>CM050167.1:102108942-102708942 GCA_027410445.1 Discoglossus pictus
AGTTGGTGACACCGCCACGACTTGCAGGCAGGCCTGCTGCCACCTCCTCTACTCCTCCTACTCCATCCTCTTCCATAACCTCCTCAGCTGAGTCCTCTTCTGCTGCTGCGTCTTGCTCCACATCAACGGCACCCCCCCCAGCACCCCAGATACTATTCCACATCCCGGATACGGCAGTGTCATGCCGTCTTGGGGTTGACTTGCCTCAAAGCAGAGAGTCACAACGGGCCAGCACTCCTGTCCGCTCTGAACGCACAGGTGGATCAATGGCTGACTCCGCACCAACTAGAGATTGGCAAAGTGGTTTGTGACAACGGAAGACATTTGTTGGCGGCGTTGAATTTGGGCAAGTTGACGCATGTGCCGTGCATGGCACATGTGTGTAATCTGATCGTACAACGCTTTGTCCATAAGTATCCAGGGCTTACAGGACGTCCTGAAGCAGGCCAGAAAGGTGTGAGGCCATTTCAGGCGTTCCTACACGGCCATGGCGCACTTTTCAGATATCCAGCGGCGAAACAACATGCCAGTGAGGCGCTTGATTTGTGACAGCCCCACACGTTGGAATTCAACACTCCTAATGTTCGACCGCCTGCTCCAACAAGAAAAAGCCATTAACGAGTATTTGTATGACCGGGGTGCTAGGACAGCCTCTGCGGAGCTGGGGATTTTTTTGCCACGTTACTGGACGCTCATGCGCAATGCCTGTAGGCTCATGAGTCCTTTTGAGGAGGTGACAAACCTTGTCAGTCGCACCGAAGGCACCATCAGCGACATCATACCATTTGTTTTATTCCTGGAGCGTGCCCTGCGAAGAGTGCTGGATCAGGCCGTAGATGAGCGTGACGAGGAAGAGGAAGAGTTGTGGTCACCATCACCACCAGAAACAGCCTTATCAGCATCGCTTGCTGGACCTGCGGCAACGCTGGTAGAGGATTGTGAGGAAGAGGAGTCAGAGGAGGAATGTGGCTTTGAGGGGGAGGAGGAAGACCAATCACAACAGGCATCCCAGGGTGCTCGTTGTTACCTATATGGTACCCTGGTGTTGTACGTGGCTGGGGGGAAGAACATATCTTCAGCAAGATCACTGAGGACGAGGAACGGGACATGACTAGCTCGGCATCCAACCTTGTGCATATGGGGTCTTTCATGCTGTCGTGCCTGTCGCAGGACCCTCGTATAAAAAGGCTGAAGGGGAACGACCTGTACTGGGTGTGCACGCTACTAGACCCCCCGGTATAAGCAGAAAGTGCCTGATTTGTTACCAAATTACCGCAAGTCAGAAAGGATGCAGCAGGTCCAAAACAAATTAACAAGTATGCTTTACACAGCATATAAGGGTGATGTCACAGCACAAGGGCAATATAACAGGGGAAGAGGTGAAAGTAATCCACCTCCCACGACCAAGGACGGCAAGGACAGGACGTTTAAAAGACGTGTTGTTGATGGAGGACATGCGGACCTTTTTCAGTCCTACGCATCGCATCAGGCCTTCGGGATCCACCCTCAGAGAACGACTTGACCGACAGGTAGCAGACTACCTCGCCTTAACTGCAGATATCGACACTCTGAGGAGCGATGAACCCCTTGACTACTGGGTATGCAGGCTATCCCAATTTGCAATTGAACTTCTGGCCTGCCCCCTTCAGTGCAGCAGGAGGTTTTGTCACCGAGAAGAGAAGTCGCCTAGGGCAAAAAAGTCTAGATTGCCTCACCTTTATAAAGATGAATGAGGGATGGATCCCGAAGGGACTGACACTGGGCGATACATTTGACTGAAAAAGGCCTGATAAGATGAGCTGCCTTCGGCTATAAATGGTCCACACGCTGCTGTATGTTATCTGTGAATGCCGGATGACTTGCGTGAATTATCCGCCACCAACTAGGGTTCAAGAAGAGGCAATGTTTTATCGCACTTTCTGCCTGGGGAACAAAGGTCAATTTTTGTGGCCGCTGCAACAGCAGCGGCTGCAACAATATCTAATTTTTTAATTTCAATTTTTATGCCAGAAGGCGTACGGCATGTAATGGAAAATAAAGAATATTGAACAGTATTGCATAACTCAACAGTTGTGCAAAAATACATATTTACAATGAAGACATTTTGTTAAAATTAGGTGGCTAGGCCTTCTTTTTTTTACTTTTTTGGTTCATCTACGTCCATATTTTTAATGAGTGCTTAATCAATGGGTTTTTCAAGTTTCTCAAAAAAGTATACAGGCCTGGAATCCATATTACTGTATCCCATGTATAAGGTGACATGCTTACATTTTCCATAAATACCCAGAGCGGCTGATGTGTTTTGGAGAATGCGTCAGAGGAATGAAAGCCAGCTGCGCTGCCTTGTAATACAGTTTGAGATTCGGGTCCCTACCCTCTTTTGGAAAGACTATGAGGTCGGCCTGATTCAATTAAGGGGGCATAGGTTCTCCATTTAGTATAGCTTTAAACAAAGATGTTAGGTGCGGGGGTAAGCAAGGGCTCAAATTTCTTATAGTACAGATGAGTAAAACCGTCTGGCCCTGCGGACTTGCCAAATTTAAGATCTTGGATTGTAGATTTAACTTCCTCTTGGGATATGTCTAGGTTCAAGCTGTCCAATTGAGGTACAGGTATTTTGTGGACTTCTTGCTGTAGTAGGAAGGACTCTATGTCAGATCCGCTGCAGCGGGATTGGGATGAATATATGGTCTGAACGAAGTTTTGAAATGTTTCTTGGATAGCATTGGGGCTAAAGGAGGTTTGGCCATCAGGTAGTCTAAAGATACTGTATATTATGTCCTCTCTTGGGGGGTAAAGACACTAATAATTCCTCCAATAAAATTCTGCTTTTTTTTTGTGGTCAAGGTCACTGGTTAGCCCCTTGGGTTATCTGTTAAAAAGAATGGTGCAGAGATTGTGGGGGCTGTTAGCGTCCTTGTCCCTGTGTGGCCGTTTAGAATCCCTGCTGCTGCATGTTTCAGCTTTATTAAGGTGTAATTGTACAGCGTTTGACTCAAGTAGCTGCCTGTGCTGGGTCAGTTTGGCTTAATTGCTGGGCCCTTTTCCTGCCAAGATAGAGATTGTCAGTCCATGGGCCTCTATGTCCCCTTCACTACCTTTGTCCCCGCTTGTGTGCTTATTTGGGATGGCCCCCCTTTATATCTCCGGCCCGTGGCCTGGTAAGGGTCGCCCCCTCAATCTCTGAGTGTGGATATGCAGGGATGGGGCGTTGAATCAGGCCTACCTTCTTCTCTGCTCGCTGCAAGATCAACAATACCTAATTTTTCAGGCATGTGTACATGCCTAATTTTTCTGGCCTCTGGTGCTGCACTGTGGCTTCAACAACCAAACCCCAAAAAAAGGCACATAACAGGGATTAAACTGATAGGAGTAGTACTACTTAACACACCACTCATATCTGGTGTAACAGTAGTGTACATTTAAAACCAAAAACTTTTTTTCTACTGTAATAGATTGCATAGCAGTTAGTTGTCTGCAAGCGTGTGTGTCAGACCTACAGCGTCTACTCTACCAACTTCTGCAAGTGCACAGTGCCACTCATATCTGTTGTCACAGTAGCTTGGACTCATAGTACCGATCTGTCAAAACCTGTAATGATGAATGAGGTCTAGAGTAGCCTGGTTCCCTTATCCTCTACAGGTTGAGACCTGATGTTTGGGTGACTCCAGACCAACACATGAGTACAAGCAGCACACAAACTCAAAGCCGCCATCCTCCTCCTGGTGCAGCATCATAAGCCACATCAACCACTGCTGTCCTCCTTGCCCCTTCTCAACCATCCGCCACTCCGTCTCTCGCCCTGAGCAGTTCCTGCTAATCTGCCCATAGTCAGGTGCCTGTAAAGGACATGTTTGAGCGTAAGAAGCTAATGTCACAAAGTGCCCCAAAATTGAAGTGATACGACCAACAAAGCATCTTTTTCCATCTCCCGGTTCTAAAAATCCAGGCCTTATACACGCCCCCTGATAGGTGACGTAACAAGTATTAAACTGATAAGAGTAGTACTTACAAACACGTCACTCCTATCTGGTGGCACCTTTGACTGCACGTGCCGTGCCCCAAAATTGAAGTGATACGACCAATAAAGCATCTTTTTCCATCTCCCGGTTCTAAAAATCCAGGCCTTATACACGCCCCCTGATAGGTAACGTAACAAGTATTAAACTGATAAGAGTAGTACTTACAAACACGTCACTCCTATCTGGTGGCACCTTTGACTGCACGTGCCGTTCCCCAAAATTGAAGTGATACGACCAACAAAGCATATTTTTCCATCTCCCGGTTCTAAAAATCCAGGCCTTATACACGCCCCCTGATAGGTAATGTAACAAGTATTAAACTGATAAGAGTAGTACTTACAAACACGTCACTCCTATCTGGTGGCACCTTTGACTGCACGTGCCGTGCCCCAAAATTTAAGTGATACGACCAACAAAGCATCTTTTTCCATCTCCCGGTTCTAAAAATCCAGGCCTTATACACGCCCCCTGATAGGTAACGTAACAAGTATTAAACTGATAAGAGTAGTACTTACAAACACGTCACTACTATCTGGTGGCACCTTTGACTGCACGTGCCGTGCCCCAAAATTGAAGTGATACGACCAACAAAGCATCTTTTTCAAACTCCCGGTTCTAAAAATCCAGGCCTTATACACGCCCCCTGATAGGTAACGTAACAAGTATTAAACTGATAAGAGTAGTACTTACAAACACGTCACTCCTATCTGGTTGCACCTTTGACTGCACGTGCCGTGCCCCAAAATTGAAGTGATACGACCAACAAAGCATCCTTTTCCATCTCCCGGTTCTAAAAATCAAGGCCTTATACACGCCCCCTGATAGGTAACGTAACAAGTATTAAACTGATTAGAGTAGTACTTACAAACACGTCACTCCTATCTGGTGGCACCTTTGACTGCACGTGCTGTGCCCCAAAATTGAAGTGATACGACCAGCAAAGCATCTTTTTCCATCTCCCGGTTCTAAAAATCCAGGCCTTATACACGCCCCCTGATAGGTGACGTAACAAGTATTAAACTGATAAGAGTAGTATTTACAAACACGTCACTCCTATCTGGTGGCACCTTTGACTGCACGTGCCGTGCCCCAAAATTGAAGTGATACGACCAACAAAGCATCTTTTTCCATCTCCTGGTTCTAAAAATCCAGGCCTTATACACGCCCCCTGATAGGTAACGTAACAAGTATTAAACTGATAAGAGTAGTACTTACAAACACGTCACTCCTATCTGGTGGCACCTTTGACTGCACGTGCCGTGCCCCAAAATTGAAGTGATTCGACCAACAAAGCATCTTTTTCCATCTCCAGGTTTTAAAAATCCAGGCCTTATACACGCCCCCTTTTAGGTGACGTAACAAGTATTAAACTGAGGAGAGTAGTACTTACAAATACGTCACTCCTATCTGGTGGCACCTTTGACTGCACGTGCCGTGCCCCAAAATTGAAGTGATACGACCAACAAAGCATCTTTTTCCATCTCCTGGTTCTAAAAATCCAGGCCTTATACACGCCCCCTGATAGGTAACGTAACAAGTATTAAACTGATAAGAGTAGTACTTACAAACACGTCACTCCTATCTGGTGGCACCTTTGACTGCACGTGCCGTTCCCCAAAATTGAAGTGATACGAGCAACAAAGCATCTTTTTACATCTCCCGGTTCTAAAAATCCAGGCCTTATACACGCCCCCTGATAGGTAACGTAACAAGTATTAAACTGATAAGAGTAGTACTTACAAACACGTCACTCCTATCTGGTTGCACCTTTGACTGCACGTGCCGTGCCACAAAATTGAAGTGATACGACCAACAAAGCATCTTTTTCCATCTCCCGGTTCTAAAAACCCAGGCCTTATACACGCCCCCTGATAGGTAACGTAACAAGTATTAAACTGATTAGAGTAGTACTTACAAACACGTCACTCCTATCTGGTGGCACCTTTGACTGCACGTGCCGTGCCCCAAAATTGAAGTGATACGACCAGCAAAGCATCTTTTTCCATCTCCCAATTCTAAAAATCCAGGCCTTATACACGCCCCCTGATAGGTAACGTAACAAGTATTAAACTGATTAGAGTAGTACTTACAAACACGTCACTCCTATCTGGTGGCACCTTTGACTGCACGTGCCGTGCCCCAAAATTTAAGTGATACGACCAGCAAAGCATCTTTTTCCATCTCCCGGTTCTAAAAATCCAGGCCTTATACACGCCCCCTGATAGGTGACGTAACAAGTATTAAACTGATAAGAGTAGTACTTACAAACACGTCACTCCTATCTGGTGGCACCTTTGACTGCACGTGCCGTGCCACAAAATTGAAGTGATACGACCAACAAAGCATCTTTTTCCATCTCCTGGTTCTAAAAATCCAGGCCTTATACACGCCCCCTGATAGGTAACGTAACAAGTATTAAACTGATAAGAGTAGTACTTACAAACACGTCACTCCTATCTGGTGGCACCTTTGACTGCACGTGCCGTGCCCCAAAATTGAAGTGATACGACCAATAAAGCATCTTTTTCCATCTCCTGGTTCTAAAAATCCAGGCCTTATACACGCCCCCTGATAGGTAACGTAACAAGTATTAAACTGATAAGAGTAGTACTTACAAACACGTCACTCCTATCTGGTGGCACCTTTGACTGCACGTGCCGTGCCCCAAAATTGAAGTGATACGACCAACAAAGCATCTTTTTCCATCTCCCGGTTTTAAAAATCCAGGCCTTATACACGCCCCCTTTTAGGTGACGTAACAAGTATTAAACTGATAAGAGTAGTACTTACAAACACGTCACTCCTATCTGGTGGCACCTTTGACTGCACGTGCCGTGCCCCAAAATTTAAGTGATACGACCAACCAAGCATCTTTTTCCATCTCCTGGTTCTAAAAATCCAGGCCTTATACACGCCCCCTGATAGGTAACGTAACAAGTATTAAACTGATAAGAGTAGTACTTACAAACACGTCACTCCTATCTGGTTGCACCTTTGACTGCACGTGCCGTGCCCCAAAATTGAAGTGATACGACCAACAAAGCATCTTTTTCCATCTCCTGGTTCTAAAAATCCAGGCCTTATACACGCCCCCTGATATGTGCTGTAACAGGTTTTAAACTGATAAGAGTAGTACTACTTAACACACCTTATAATAATGCAGAGAGAGGCAATGCAGTGAGAGGAGTCTGAAGAAGAGTAGTCAGAGGAGGAAGGTGGCTTTGAGGAGGTGGAAGACCAAACACAGCAGGCGTCCCAGGGGGCTTGTTGTCACCTTTCGGGGACCCTTGGTGGCTGGGTGGAGGAAGAGACCTTCAATGACATCAGTGAGGACAAGGAACGGGACATGGCTAGCTTGGTATCCAACCTTGTGCAAATGGGGAGTTTGCGGTTGTGCAAATGGACTGTTTGTGGTTGTTTGCGGTGTGTTAAACGGGGAGTTTGGTCTGTCACTGTGAAGCGGGCCTAACCCTTACACTACCTGATCGATACAACATCATACCTGATGTTTTAAAGCACGTTATTCCAAACAATTTAGGTATGTTAGGTAATTTATGCCCTTTATGGCTTAAAACCAGACTCAACTATGTAATTTTCCATGGGAGTTTTGCCATGGATCCCCCTCCGGCATGCCACAGTCCAGGTGTTAGTCCTGTTGAAGCAACTTTCCCATCACTATTGTGGCCAGAAAGAGTCCCTGTGGGTTTTAAAATTCGCCTTCCCATTGAAGTCTATGGCGGTTCGCCGATGTTCGCCGGTTCGTGAACACTTGCAGTGGTTCGCCTTCGCGAACCGAAAATTTTAGGTTCGCGACATCACTAAATATATGTTATGTGCTTATTTAGAGCCCTATTCAATTGGACAAATTGCAATTGAATGAGGCCCTATCTATCTAAATAAAGTAATTAAGACCACTTTCCTTTGCAGATGTCCTTTCAGATCAGCCACCTAGGTACAAAAAAAATAAAAAAAATTAGTGCAACACATTTACAGTAAATAAATAAACATTCTAAACATTCTAAATATTCTACTCACCTTTATAGCATGTCCCGTCCTTATTCTTTTACTCTTCTCCGGTGCGGCCCCTGTTAAAAAAAACCCATAACATTAATACACATACATAAACATAAAAACAAAATAAAATAAACATAATCTACATTGTACTTACCTCCCCGCGATGTCTCCGTCCTCCTCCTCCTCTTGTGCCCCACCCTGGAACCGCGCTCTAAAAAAAAAAAAATAACACACATCCGCACTCACGGACATTTCCGACGCTAATGAGGCTCCTGGAGACTTTTCCGGAAGAAAATAGGCGATGGCGCCATCTGATTTGTTGAAAATGCTGTCTATCAAATTCACCCAATCAGGAGGCGCCAATGTGTGAGCCAATCGGAAAGGGATACACCCTAAAATCCCACTCTGATTGGATAATGCTCCTGTCAATCTTTATTTAAACCAGTCACAAGGCGCAGATGCCTTCAGCCAATCACAATGGAATACACCCCCACAGGGTGATTGGCTGGAGGCATCTGCGCATTCTGATTGGTTGCACTGACAATAGCCAATCACAATGGAATACATCCCCACGTACTGATTGGTGAAGGCATTTGCACCTTCTCAGTGGCTGTTGTCAATCTCAATCAGTATTACAGCCAATGGGAAGGCGCAGATATCTTCAGCTAATCACCGCGTGGGGGTGTATCCCATTGTGATTCGCTGATTGCAATAAAGCCTTCAGATTGGTTCAAATAAAGAATGACAGGTGTGTTATCCAATCAGAGTGGGATTTTGAGGTGTTTATTTTTAAAGAGCACGGATGCTTCCGGGGCAGAAGACGAGGAGGCCAGAGACATCGCTGGGAGGTAAGTACAATGTAGATTGTGTTGATTTTACTTGGTTTTATGTTTATGTATGTGTACTAATGTTATGTTTGTTTTGTTTTTTTAACAGGGGCCGCACTGGAGAAGAGGAAAAGAAGATGGACAGGACCTGCTGGAAAGGTGAGTAGAATATTTAGAATGTTTATAATGTTTATTTTTTTTATGTAAATGTGTTGTAGTAATTTTTTTAATCTTTTTTACCCTAGGTTGGTGATCTGAAGAAACATCTCAAAGGTAAGTGGTCTTAATTATTTTATTTTAGCTTAAAATTAGGGTTGCTATATAGAGATAGCATGTATTGTATATTAGATAGGGGGATGTATATTATAGTTACATAGTTACATAGTTACATAGTTACATAGTAATTAAGGTTGAAAAAAGACTTTCAGTCCATCAAGTTCAACCTGTTAAGATCTCCTCTGATCTGCAATATGCGGATTAGTTATTAATTAAATTATTGATTAAATAATTATTAATAGTATAGTATTGGAGAATGAATAAAGAGTTAGTCCATCAAGTTCAACCTTTTTAGATCTCTATTGATCTTTTTAATTTGGACTATTTATTATTATTGTTAATTGTTAATTATTGTTAATTGATCCAGAGGAAGGCAAACATAAAAAAAAAACCCCATTGAAACTTTGCCAATTGTCTCATAAGGGGAAAAAAAAGCAAAATTCCTTCCTGACCCCCGGAAACTGGCAATCAAATTTCTCACTGGATCAATATCCCTTGCTAGTTATCTAGGATAGCCTTGAATGCCCTCTTTATTCAGAAATATATCTAACCCCTTTTTGAAGTTGTCTATCGAATTCGCTGTCACCACCTCCTTTGGTAGAGAATTCCACAGTTTAACCACCCTAACTGTGAAGAACCCTTTTCTTTGTTTAAGGTGAAATCTTTTTTCCTCTAACCTCAACGGATGTCCTCTTGTCAGTTGAAAATCTTTTGCTACAAAAAAGTTCACTTGACAAAGCCTTATATTGACCCTGGATGTATTTAAATAACGTAATCATATCTCCTCTTAGACGCCTTTTTTCTAGCGAAAATAAGTTTAATTTTGCTAGTCTTTCTTCATAACTTAGCCCCTCCATTCCCCTTATTAGTTTTGTAGCCCTTCTCTGTACTTTTTCCAGCTCTAAAATGTCTTTTTTGTGAGGTGGTGCCCAAAATTGTACTCCATATTCTAAATGAGGGCGTACTAGAGATTTGTATAGTGGCAGAATTATATCTTCTTCCCTGGCTTCTATACCCTTCCTAATACATGCTAATATTTTATTTGCCTTTGCAGCCACTGCTTGGCTTTGAGCGCTGTTACCTAGGTGGTTGTCCACTAGTACTCCCAAATCCCTTTCAATATCTGATACCCCTAGATTTGCTCCATTAAGATTATAGATTGCTTGGCTATTGTTCCTTCCCAAATGCATAACCTTACATTTATTTGTATTAAATCTCATCTGCCATTTAGCCGCCCATTTCTCTAATTTATGCAAATCCTTTTGTAGGGAAAGTACATCATTATCTGATATTAGATAGATATTATTGTATATTAGATAGGGGGATGTATATTAGATAGGGGGATGTATATTAGATAGACAGTATTGTATATTAGATAGGGGGATATATATATTAGATAGGGGGATGTATTGTATTGTATGTATTGTATTTTATTGTATTTAATTGTATTGTATTTATTTAATTGTATTATATTGTATGTATTGTATTGTATGTATATGTATTTCCTTTTCAGGTGTGTAATTTTTTTTTCTGTAGGGGGGGGGGGTTGTAATGTATTTTTTTTATTTTCTGTAATGTTTCTTTTTTTATTTTTGGTGATTTATGTTTTTTTATTTTATGTAATGTAGATTTTTGATTTTTGATAACTTTAGTTTTTTTGATTTCTGTAATTACAGTGGTGGGGAGGGGGTTATTACGGGTGTAGGTAGGTAGGTAGTGTAGGTTTTAATAGGTTAGTGTAGAGGGTGTTTAGTTGATATTTAATGTTTTATTGGGGGGGTATAGTGCAGTGTAGTGTTTATACTTAGTGTCATGATGGTCCTTGAGGACCATCATGGCACTTATGTGGTTAATGTTGGGTTGTAACAGGCCCATAATGGTCTTAATATACCCTTATGGGACTGATGGGGTTAAATAGAGGCTTATCAGGGTCTGGATAGAACCCCATAAGTGAACGGGTTAAAATTGTGTAGTGCTTACACTTTGGGTCATGAGGGTCCTGGATGACCCTAATGGCACTTATGGTGTTATTACATGCGTTCATTAGTGTGTTAGAGGGGTCTATATAGTTGAGGCACAAAGTACACTCACATTGTGGGGCAAACAGCATTTCAACACTTTCTTTTATTGACCGTAATTTTTTGACGGGCAAGTCGCTAGTTCAAAATAAAACTCAATTCATAATACATGATATAACTAAAGCAGAGTTATTTGGAAAATGTGTGGCTTTTGTTTATACCATTGAATTTCAAAAAAGAGGCCTGCCACATGCTCACATGCTTTTAATCCTGCAAGAAAAAGATTAATTGAATACTATAAAGAGAGTGGATTCAGCAATTACTGCTGAACAGCCACATCCAGAAAAATATTCAAAACTTTATGACATTGTAACACACAGAATGATTCATGGTCCATGAGGAGATATCAATCGAAATTCACTATGTATGGAAAATAAAAAAAATGCATAAAAGAATTCCCAAAACAATTTCAAATGCAGACTTATGCAAATTGTGAAGGATACCCTTTGTATAAAAGAAGAGAAGGACAAACTGCTATTATTCATGGCCAGAAGGTCGATAATAGATATGTATTTCCATACAATCCACATTTGCTGATGAAGTACAATGCACACATAAATGTGGAAGATTGCACTTCTATCAAATCCATCAAATATGTGTATAAATATATATACTATGTATATGATGCAGCAACTGTTGTTGTGCAAGGTGCACAAAATGAACAAGACAAACCAATTTTACATGACAAACGTTCTAATTATTCACTTGCTCGCTATGTCAGTGCTCCAGAAGCAATGTGGCGTCTTCTTAAATTTGAGATGCATGAACAGTCACATGCTGTGTACATTTGGCACAAGGTCAATTTGTTTCCTTTACTGCAGGAAATGAAAGAAATGCTCTAGCACAACATGAACATAGAGCAACAGCAGTTACTGCTTGGTTTAAATTAAATTGTCAGGACACTGAGGCCAGACATTTTTTATAAATTGAAATTCCATATCACTATATATTCGTAAATTGCCAATGGCGACAACGAAAAAAACATACTCATAAAATTATCTCAAGAATTTATTCTGTCAGTCCAAGAGACATTGAACGTTTCAGTTTAAGATAAGTTCTTTTAAATGTTCCAGAGTCACAAAGTTATGAACATTTACGCACAGTTATAATACTTTCAAATTAGCTGCCAGACATCAAAACTTCATAGCAGATGATACCGAATGGGAGAGGTGTTTGGAAGAAGCAGCAATATGTCAAGTGCCAAAGCAAATGAGAGAACAATTTGCATTCATGTGCATCTTTTGCAACGTACCTGATGCATTAGCTTTTTGTGAAACATTTAAATTAAATATGTGTGAAGACTGTATTAAACGTTACATTGAGACCATTGCATTATTAAGAACATTAATGGAAATTCAAGAAATATTTCTGGCACATGGATTAATTTGCCTGATTCAGGACTTATAGATGAAATTAACTTTGATGACTATAACACTAAGCTTCAACAACAAAAAAAGACAAGAAAAACTTGCATCTTTAAATATATTACAATTGCAAGCATTTAATGCCGTCACAAATGTACCAGATGAGGAAATGGTCAAAGACCATTATTTCTATCTAGATGGCCCTGGTGGATCAGGAAAAATGTATCTCTGTAATTGTTTGATGAGTTATATTCGAGCACAGGATCAAATAGCAATGCCATTTGCAACAACTGGAATTGCTGCACTTTTGTTAAAAGGTGGCAGAACTGTGCATAGTGGATTTAAACTGCCGGTTCCCATTTTCGAACATCAATGTCGGATATTCGAATAAATTCAATACAAGCCAATTTTTTTCTTTTTAAAAACAAATTGATTATTATAGATTAGGCTTCAAAGATGTCATGTCAAGCCTTGCAATGTATTGATCGATTATTAAAAGAAGTTATGGATAATGATTTGCCATTTGGTGGAAAAGTCATGTTGTTAGGGGGAGATTTTAGGCAAACATTACCTGTTGTGCCACATGGAAATAGGACTGACATTGTCGAAACATGTATAAAGACAAGTAAAGTGTGGAAAATATTTACTCACCTAAAATTTGAAACAAATATCAGATCTGAAGGCCAAAATGAATTCAATAATTGGCTAATTCAAATTGGAGTAGGAAAACATCCACACATATTTAATCTACCTGATGACACCGTAGAAATTCCACCACAAATGATTTGCAAAGAATATCTTCAATCTTTCTGAATACAATCAATAATGACGATCACTCAGACATTGCAAATAAAGTGATATTAACATCAAAAAATATAGATGCCTTGGCCCTCATTCAATTGCAATTTGGCCAATTGAATAGGGGTCTAAATAAGCAGATAACATATTTTTTTAAAGAAGTTTTTAGTTAGTAAACATCTATCCAAAAACAAGGTTTTCACTAACTAAAAACTTATTTAAAAAAAATATATTATGTGCTTATTTAGAGCACTATTCTATTGGCCAGATCGCAATTGAATGAGGGCCCTTGAATCTCAAAAATGACATTTTAAAATTCATCAATGCAACAACAAAATTGTACTATAGTGCAGGTTCGGTTCTGGCTGATGACAAAGACAGTGAATCCAACTTTTCTATCAAATTTATCAATTCTTTAACTCCCTCTGGAATGCCACCACATGTTTTGCAACTTAGAAAAGGGGCAATTGACATGCTACTGAGAAATATGAATCCCACAAAAGGACTTTGTAATGGGACCAGATTAATTGTGCAGGATTTAAAAGATAATTTTATACATGCAGAAACTAAGACTGGTACATATAAAGGTGAACAAGTTTTTATACCACAAATTGATTTGGCTGCAAGTGAGAGTGGTTTACCTTTTGTCCTTCAAAGGAGACAATTTCCCATTATCATGTCATTTGCCATGACCATTAATAAATCACAGGGACAAACTTTTAAGTCTGTGGGTATTTCTTTACATGAACATGTATTTTTCCATGGACAACTCTATGTTACTTTTTCCAGGTGCAACAATTCAGAGGAAATTAAAGTTCATGTTGAAGAAAACCAAAGTCAGGGTGATTTATTAGAGGATGGATGCATTTTTACAAAAAATATTGTGTACTAGGAGGTTCTGTAAACATAGAGAACAGTGGTTTTATTTTGAGGACGAAAGTTGATGTCACTCGGGCTCTTTTTAGAGGACCACTATTTTACTCTATCTGCCATTTTCCAGAACTACAAGAATAACAAAAAAAATTAAAAATAATTCTAAAACAAGTGGTTATATCTCATAGACAAACTTACAAGTCTCTTAAGCTCTTTTCAAGGGGAACCACTTGCACATACAAATAGATAAACAAATTGCAATGTCATGGAAGTGGCCTTTTCACATGATTGGCCTATTAAAACAGTTATGTTGCATTTTCTTAAAATTCAAGGTTACATGTTACTACATTAAGTTACTGTTTGTAATGTTAAAATTGTATTTTAAACGGTGGAGAATGTTGTTTCATTGTATATAATTAAGAGTTCATGTTAGTACAATGATGACCATTTCTTCTTAAATTTACATATTTAAGAAGAGAGTATTGATCCAGGGAGTAATCCAATCGCCAGTTAATGGGGTCAGGAAGGAATTTATTTTTTTCACTACTTTGAAACAATTGACCAAGTTTCACTGATGTTTCTTTGGTTTGCCTTCCTCTGGATTCAATATTCAAGATCACTGTATTTTTTGACAATTGTACTTTAAATGTTATTAGATTACGTTAATGTTTGCGTTGTTAACATTGTATTTTACAAGGTTTCAAAAGCTGTTTTCTTGGATCTTATAAGGGTTTATGTCAGTAGCCGCATAATCATTTGGTAACAATTTAAATGTATAATTAGACAGTATTCATCCAGGGAGTAATCCGATTGCCAGTTACTGGGGGGTAAACTGGGGGTAAGGAATTATTTTTTCCCCCTTTGATTCAAGTCGCTAAGTTTCAATGTTTTTTTTTACTGTTTACCTTCCCCTGGATTCAATACGAATGTGCTTTACAATGTGCTTTTTTTATAAGTTGCATGTTAAGAAGCATTCTGTAATGGTTTAAAATACTCATTCATACAAAGTTGGCCTATAGTTATGTTACTCATGCATCACTCAAAATTAAACATTTTAGTATTGTTAAAAATAATTGGTTGACCACTGTTTCCAATATAAGTTGCATGTTACAAAGCTTTATGTAATGATTCACAATACCTATTCATTCCAATTTCATCCATTGTTATATTATTTCTGCATACATGATAATTAAAAAGGTTAATATGGTTTAACAGTTGTTGAAATACAAGTTGAATGTTAAATTTAAAAAAATATATTATATTTTTTGTACTTCTTTGTTGATAACAAAAATGTTAAGAGTGTCAGAGACTCACATTGTGTGGCAAACAACATTCCCAGCCTTACAATTTTATTGCCGTTATTTTTGACGGGCAAGTCGCTAGTATATATATATTATAGATAGATAGATAGATAGATATGTTAAGATCACTTGGGACTGTCAGTTCCCTGGCCAGGAGACTCTCTAATTGTGCAGGCATTTGTCTAATCACTGCTGAGCTGGGGACAGTTACACGTGTGGCCCAGTAGTGACATCTTGTTGCCATGGCAGGGTACTGATTTACCTTTGTGGGGGCTTTTCCTTGGGAGAACAAGCCAAGCCCCCATATTCATCCCCCCCCTGATTGTCTCTAATCACCCAAGTCTGCCCTACCCCCAAGTTGGGGTTCCCTTACGGGATGATCCTGATTGGGGAGGGGATTTTGAATCGGTCCTCCCACTAACATGAAAAATTTGATATAGAGATTGCTGTAAGAAATAAAGGTTGGTGTTACTTGGAACGTATAGAGAATTGTGTGTTTCATTTGCTGGGAAGGTTTTTATTATGTTCCTAAGCTAAAGGACATGTACATGTTCCTGATCCATTAGCCGGATATTGAGCAGCCCAATTCTTCAACGAAGATTGTCTATGTAGAGGGGAATTCCTGTGGCCAAAGGCAGGGATTGTCTGCAGCTAAATAGATCACTTTTTGGGATCTTATTATTATTATTATTATTATTATTATTATTATTATTATTATTATAGTTTATTTATAACGCGCCAACATATTCTGTAGCGCTGTACATAAATTAAGTTCAGACAAAGATAAATAAAGATTAACATATAGCAAAAGAAGGAGGGCCCTGTCTTTGAGCTAGGAATCCTATGTCAACGGTGAATTCCCAAAGTACTTAGGATAGAAACTCGCAGACTTACAATCTAAGGTATAGTGAGTAATAAAAGAGGGAGAGAGAGGTGATAAGTGTGTTAGGGTGGAAGGTGATACGCTTCTTTAAAGAGATGCGTTTCAAGTGAGGTTTTAAATTTTTTGAGGCAAGAGGATAATCTGGTGGAGCGAGGCAAGGAGTTCCAGAGACAAGGGGCAGCACGAGAAAAGTCCTGGAGGCTAGAGTGAGAGGAGGTGACAAGAGTTGTAGAAAAAAGAAAGTCATTAGCATAACGAAGAGGGCAGGTGGGGGAAAATTTGGAGATGAGAGCAGAGATGTAAGGGGGAGCATTATTGTTGAGGGCTTTGTAAGTTAGGGTCATGATTTTACATTTTATTCTTGAGGCTAAGGGAAGCCAGTGGAGTGATTGACAGAGAGGTGATGTCGACACTGAACGTTGTGAGTCTAGCAGAGGCATTCATAATGGATTGAAGTGGAGATAGTCGGGTGGTGGGTAGGCCAACAAGAAGAGAGTTGCAGTAGTCTAGTCGAGAGATGATGAGAGAGTGTATAAGGATTTTAGTTGTGTCTTGTGTAAGATAGTGACGAATTCTGGAGATGATTTTAGATGGAGAAGACAAGATTTAGTTAGTGATTGTATGTGAGGGATGAAAGACAGAGCGGGTCCAGTAGAACTCCAAGACAACAAGCTTGGGAGGAGGGGGTGATGATGTCTTTGTTGACAGTGAGAGAGATGTGAGGAATTGACGCTGTGGGAGAGGGAGGGAAGATTAGGAGTTCAGTTTTAGACATGTTGAGTTTGAGATGGTGGGTGGACATCTAAGAGGATATACTAGAGAGGCAGTTGGAGACATGTGTTAGAAGAGAAAGGAATAGATCTGGTGCTGAGAGGTAGATTTGGGTGTCATCTGCATAGAGATGATAATGAAGCCCAAAATAGTTTATGAGGGTACCAAGTGAGGAATGGAGAAGAGGAGGGGGCCTCGGACAGATCCTTGGGGTACACCAACAGACAGAGGGTGAGGAGAAGAGGTGTCAGAAAAGGAGATACGGAATGATCGATTTTGTAGGTATGATGAGAACCACGAGAAAGCAGTGTCTCTAATACCGAGGGAGAAGAGGATATGGAGCAGAAGTGAATGGTCGACAGTGTCAAAGGCAGCAGAGAGATCTAGAAGAAGAAGAATTGAAAAGTGACCTTTCAACTTCACAATATATATATATATATATATATATATATACATATATATATATGTGTGTACCTACATACATGTGTGTGTGCAAAGTATTGTAAGCATAGTGCATGTGGAGGATTCTCACCAATGTGCACAATTGAGGTGGCTAAGAATGTTGTGTCTAGGAGTGTCTGAGATATAAATCCTGGACTCCACAGTATTCAAAATAAATCACTATTATATGTAATTCGATATTATATATTATATATAATATTTTTATATATCTACTCTTCTACCCTCTGTGGTGTTTATTGATCAATTCATGTAGCCATATCCAGAGTTAAACATGTATATTTAGAATACCATCCATAAAATCATTGTATTAAAATATATATTGTGAGACGATGCCCCAGAGGATGGTGCAAGATACAGCACTTTGAAGAATTATATGCAGGAGTGACAGAGTTAAACTCCTGCATAGTCTTAATTGGCCTAGGTGAACAGTATTTAATGGTCTGGAAAGGAGAGAAGAGGCCCTCCTGGCTGGCCTGACACACATAGTGCTGAAGCAGGAGTGGAGACTGACAGTTTGATGAGAGTCAGTGGGACTGAGAGAGAGACATGTAATTGCTAGTGTGGAACTTTGAGTCTCTGTGAGAAGAATATTTTGCAAGAGCTGCAAAGACAGAGAGAGATTTGTTAAAGCTGCTTGATACAAGAGCCGGTAAGTGAAGGCTATTTGGACTGCTGCAGTTCCCCAAAGTTGAGAGAGAGACCCAGAGAGGTGGATATCCAGGCTCGGACAGAGCAAGCATGAGAGAGAGACCCAGAGAGGTGGACACCCAGGCTGGGACAAAGGCAACCGGCTTAAAGTGACAGACACCGGAGAAAAAGGTACCGAAGTATGGACTGTGTTCAACCCCAGGGAAAAGTCTGAGCATGTGGACATCCTGAGCAGCATAAGTGCTGCAACATAAAAGGGTCCTTGGAGGTTGGGGTATGATCGGACTCTACTCTCCACATGGCCATGTAGAAGACAACTGGAGTACAGGATACCTACATCTGTACTTAGTGGGGTTTGGGGCTCGCAGACCCCCTGTTATACTGTTGTAGGGTTGTATTGTTATTTTGTGGTCTAGGGGATAAAGTATTGTGGGTTTGCCCCTTGGCATATTCCCATCCCTTCCATTGTAATGGGTGTCATGTGAGGGAGCTGGTGGGATGTGTTGGTTGTATGTGGGTGAAACATTGTGTGTTGTATTTGTAAATATGAATGTATGTTATTATATTGTAGAGGGGAAGCCGTTGAATACAGCCCAAACCTCCTTTGTTCCCAAAGGCCTGTTAATCCCATTAGCTAAGTGTCCAGCAGAGAACTAACAATGGGGAGCTCACAGCTGGAGAGCAGGCAGGCACCCAGAAACAATGGGAGGCTTCTCAGCTTTCATAGCATGGGCACAGGAGAGTAAAGGCATGCTTTGCCCTGGAGATTCAGAGCCCAAATGAATTAGTTGCCCTCACCTAGTGGGTGGACCTGGGGCGGAGTCTCATGGTTCCCACGTAGGGACCATGCCTGATTGGCTAGAGGCAGTGAGGGGCTGCCTAAAGGTAGCCCCTCCTGGTAATGTTGTATGCCTGTTTAAAATATGTGGTTTTCCAAATAAAGTTGTTCATAATTTTCATCAAGACTTTGTGTGCAGGTGTATTATTGACCCAGGGGCATATGCTGGTAGAGGAGATCGTTTCTGACTCCCTTTCAGGTTTCCCAGGCACACTACCAAAAGCTGGGACTTATGCTCTTGCATCCGCAAAGTAGGTCCATTGGTCTGAGTCACCCAAATCTTAGGTCTAAAACCTACAGTAGATAAGAGGACTAGGATCCTCTATACTCCATCATCATTGTAGATTGTGACAATAGACATATCATATAAGGATGGAATTGAATCCCTCTTCTAAAGAATCCCAAACCGAATTGATATTTCAAGATTATGAATAATTATTCAGTCCTATATATAATATAATATTTGAAATAGAAGCATGTCTCAGTTAAATGAAGGCTGTATATGAAAAGCCTTCATTTACCTGTGCTCTTAATTTATAAATCCATCTGGATTCACATTGGAGTAATTTCTTTTGGAGGTCTCCCTTCCTAGGCCCTGATTTTACTATATCTATGATACAGAATCTGAGCACATCTGGATTGTTGTTATGGCAATACTTAACATGCCTTGACATTGAAGCAGTACAAAGCTTAATAGCATTATAGGAAGAGAATTGCACTCAGATTATTGAGCCAAAAACTTGGAGGAATAAAAGTACATTTACACCTCAATTAAAAGACTATGCTAATATTTGGGTGTTTTTACAAGTCTCAAATTATATAGAAAACATTGATTACAGGAGTTACAAGAGAGATTATAACCTCACAAAATCTGAATATGGAGCTCTCAAAGAACTTAGAGACAACACATCTATCCATATTAAACCAGCAGACAAGGATGGGAATATTGTCCTAATGGACAATGTGGACTATAAAGATATGTGTAATAGAATCCTAAAAGATAGAACAACTTACAAAATTATTACCAAGGATCCCACTCCTGAATTCAACCAAATACTGAAAAGTATCATAGATGATGTTAAATGCAAAAGAATTATTGATGATCAGACATATCAATTTTTATTTCCCAAATCTCCCACTCTCTGTATTTTATGCATCACCTAAAATACACAAAAAAGTTACTCCTATCCCTGGTAGACCGATAGTCTCAGGGACCAACAATTTATCTCATAACTATAGCCTATTTCTGGATTATTATCTAAGAGAATTTGTTACAAGTCTACCCTCATATGTAAAGGACACTCCAGATATCCTTAGGCAATTGGAGGATATATGCATACCAGCAGAGTCTTGGTTGGTTCGCATCGATGTTGAGGCATTGTACAGTAGCATCCCTCATAACTATGGAACCGAGGCAGTTAAATATTTCCTACAAATGAAAGGTACATATTTTGATGAATTAAATAACTTCTTAATATCACTGTTGGACTATGTTCTGAAAATTAACTATTTCTCATTTAACCAACAATGGTACCACCAACAACAGGGAACGACTATGGGGACACCGTGTGCCCCCAGTTATGCAAACCTATTTTTGGGATGGTGGGAAGAGAAATATGTATACGAAGAGACCTCACATACCTTTGGAGAAAATATACTTACCTGGAGGAGATATATAGATGACATTATTCTTGATTGGACAGACAACAGACAAGATTTAAATTAATTTATACAATTTCTAAACAATGGTAATCTGGGCCTAAGATTTACCTTTGAAGCAAGTCAAAGTGTTTCCTTTTTGGACCTGAGAATAAAAAAAGACATAGAAGGAAACATTGTTACATCCACTTTTAGAAAAGAAACAGCTTCTAATACTTAAAATGGGAAATTCAACATTTTGAGCCTCTAAAGAGAGGAATCCCAAAAGACCATTACTTGCAGTTCAGATAAGGAATTTAAAATAGAAGCAGACAAGCTAAGAGAACTCTTTAAATCTAGAGGGTATACAAATAGGAATCTAAAAACAGCCTATAAATATGCCTGGAACTGCAATAGGACTGATCTCCTAAATACACATGCAAATAAGACAATAGGAGAAATAAGAACTCAGAAATGTCAATCTAAATGAGAGAAATATAACTTGATGCATAATGTATTTGGCCATGATTCTGAAATCATAAAAAATATCATGTCTAAGCATTAGAATCTTCTCACCAGTGATAAAGATCTTAAAGATACACTTACTCCAAAGGCAAGTATAACATATAGAAGCGGTGTCAATATAAAAGATATACTAGTTCACAGTGTATATAATGAAAATAACACTGAACCTAGAACATGGTTACAGCCCTTGAAAGGCATGTATAATTGTGGTAGATGCAAATTTTGTAAATATATAAAACCATGCAAAAACTATATACATCCCATTAGTGGGATTAGTTTTGAAATCGAAACATTTTTTAACTGTAAATCATCAGGAGTTGTGTACCTGTTTGTGTAATAAGATCTATGTAGGCAAAACGTGCAGGGAAATCCACCGACAAGTGGGAAAACATATATATTCGATCATTAACGAATATGACACTCCCATAGCAAGGCATGTTAAGTATTGCCATAACAACAATCCAGATGTGCTCAGATTCTGCATCATAGATATAGTAAAATCAGGGCCTAGGAAGGGAGACCTCCAAAAGAAATTACTCCAATGTGAATCCAGATGGATTTATAAATTAAGAGCACAGGTACCCAATGGCTTAAATGAAGGCCTTCATTTAACTGAGACATGGTGTGAGGAATTGACTCTGCTGGGTTTTGAACCCTGGTTGCTGAGCCTCTTCCCTACCACTGCGCCAGCCTGCCTTTGTGAAATTCCTGGAGATCTGATAACCTTGACTCTGCTAGCAATAGCATCAGTGACTAGTCTCTTCAGCTGTGTCTGGTCAGGTGTCTGGTCCTTGGCCTATATAAGGCACCTCCTGCTTATGTACCTTGCCAGTTTATTGTGTTTCCTGATCCCTTCAATAAAGCTTGTTCCTGTTTCACCTACAAGTTGCTGAACTGGATTATTGCGGACCTTGGCTGCTGGTCTCCACAACCTTGTGATTCCTATATCATTACAGAATAAACTGGCCCTTTCATGGAGACCGCCTGGTCAGATTTTGCATTGGCCCAGCAGGTTGCTTTATTTGCAAGAACTGTGCAGACCCAGGCACAGACCATTCAAGTGCTGCAGGACCAGGTAGCTGAACTGCAAAATAAAGTTCAGTTAATGCACAGTGAGTATACCAGCTACAGGGCACGTGATGTTGCGGCTGCTACTGTTACAGCTACACAAGATACCCGCTTGCCCCTACAAGAAAAGTTTGGAGGAGATTGCAAGAAATTTAGGGGTTTCCTAAATCAATGCCATTTGCACTTCATGATGTTACCTCACCAATTTCCATCTGAAAGAGAGAAGGTGGGATTTATTTTTTCCCTATTCAAAGATGAAACCCTGGCTTGGGGCTCCCCTCTTCTGGAACAGGACAGTCCAGTCTTGGGTAATCTAAATTACTTTCTTGAGGCCATGTGCCTAGTTTTTGATGACCCCAATCGATGTGCTACAGCAGAAGCCCCTCTCCTTCATTTGCATCAAGGGAGGTGCTCGGTGGCTGAATATGCTGCTGAATTCAGACAGTGGGTTGCTGATACTACCTGGAACCAATCAGCCCAGAGGTTCCACTTCAGAAAAGGTCTCTCAGAAGCTATAAAAGATGAGCTAGCTCGTGTTGATCTTCCTGCTGACTTTGCTGCATTTGTGCATTTGGCCATCCGTATTGATTGGAGACTTTCTGAAAGAAGATTGGAAAGACAGGGGTCTTTTAGACCAAGTGCTACTCCTATTTCCTATTCAAAAATTTATTCTCCGACCCCACAAACACCTACAGACTCTGAGTCTGAGGCTATGCAGGTAAATCTAATAAGAGGGCCATTATCCAATGAAGAAAAACAGTGGCGACGCACTCACAATTTATGCCTGTATTGTGGTAGTGCAGGGCACTATGCTATCAATTGCCCTAGCAAATCCAAAAGAACAATAGCTATGGCTGCTGAGGGCGCAAAGATTTGACACCAATCCCAGATTTCAGATCAACTGGATTCTGTCACACAACCCTTGTTTTCTCTGGCTCATGGTGAAGAGGGTATGTTGACTCAACATCCTCATTTTGTGGTGCCTATCACATTGCAATGTGGTGATCGTAAAATTTCAACTACAGCTATTATAGATTCTGGAGCAGGCAGAAACTTTATGGACATTAAATTTGCAGCAGGAAATAGAATTCAGTCTATCCCTAATTTTTCTCCTGTGTTAATGGAGACAGTATTATTATTATTATTTTTGTTTATTTGTAACGCGCCAACATATTCCGTAGCGCTATACATAAGTTAAGTTACAGGCAATGACAAGTTAAAGATTCATACATTGCAAAGAGTGTATGGCCCTGTCTTTGAGCTTGGAATCCAGTGTCCATAGCGCTTTCCCTAAAGCACTGCGCAGGATTGAAACTCGCAGACTTACAAGACAGTAGACGGTTCTCCACTTATGTCAGGCCCGGTTACACATGAGACTGTGCCCTTAAAGTTGACTCTGGAAGTGAATCACCATGAGGCTATATCTTTCCACCTAATTTCCTCAACATAGTTTCCAGTGATTTTGGGGGTACCTTGGCTTGCTCTGCATAACCCACAGATTGATTGGAAGATCAGAACTTTGTCCTTTCCTTCAGAACACTGCTTAATGAATTGTCAACCCCCTAAGGTAACACCTGTTGCCACAACAATTAATGAAATGGTTGCTACAAACTTGACTAAGCTTCCTCTACAATATTGGGATTTTGCAGATGTCTGTAATAAGAAGAATGCTGATCAGCTTCCACCCCACAGGCCTTATGATTGCCCAATAGAGTTGTTGCCTGGGGCTGCTATCCCATTTGGCCGTATATATTCCCTTTCTGAGTCTGAATTGAAAGCTCTTCGTGAATACATACAAGAAAATCTTGCCAAAGGCTTTATTCAACCATCTACTTCTCCAGCAGGAGCTCCTATATTCTTTGTAGAGAAGAAAGATGGCAGCCTATGGCCATGCGTTGATTACAGGGACATTAATAACATCACTGTTAAAAACCGCTACCCCTTGCCTTTCATTCCTGAACTTTTGGAGAGACTTCGCTCAGCTAAAATATTTACGAAGCTTGATCTTCGGGGGGCATATAATCTGGTTCGCATAAGACCAAATGATGAATGGAAAACAGCTTTCAGAACCAGGTACGGGCATTACGAATATCTAGTAATGCCTTTTGGGCTTTGTAATGCCCCTGCAACTTTCCAGCATCTTATCAATGATGTACTACAAGATCTCCTGGATCAGTTTGTTGTGGCATATTTGGATGATATCCTAATATTCTCTGATAATCTTGAAAACCACAGAAAACAGGTCCGTATAGTTCGGGAGCGCCTTCGTACCCACCACCTATACATTAAACTAGAAAAATGTGAATTTGAACTAACAGAAATTCAATTCCTGGGGTATGTAATAACTCCCAAAGGTTTAAGTATGGACGCAAGTAAAATTAAAGCTGTGCTTGACTCACCCATCCCCAAGAATGAAAAAGATGTTCAGAGATGGGGGGGTTTGCCAATTTTTACAGGCGTTTCATTAAGAATTTCTCTGCCGTTATTACACCGATCACTGAACTCACACGTAAAGGGACTCCTTTTCAGTGGTCCGATAAGGCTGATACTGCATTTTCCCGATTAAAGACTCTGTTTACCTCTGCCCCCGTCCTGGTACATCCTCAGCCGGAATTACCATTTATTGTGGAAGTTGATGCTTCTGATTTAGCTGTTGGTGCTATACTGCCTCAAAGGACTGGACCTAAGATGCTGTTACATCCGTGTGCCTTCTATTCCCGCCAAATGGTGCCAGCAGAAAGAAACTATGACATAGGGAATAAAGAACTATTGGCTATAAAAGCTACCTTCACAGAATGGAGACATCTCTTGGAGGGAGCTACCCATCCAATTACTGTCCTCACAGATCACAAAAATCTGGAATGTATTCGATCAGCTAAGAGACTGTCAGCCAGACAAGCACGCTGGTCCCTATTCTTCTCGAGGTTTAATTTTTTGGTTACATACTGTCCTGGCTCCAAGAATGGTAAGGCGGATGCCTTGTCTAGAATAGCTGACCCCCTCCATACTACCGTAACCAAGACCACCATCTTGCCGGAGGATATATTTATAGGAGTTACATTTCCTTCTGATCTGATGTCTTGCATTAAAAAGGGCTACGCTGAAGACCCAGTTCCGTGATCCTCCTCGTGATCTCCATATGACGATGCTTAATGGGTTTTGGATTTTTCAACAATGTCTGTTTGCTCCGGAGTCAGTGCGACTGGACCTTTTACGTCTCTACCATGACTCAAAACCAGCAGGTCATCCAGGAATCTGAAAGACACAAGAGCTACTTGCCTGATCCTTTTGGTGGCCGAAGTATCATGAGGATGTTAAGAAGTATGTGTCCTCTTGTGATGTATGTGCCAGACATAAGACTCCTCGCTCATCCCCTGTTGGCTTGCTTCAGCCTCTTCCGATTCCGCAGCGTCCCTGGGGATCTATATCCATGGACTTTATTGTGGAACTACCTCCCTCTAAGGAACACACTACCATTCTTGTTGTTGTGGACAGGTTAACTAAGATGGGTCATTTCATTCCAGCTCGTGGTCTCCCTTCAGCTAAACAAACGGCTGACCTGGTTATTCGGGAAATATTTCGCTTGCATGGAGTGCCTGATGATGTAGTTTTTGACAGGGGAGTGCAGTTTACATCTCGTTTTTGGAAACATATTTGTTCTAATCTAGGTATTAATGTAAATCTGTCATCAGCTTTTCATCCGCAAAGTAATGGACAGACTGAGCGAACCAACCAGACTTTGGAGCAATATTTGCGGTGCTATATTAGTTACCTGCAGGATGACTGGCTGGATTTTCTACACACGGCAGAGTTTGCCTATAACAATGCCCAACACTGCTCCACTTCTTTGAGCCCATTTTTTGCTAACTATGGTTACCATCCGACCTTTCTAGTGAGTTTCCCAATTACTACTTCCATTCCTGCAGTCACTGATCGGCTAACCACCTTACGAGATTCCCAAGACCTGTTGAAGGAGACTCTTTCAAAGGCTCAGGAATGTTACAAGTGAGCTGCTGATAGGCATAGAACGGAGGCCCCAGTTTATCATGTTGGTGACAAGGTTTGGCTGTCAACAAGGAATCTTAAGCTTAGGGTTCCTTCTCATAAACTGGGTCAGAGGTTCATGGGACCTTTTGAGATCATCGCTCAGATCAATGCTGTCACTTTTCGTTTGCAACTTCCAGATTCCATGAAAATACATCCGGTGTTTCGTGTTGCACTGCTTAAACCTTTCCATGTCAACACTTTCCCTGGCCGAGCCCTGCCTGCCCCACCTCCAGTCCTCGGGGATGGTGAGGATGAATACAAGGTGGAGAAAATTCTGGACTCCAGGATCTTCCACAACAGGCTTCATTATCTGGTTCGCTGGAAAGGCTATGGTGAGGAGGAGAATTCGTGGAAACCAGTGGACAATATTCACGCTCCTGATCACCTTCGGTCTTTTCATATGCAGTACCCTGCTAAACCGGGTAATAGGGCATCCAGAGGCTGCACCTATAGAGGCGGGGGTAATGTGAGGAATTGACTCTGCTGGGTTTTGAACCCTGGTCCCCAGGCTGCTGAGCCTCTTCCCTACCACTGCGCCAGCCTGCCTTTGTGAAATTCCTGGTGAAATTCTTCAGCTGTGTCTGGTCAGGTGTCTGGTCCTTGGCCTATATAAGGCACTTCCTGCTTATGTACCTTGCCAGTTTATTGTGGTTCCTGATCCCTTCAATAAAGCTTGTTCCTGTTTCACATACAAGTTGCTGAACTGGATTATTGCTGACCTTGGCTGCTGGTCTCCACAACCTTGTGATTCCTATATCATTACACATGCTTCTATTTCAATTATTATATTATATATAGGACTGAATAATTATTTATAATCTTGAAATATCAATTCGGTTTGTGATTCTTTAGAAGAGGGATTCAATTCCATCCTTATATGATATATCAATATTAAGTCATTCTATATGACATAACCACCTATGAGATAATGATAAAAGATTATTCTTACTATTTGCATTATACCCTTTTCAAAATAGGACAACACACTGTCATATGCTGGTATTCACATATGTATCGATATGGCAATGCTCTATATCTTGTTATATTACACTATAGAACATACTTTTTCTTTAGCTATTCAAGTCTGATAAATATCTGATCTCTTATACAGATCCCATTATACTTACCTGATGTGGACTTTCTGCTGAATAGATGGAGTGGAGGGTCTTTTAGATGGGAATATGATACATATACATGTTTATTTTGGATACCTGTAAATAGTTTATTTATCACATTCTTCCCCCAATATATCAATTATTAACCTTGATCATTTTTATGATCTCTTATATATTTATTTATCACACATTGATGGATGACCATCACATATGTTTAACTGGCATCCATTTTGCACATATGTCTTAATATAGTAGTTTTATCATTTATGTTGGCACTGTAGATATCCTCACTATGGAGACTGTAGATTATCATTATTATCATACATTCTAGCACAATTACAAACGTTTACAAAATGTGTCATTTAAATATCTTACTTTATTTTTATTTTTTTGACACAGTTTTGCAATTATTATTTAGACCCCCATAAATTCATTTGCTGTATTATTATTATTTCTGGCATGGTCTACTGGCAACACATTACAGATGTCGATACACGAGTTGAGAATAATCTAATATTTTGTTTTCTTTAATCTGGATTCTTTTTACTGACATATTTTGTTCCTCTTATCTTGATTCTTTTTATTGGCATAACGATTCAACTGTCTGCAATACATACAATGGACACAGAAACACCACAAATATGTATACATACAAATTATATATATTTTTACTTTGACAAGTGTTTTATTCTTCATAAACATTTCTCATAATTACTTGCATATTGTAATAGGTAGCTAGACTAGGTAACTATGGCTACCGGGATCTATAAAAGGAAGGCCGCAACTATACATGCCCCAATCCTTTGAGAGACTTTCAGACGTAGAAACATGTTAGGTAGGCAGGTGCAGCGTGACGTCACCACATTTCTGACGCACGCTCTAACCAGGAAGTGCTAATCTACATAGTTGATGGAGACGCCGAGACACTGAAGATCTCTAATCAGAGGATAGGTAGGGCACTAGCCACTGCCAATGATATACCACCTAAGACCATAGTGGAGCAAATGTGGGGACCAATGGGGGGGAAAGAAAATATAGATAAATACTTTTGGGGAGTATTGCACACATTGGTGTGTTAATAGAATACTCCTACCCATTGGTGTACCCACGTATATTTTCACACGCTAATTGTGAACTACAGGTGACCTCACTATTTACAGGGTCAGTGATAGACCACATTGGGTCATATTATACATAATATACCAATAAAAGGGTTTATTGTGTGGGTATTCTACATATAGGATACTTTAGATTGCGGTCATATGCAAATTTGGTCCCCATCAGATTTCTAAGGTGGCTATAGTTTAAACAGTGCCCTACACCCAATCTACTCCCCTCCCCATTCCCACAGCCACTTTGAACTACTTTACCCCTGCAACAGAGGATGAGGTCTCCATCCTAATATCATCCTCTCACCTCACTACCTGTACATTGGATCCTATTCCATCTCAGCTCACTCTTCCACTCTTTATTACACTAATTCCAGCTCTCACACACATCTTCAACCTTTCCCTAAACACTGGCACGTTTCCACCATCTCTAAAACATGCCATAATTACACCCACTCTCAAGAAACCCTCATCCGATTCTGACGTTGCATCTAACTAGCGCCCTATCTCTCTACTTCCCCTGGCTTCCAAACTGCTGGAGCGGCTCGTCTATAACCGCCTTACCAGTTTCATCTCCTCTAACTCTCTTCTGGACACCTTCCAATCCGGCTTTCGGCCCCAACACTCCACTGAGAGAGCCGTCATAAAAGTCACCAATGACCTGCTCACCGCCAAGTCTAAAGGCGACTTTTCCATTTTGCTTCTTCTGGATCTCTTTGCTGCCTTCGATACAGTTGACCATCCGCTTCTACTCCACATTCTCTCCTCCCTCGGCATTTAAGATACTGCTCTCTTGTGGTTCTCATCATACCTCCAAGAACGATCATTTAGCGTCTCCTTCCCCGGCACATATTCTTCTCCTCACCCCCTGTCTATTGGCGTACCCCAAGGATCAGTGGTAGGCCACCTCCTCTTCTCCATCTACACATCCTCACTTGGCACCCTAATAAACTCTTTTGGGTTCCAGTACCATCTCTATGCAGCTGACACTCAAATCTACCTCTCAGCACCAGATCTATCCCCCTCTCTTCTAGCACACGTCTCCGACTGCCTCTCTAGTATATCCTCTTGGATGTCCGCCCACAATCTGAAACTCAACATGTTTAAGACTGAGCTCGTAATCTTCACACCATCTACTACAGCTTCAATTCCTCACATCTCTCTCTCTGTCAACAATGCCATCATCACTCCCACCTCCCAGGCCTGTTGTCTCAGGGTTCTACTGGGCCCTGTCCTCTCTTTCATCCCTCACATACAGTCTCTAACCAAATCCTGTCTTTTCCATCTAAAAAACATATCCAAAAAATGCCATAACCTTACACAAGACACTACTAAGATTCTAATACAATCTCTCATCATTTCTCGTCTTGACCTTTGCAACTCGCTACTTGTTGGCCTGCCCATCACTCGCCTCTCCCCACTTCAATCCATAATGAATGCTTCCGCCAGACTCATCTTCCGTACACATCGTTCAGTGTCGGCAGCTCCTCTTTGTCAATCACTTCACTGGCTTCCCTTAGCCTCCATAATAAAGTTTAAAATCTTGATCCTAACTTCTAAAGCCCTCAACAACAGCGCACCCCCATACATCTCTGCTCTCATCTCCAAATACTCCCCCAACACGCCCTCTTTGTTCTGCTAACGACCTTCTTCTTTCTACCACTCTTGTCACCTCCTCTCACTCCAGCCTCCAGGACTTTTCTTGTGCTGCCCCTAATCTCTGGAACTCATTGCCTCGCTTCACCAGACTATCCTCCTGCCTTAAATCCTTCAAAACTTCAATACAAACGCACCTCTTTAAAGAAGCCTATAACCTTCCTCCCTAACATGCTCAGCACTACTCTCTCCCTACTGTACCACATACAAACTTCAACCTTTAGATGGTAAGTCTGTGAGTTTCAATCCTGCAAGGTGCTTTAGGGAAAGTGCTATGGACACCGGATTCCAAGCTCAAAGACAGGGCCCTCCATTCATTGCAATGTGTGAATCTTGAACTTGTCATTGCCTGTAACTTAACTTATGTATAGCGCTACGGAATATGTTGGCGCGTTACAAATAAACAATAATAATAATAATAATACAACCCTAAGTTACTTCAAGCTGGCAATTTCTCTTCCATATTAGCAAAATTCATATGTTCAATCTTTTATCTTTTCAAGTAAAAATAAGATATCTTAACTGAACACACAGAATACACAGTCAATGGTGTATCACTCTCTTATCATTTCCCAACAATTAACCGGAGTGGATTTTAACATTAAAAATCAATTAATTTGCACTTTCAGTCCAGCTCTCCCTTGCTTCCAGCCACTTGCTGTACATATTTATGAGCATATACTATACCATTATTACATGTGTTTGTAGAATTTTTTGGATTTGTATATAAATGTTGGTAATGAATTATTTGATGAATACACTTAATATTTAATGTATTATGGGACTATTTTCATGGTTGCGGATTTGAATGTAGAAGAGTAGATATATAAATTTAGAATTACAAATAAAAGTGATTTATTTTGAACACTTTTAACTTAATGTTCATGGAAAAAATACTGTAAATTTTCATTGCTTTCAAAACTGAGTTTTTGGAGAACATGTATGTTGTGGTATTCACTAATACAGAGCTAGTTTTCGGTTTAAAATGGAATTGCTGATATTACAGTTTGGCCCCTATTAAATTGAGCAATTTTTGTTTACTGGAGCCCGTAATGTAGCCCGTAAATTAGTTTGCTATTCATTTATCATCTTTTAGCGAGCCGCAAGCAATCTACGGGTTACAGGCTTTAAATCCCTGCGGTTGTCAAAATCGTAACTTACAACCCATCTAAACCTTTAATCTTTCAAGCCCGCAAAAGTTACAGTTGCTAAAATCGCAAATTGCTATTCAATTGCTACAATTCCCCAAGCCCACACATTTTTGTTTTCACACCTGTAAATGGCAAATGTAGAAGAAAATCCAACGTTTACCAGATAGGACTCGCAAGGGAGTTCGTAGCAGTGTAAATGCAAATAAAAATCAATACTGCACTTTAAAAGATGGGGAATGCGAGGAAAGACATTAGAATTCATTGCACAACAAATATGTAATAGAAAAAATAAATTGTTTCATTTTGGTGTCATATCAATCTCAGGATTCAATGAGTTAATACATATAAGGCCACCCACATGGACTAAAACAGTATTGCCATTCATTTTTATTATTTTGTACATTGGCGGATTGCAAATCTGATTACATATGGGAACTCTAATTGAAGATCGTCTCATAGCCCTGGACACCAATAGCATTAAAATACAAATGTGAAGTTCTGAGTTGGCAAACACCAACAGATTTGCCAGATTGAGTGCAACTGTTGGGGATGTCAGATAAATGCCAGATAAAGCTGTTCCCTCTAACAGCCGGGGGAATAGTTCTACTGGAGGAGTGGGAGGGCAGAATAGGCAGAGCAACAGACAGGTTTTGGTGGTAGGGGACTGTATTATTAGGACGGTAGACAGGGTGATTTGTCACCCAGATCCCAGCAATCAAACAACTTACTGTCTCCTGGGTGCTCGGGTTCGTCATATTGTGGATAGGGTAGACAAATTATTGGAAAGGGCTGGAAATGAACCGGCGGTCTTGGTACATATTTGAATCAATGACAAAGTTAGTGGAAGATGTAGTGTCCTAAAGAATGATTTTAGAGAACTAGTTAATAAGCTGAAGGCAAGGACCTGCAAGGTAGTATTTTCTGAGATACTACCAGTGCCACGTGCAAGCTCAGGGAGGCAGAAGGAGCTTAGGGAGGTTAATGCGTGGCTAAAGATGTGGTGCACTAAGGAGGGGTTTGGGTTTTTAGAGTACTGGGCTGACGTCTCACTTCGTTACAATCTCTACAGCAGGGATGGATTGCACCTTAATGATGAGGGAGCTTTTCTGCTAGGGGATAGGATGGTAGAAAGGCTGGAGGAGATTTTAAACGAGTAGGTGGGGGGAGGGACTAGATATAAGTAATGGGGTAGACAGTGTAGAGGGTATAAGGGATGAATTAACAACTCATAGGGGAGGAGATGGGGGGAGGGGTAGTATAGTCAATAGGGAGGTAGTACTAAGTAACTCAAGTACAGTGGCAGGCACTTCAGAACTACAGACTCATAAGATGTACTGTATGCTTGCTAATGCCAGAAGCTTGCCAGGAAAATGGGAGAGTTTGAATTATTAGCAATTCATGAAAAATGGAATTTAATAGGCATTACCGAAACATGGTGGGATGAATCTCATGACTGGACTGTTAATCTGGATGGTTATAACCTATTTAGGAAAGATAGAGGCAATGGTTAAAAGAGGAGGAGGGATGTGTCTATATGTTAAGCCTGAATTTAAGCCTATAGTCACACAAGATATTTATGGTGAACCTAGTGATAAAGTTGAATGTTTGTGGGTAGAATAGCGGATTAAATAGCGGAGCAGAAAATTCTAATAGAATATTAGTAGGAGTATGCTATAAACCCCCCAAATATAGCTGAAAGGGAGGAAATACAATTATTGTTACAGATTGGAAATGCAGCTAAGCATGGGCAAGTTCTAATGATGGGAGATTTTAATTACCCTGAAATAAACTGGATAAATGAGACCAGCAGTTCAGCTAAGGGGAACAGGTTCTTGAGTACACTGAGGGATCATTATCTGGCCCAGGCTATACAAAAACCTACTAGAAATGAAGCTCTTAGATTTAGTCATCACAAATAATATTGATATAGTATCAAATGTTGGAATAGGGCAATCTCATGAACAGAAGGGCCCACTGGACTGTTTGGGGTTTATCACTTATATGTGTGGTTAGAAAGTACTAACAACTTGCTTAACAGTCATATCTGGGGTATACAAATGTTTAAATAATTTTAAAGAATTTATATGGCCCTGCGATCGGCCACGTGTAAAGGCTCTGGATTTATTCATGAAGGGGGAAGCTAGTTTTATGGCTCTGTAAGAGGAGAGAAACGTGTAAAAAAAAGGAAGCCATGTGGCTGAGGGGGGTAGCAAGCTATTTGCCTAGGAGGATGGGCTAGAACTGGGGGAAGGTCATCTTTGTGTCATCTTTCTGTGTTTTTTTTGTATATCTCTGTAACAATAAAGAAGTGTCAGTTTGACTTTGGACACACTAAGGAAAGAATGTGTCAGAGTCTGCTTGTACTAATCAACGGTACATGGTGTGTGGTTCTTAGATCCTAAGAAAAGGAGTCTGATGGCGCCTGTCTCTGCACTAATGAGGCTGTCATCTGGAGTGTCTGCTGGTGTCGAGATCTGAATAAAAAGTTGCGACCCGTAGAGAGAGAGAGAGAGATTTGGGGTGAGAGTGGTCCCCCAAATCAGGTGGTTGTGACAGGCAACCTTTGGGAAACAGTGATGACAACACAGTCTCATTTGGGATTGAATTAAAAAAACAAAATTTTAAGGGGCCATCAAAAACTCTAATGGCAGCAATACAAAGTATAGACTGGGGCAGAACTGATAGATAAAAACACTGAACATAAATGGGCAACATTTAAATCCTTACTAAATATACATACACATCACAGGCATTTAAATTATACAATTAAGTGGGGACAGAGACTGCTTTACGGGTGTACAAAAAAATCAACAAGGCTTGCAAAAGCGCTATTAGACTGGCTAAAATAGAAAATGAAAAATTAATTGCAAAAGAGAGTAAGACTAACCCTAAAATATTTTTTAGGTATATTAATGGGAAGAAGGCGAGGAAGGACATTTCAATGTGATACAGGCCATCTGAAAATTAGTGACCAGGAAAAGGCAGATGAGCTAAATAGGTTATTTTCTTTGGTATACACAAGGGAGGTACCAGTGGTTGGGACACTGCAACATAATGGGGTTTCACTACCTTTGGCAATAATTTGTTAACACAGGAAGTAATCCAAAAGAGGTTGGAAAAAATAAATGTTAATAAAGCCCTGTGTGCTGATGGAATATATCCACGGGTACTGAGGGAACTGGGTTATGTAATAGCCAACCATTATATAAAATTTTTCAAGATTCACTCAACACAGAGTCTCTACCAGATGACTGGAGAACAGCAGATGTGATACCTATATTTAAAAAGGGAGCAAGAGCAAATCCGGGGAATTATAGACCAGTGAGCCTCACTTCTGTAATGGGGAAGCTTTTAGAAGGGTTAATAAGGCATAATATACAAGAATATGTCTATTTGAACAGGATTATAAGTAGGAGTCAAAATGGATTTATGAGGAATAGGTCATGTCAAACAAATCTAATTAGTTTCTATGAGGAGGTTAGTAGGAACCTGGATCAAGTCAACTCAGTGGATGTTGTCTTTTTGGATATTGAAAAGGCTTTTGATACAGTGCCACATGGGAGACTATTGTGCAAACTAAGATATACGGGAATTGCAGTAAATATCTGCTCATGGATTGTGAGCTAGCTAAAAGACAGGAAGCAAAGGGTTATTGTAAACGGAACATACTCCGACTGGACTAATTTGGTAAGTGGTGTTCCTCAGGGTTCAGTATTAGGTCCTCTGCTTTTTAACATATTTATTAATGACTTGGAGTTGAGTGTGGTGTCTCCATTTTCGCTGATGATACAAAGTTATGCAAGGTAATTCAATCAGATAATGATGTGCTTTCCCTCCAAAGGGATTTTTACATAAAATTGAGGAATGGGCATCTAAATGGCAGATGAGATTTAAAACGAATAAATGTAAAGTTATGCATCTGGGAAGGAAAAATAGCCAATCTATGTACATTAATCTTAATGGAGTAAATCTAGGTGTATCAGACATTGAAAGGGATTTGGGAGTGCTTGTGGACAACACCTAGGTAACAGTGCTCAAAGTCAAGCAGCAGCTGCAATGGCAAATAAAATATTAGCATGTATTAAGAAGGGTATAGAAGCAAGAGAAGCAAGAGAAGCAAATATAATTCTGCCACTATACAAATCCCTAGTATGCCATCATTTGGAATATGGAGTACAATTTTGGGCAGCACTTCATAAAAAGGACATTTTAGAGCTGGAAAAAGTACAGAGGAGGGCAACAAAACTAATAAGGGGAATGGAGGGGCTAAGTTATGAAGAAAGACTAACCAAATTAAACTTATTTTCTCTAGAAAAAAGGCATCTAAGAGGAGATATGATTACCTTAATAAATACATCCAGGGTCCGTATAAAGATTTGTCAAGGGAGCTTTTTGTGCCAAGAGGTTTTCAACTGACAAGAGGACATCCCTTGAGGTTAGAAGTAAAAAGATTCCACCTTAAAGAATGAAAAGGGTTCTTCACAGTACGGGTGGTAATCTGTGGAATTCTCTACCAGAGGAGGTGGTGACAGAGGATTCGATAGATAACTTTAAAAGGGGACTGGATTTATTTCTAACTAAAATTCGAAATCAGGGTTATCATGGATAATTAGAGAGACAGTATTGATTCAGAAAGAAATCAGAACACCAGTATCTGGGGTCAGGAAGGATTTTTTTTTTCCATTGAGATGGTTGGCTAAGTCTCACTTGTTTTTTTTTTTCTCTTTGCCTTCCTCTGGATTAATTAATAATAAAAAAAAAATAATAATAATAATTGATTAATAATTAATTAACTAATTAATTCATATTTCATCTGCATATTTCAGATCAGTCGAGATCTTAAAAGGTTTAACTTGATGGACTGAAAGTCTCTTTTCAACCTTAATTAATATGGGCCTCATTCTATTAACGGCCGTAGGAGATGCGTGGCCGCAAGGACCGGCTACAGGCTATTTGCCTATTCTATTCCCTTTTTGGCCGAGGGTTCCGGCATGCTTGCAGCCAGCGCCCTGTTATCCCTTGCGGCCGCACGCGCCGCAGGAAAGCCTTTGATCTTACACAGCCGCAAGAGTTTCGGCCGCAAGCAAGCCACGGTTGCTATTCAATTGCTACGGGAACCCTCTCGTCAAGGCTAAAACCGAGCCGCAGCTTACTTGCATCAAAAAGGTCCCACTAGCACCCAATTAAGCACATAATAAAGCCATCCTGCACTCTGATGAGACAATAAAGTGATTGGAGGTGTTAGCATTCGTAGCACAACATTCCCCTACTCTAAAATCTGAAAATCATTTTTATTTTAATTCATGCCAAATATCCGTGGACAAAGTCCCGAGGGCTTGGAGCACCTTAGACCCGCAAAGGCTGCAGGATTAGCCTCCGTCAAGTCCGTAAATGGGTAAAATAGACCCACGGGTCGTAAAGGGCTTACTTACAAGTCGTTGCATAGAAAAGCCATCCCGTACTTTTATTAAAAGTGAAAGTGATGTTTTGTTTTAGAATTAATAGCTCAACATTCCTCTACTCTCAAATCCGCAAATAAAGATATTTAACATCATGTTCAATCTTCGTATTTTATCTATCATGCAAGCCCGCACGGGTTAGAATAACGGGCTTGGAGGGCAATCATCCGCCAAACCCGACCGTGCTTCACCAAGAAGCTACGGTCGTGAGTTACGGCCAGAAGTCTCAAGCCCGTAATCCTGGTTTTCCTGGCACCACCTGATATCAATTAACCAATAGGAAGACGACAATCAAGGCCGCAAATAGTTTAAAAGTGCGGGAAATTCGTAAATCTGTGACTGTGTTGTATGCTGTGCAAGTGGACACACAGGTCTTGGAGTTGGAGGGTTTTGAGAGAGAGCAAGAGAAAGAGTGAGGAGAGGAGGAGAGATGGAGGGAGAGAGAGAAGGCAGTGAAGGTAGAGGCCAGGGAGAGCAGGGCCCCCAGCCACAGGCTGGCCAGCAAGCTGATGCTGCTGCTGCCAGAAAAAGGGCAGCAAACTTCAATCAAGAGGAGATCAAGAGCAACGTAAGAGGAGTTCAAGCCCACCACTCCATCTTAACCGGTGGGAGCGAGGTGAGGCCCAGGCAGAGGACAGATGCCTGGAGGGCAATCGCAGCTGAGGTCTCTTCACTGGGGTATGCAAACTGGACCTGGCAGTCTGTCCAGCACCGGTACCAGGACTGCCGCATTGATGTCAAAAAGAAAATGGCGAACGAGGCCAATGCGGCACGTGGAACCGGTGGTGGGCCTCCAGAAACCTTTACATACCCCGGTTGGGAGGCCACAGTGCGCGACATGATCCAGCCAGCGGCAGTCATGGGCATCCTTGGCCTAGTGGACACGGTTGGGTCAGAAAGACTGCAATGTGAGTACCATGTACACCTTAACACCCTCATATGTACGCACATGTACCCCACACAGATAGATAACTGACGTTGTATTGCAATGTAAGATATCTGGTTGTGACTACAGATATATGAGGCTGCAAAAATCATGTAAATCCAGTGTAAAGAAATATACTTGTCAGAATTGTTAGCAATGAAATATATGTCCAATACCTCCTCCCACAACTGATTATGATACCGTTTTGCAAATCTATTGATGTTACTGTTATGTTTGCTGTTGGTTCAGAGTGCATATAAAGCATACATGACAACTCCATTGCAATTGTTTGTTTATTGTCATGAGTTCCCCTGTCACACTCTACTCCATGTTAAACTGGCCCATTTATAGCTGTTTGGCTTAACACTCCTACTGCTTAGAACCCATGTACATCTTGAAACTAGGTATAGCGGATGTACCCTGTTTTATGTGAGCATTTCAGTATGTGCTGGAAGAGTGCCGCCGCCGACTCTAGGGATGCGGCTGCGCTTGTGTCCCCATGTAGCCGTCAAAAATAGTTGGTACACCCAAAGCCCCTAACCCTCTAACCCTCTAACCCTAACCCCCTAAACTCCACTTTCTAACTCTAACCCATACCCCCTAACTGTAGCCAGAACCCGAAACCCATAACCACTTACCCGCGCTGCTGGGCTGGCATAGCTAGAGTTGGTGGCGTTGCACTTCCAGAGATGCGCACATACAACAGGATAGGTCCGGTATATGAGACTACATGTATGGATGTGCACACTGCAGCATATGCGGATACAGACTCTGATGGACTGCAAGTTTGTGTCGTGTACCAGCCTAATCTGGACCATGTTACATTAACATGTTAACTCACATTGCTGAGGATTGGTCACAGATTGGTCTGTCTCACACACTGGCCAACAGATTCAGATGAGCACGTGTCCTAATTAACTGCAGTTGGCACACCGCACCAGCATTACATATAGTCATATGAGCCATGGGCCCTTTCCTGTTATCTGACCGTGACTGCTGGTAGCAGCAGTGAGCAGCCTCTACTGTACATGTCACAGCATTTTCCTGCAGATTATATAATCATGCAGATTTAGTGGGTTATGGTGGTGTTAAGGGTTTTGGATTAGGGTGAGGGCTAGTGCTTTTGGGCTTGTGTGTAAGGTGAAAATGATGTATATAACAGCGGCAGCGCCATCTATCAGCCCCTCGGTCCAACTGCTGCTGCCAGCAGTCGCTGTCACATAACAGGAAATATCCCAGCCAGGATCCACAATACTAATGATGCAGATCAATTTTTATTTGCGTCAAACATTCACAGCCAATTACAAGTCACTATGATCTCAGAGATATGGAAACACACATCAATCAATTTTCAGAACAAAAATACTCAAATACAAATCTTGTCTCATTTCAGTACCAGCCAGGCGTACCCTGCCGCCTCAGGGACCTGAAATATCGGGCCCTGCACCAGGCCAAGATGCAGGACCACCTGCAGCAGGACATATTGCGGAAAGTCCACCTGGGCCCTCCACAAGATGCCAGTCATTGGCTCCAGCAATGGCCCCTCCAGCCAGGATGATAATGGCGCCGCCTGGGTCACAGTCAATGTGGGCCGGCCAAATGTGGGGACAGCCAATGTGGTCTCATCCCAGTTGGGCCCACAGTATGGAGCCACAGGTAATGGTGCCCTGGAGCATGGGCCCCCAGCAGAGCATGTGACTCCCACAGGCCTCGCAGGCTACTCTGGCCCCGCTGGCCACTCCGGCCCCACAGTCCCCGCTGGCCACTACGGCCCCACATGCCCCGTGGCCACTCCGGTCCCACAGGCCCGCTGCCCACTCCAGCCCCACAGGCCCCGCTGGTCACTCCGGCCCCGCTGCCCACTCCGGCCCCACAGGCCCTGCTGGTCACTCCAGCCCCACAGGCCCCTCTGGCCACTCCAGCCCCACAGGCCCCACTGCCCACTCTGGCCCCGCTGCCCACTCCAGCCCCACAGGCCCCTCTGGCCACTCCGGCCCCACAGGCCCCGCTGCCCACTCCGGCCCCACAGGCCCTGCTGGTCACTCCAGGCCCCGCTGCCCACTCCGGCCCCACAGGCCCCGCTGGTCACTCCGGCCCCACAGGCCCCGCTGGTCACTCTGGCCCCACAGGCCCCTCTGGCCACTCCGGCCCAACAGGCCCCATTGCACACTATGGCCCCGCAGGCCCCGCTGCCCACTCCGGCCCCACAGGCCCCGCTGGTCACTTCGGCCCCACAGGCCCTGCAGGCCCCTCTGGCCACTCTGGCCCTACAGGCCCCGCTGCCCACTCTGGCCCCACAGGCCCCGCTGGTCACTCCGGCCCCGCTGCCCACTCTGGCCCCACAGGCCCCGCTGGTCACTACGGTCCCACAGACCCCTCTGGCCACTCCGGCCCCACAGGCCCCGCTGCCCACTCTGGACCCACAGGACCCGCTGGTCACTTCGGCCCCACAGGCCCTGTAGGCCCCGCTGGCCACTCCGGCCCCACAGGCCCCGCTGACCACTCTGGCCCCACAGGCCCAGCTGCTCACTCCGGCCCCACAGGCCCCGCTGGTCACTCTGGCCCCACAGGCCCCGCTGGTCACTCTGGCCCCACAGGCCCTGTAGGCCCCGCTGGCCACTCCGGCCCCACAGGCCCCGCTGACCACTCTGGCCCCACAGGCCCAGCTGCCCACTCCGGCCCCACAGGCCCCGCTGGTCACTCTGGCCCCACAGGCCCCTCTGGCCACTCTGGCCCCACAGGCCCCGCTGCCCACTCCGGCCCCACAGGCCCCGCTGGTCACTCTGGCCCCGTTGCCCACTCCGGCCCCACAGGCCCCGCTGGTCACTCCGGCCCCACAGGTCCCTCTGGCCACTCCGGCCCCACAGGCCCCGCTGCCCACTCCGGCCCCGGAGGCCCCGCTGCCCACTCCGGCCCCACAGGCCCCGCTGGTCACTTCGGCCCCACAGGCCCTGCAGGCCCCGCAGGCCACTCCGGACCGGCAGGCCACTCCGGCCCGGCAGGACACTCCGCTCAGCCGTGCCTCCACCCAGAGGACTCAATGGTCTGGTTCCGCGCCAGGTAGTCAGGCGCTGTCAGCGGCCCAGTGCTACGATTTCCTCGCTCATCTCCAGCATGCTGGAGATGAGACGGCATAATGACCGGGAGTTTCAAGAGTTAAGGCGGCATCACCAGGTCATGGAGATGGGATAGCATAATGAGCAGGTGTTTCAAGAGTTAAGGCGGCATCACCAGGTCATGGAGATAGGACAGCATAATGAGCAGGTGTTTTAAAAGTTAAGGCGGCATCACCAGGTCATGGAGGAATATGCTAGAAGGGCCGGAAAGGCCCGAGAAAGCCATCCACTTGAACAGGCTACCTCCTCAACCTCCCAGACCTTGCCCCCAGCATCCAGGGCAGAAGAGCCACCAACCCATCCAAGACGTCGTGGCCGGCCTAGGACAAAGGTTGGCAAAGGCCAGGAGGGTCATGACCAACACAAGCGAAAGCGGAAATAGGTGAGAACATGTTCATGTTGCATATAGAAGCAATTGATGTCCAAGATCTATTGACGTTGAAGTGTTGCAGTCAATGAGTATATTGTTCTAATTGATGTCTTGTTCTTATCTCTTTAGGTTCAAATCGACACACAGAGTTGTTGCCTCACGTTTTCATTTTTTTTGTTATATAATTTGCACACATAATAAATATTATGTATTGCTCACATTATCATTGTTTGTTTTCGTTTGTACTGTACCATGACTGTTAAACACCAGATGAATGCTACAAAACAACGTTATTGTATTAGTACATACATCTTCAATATACCAGCCCTGTGTTAATGTAGGGTTGGGGTAACAGCCCCTAGTGCAGCTAAGGGTGGAGGTAATATTCCTGAGTTTGATTGCAGTAACGGCGATGCATGATATTCGTGTTTCTGACACATGGAGATATTCATTCAGAATAATTATCAAAAGTGAGTACACCCCTAAGTGAAAGTGTAAATATTTCCATGCACTGACTTAACCCTCATGGGGATGGAGTTCACCAGAGCTTCACAGGTTAGCACTGGAGTCCTCTTCCACTCCTTCATGATGATATCATGGAGCTGGTGGATGTTAGAGACCTGGCACTCCCCACCTTCCATTTGAGGATGCCCCCACAGATGCTCGATAGCGTTTAGGTCTGGTGACCTACTTGGCCAGTCCATCAACTTTTTACCTTCAGCTTCTTTAGGCAGTGGTCGGCTTGGAGGTGTGTTTGGGGTCATTATCATGTTGGAATACTGGCATGCAGCCCAGTCTCTGAAGGGAGGGATCATGCTCTGCTTCAGTATGTCACAGTACATGTTGGCATGCATGGGTTCTCTCAAAGAACTGTAGCTCCTCAGTGCTGGCAGCATGCATGCAGGCCCAGACCAAACATATATGCATGTCTATATATGTTTTATATAATATGTTGTGTGGATTCCCCCTATATGCATTTACCTAATGATGTCAGATGCTGCCTCCCCTCTCTCTGCATCACTGTTTATGTTCAAAATGAGGGTTTCATCTCATATCAATGTTTTTGTGTTTGTTGTGACTTATCCATTTATCTGTAATTCAGGGATTATTTCAACTACTTTTGCTCAGTATAGATGTATACTTTTGGTGGTGGGAGTGTCATGGTCTGGGCCTGCGTGACTGCCTTCGGCACTGGGGAGCTACAGTTCATTGAGGGAACCATGAATGCAAACATGTACTGTGACATACAGAAGCAGAACATGATCCCCTCCCTTGGGAGACTGGGCTGCAGGGCAACATAACATAACGACCCTAAACACACCGCCAAGACAACACTGCCTTGCTAAAGAAGGTAAAGGTGATGGACTGGCCAAGCTTGTCGCCAGACCTAAACCATATTGAGCTTCTGTGGGGCATCCTCAAACTGACGATGGGGGAGTGCAAGGTCTCTAGCATCAACCAGCTCTGATGTATCATTAAGGAGTGGAAGAGGACTCCAGTGGCAACCTGGGAAGCTCTGGTGAACTCCCTGTCCATGAGGGTTAAGGCAGTTCTGGCAAATAATGGTGGCCACACATAATTGACATTTAGTGCCAATTTGGACATTTCAAATTAGGGGTGTACTCACTTTTGTTGCCAATGGTTTAGACATTAATGGCTATGTATTGAGTTATTGATGGGTCAGCAAACTTACTTTACATTGTAGCAGAGTGTCATTTCTTCAGTGTTGTCACATGAAAAGATATACTAAAATATTAACAACAATGTGACGGGTGTATTCACTTCTGTTAGATACTGTATGTTCACTATTAGGATGTGAGCCACTTACGGACACCTGTCTCATTTGTCTGGCTTTGTGTCATATAGATTGTTAATACCAACCTTCCCTCATAGTTGAAATCGGTAATGCAAACACACTGTGAGAATTCTATTGACACCCCTAACTGATGGTGCAGAGCACAGATGTGGAGTATGAAGGTCCTTTCATTGATGTTACAGAAATGCTATGGTATCAACATTGACATGGCAGACACAAACAACATCTCGGATAAATCATATTTACTTTTTACAGAAATTAAAGAAAGCAAGCTTGCCACAAAGCCACAGGTTGACTAATCATCAAAGGTATGCAAAGGATCATGGTGGAGGGGGGTAGGATACCAAATCCAAGTAACACAGGGAAATAGGGATATGAGAGCAGAATGCAGGCAAGAGAAATTACATTGATATAGATGATCATGGGATTTACAGTGTATCACCCAACATTAGGCAATATAATTGATCTCATTATTGTTACTACATATATATAACAGTCAATAAGGAAAGACCACAATAATCCAGAATAAATTGATATACATATAGGGAGAGCAAAATGTATGCTTGTGTGTTAAACGGAAACTCTGATGCAACATCAGAAGTATAAGTGCTCAATCAGGGAATGCTATGAGCCCATGAGGTCAATTCTCACGCAACAATAAGCAGCCCCTACATAGATAACCTTGGTCAAAAAGATGGGGACCTGACCAGGACCATATCAGTCAGATGTTATTTATTCCAGAGAACTCACAACAAACCAGGCAATATCAAGGGTAGTTTGTTCTCTGATTTAGCATCTATACTCACTGTTGTTGCATATGCATAACTGAAGATTAACGTAACCTCATTAACTGTTAAGTCCCAAGCCTGGATTTACTTTTCCCCATATGCACAGGGAGGGTCACATCAGCACTGAAGAAAAGATCTGGAAGGGTTTGTGCTGCAGGCTTCAAAACAGTCCAAGTAGAGGAGAGGATAGAATTTCTAAACCAATAGGTACATATGAATCGAGGTAGACTATATGAGCATACACATGCTGTGGATATACCTGGAACATCAGCTGACAGATGTCACATCACATCTGCATTGAATAGTAAAAATTGTCTCGTGACACATATCAGCTATTCAGTCAAGGTAATCAGATATCACACTGGATCCAACAAAGCAATGAAACGGACACATGCACATACATGAGGACATTGACATGGCCATGGAATGTCATGATGTTTATCGTCATGCCTTGTTCTGACCGTGATCTGGAATACAAACACACAAATAATATATTAGTGGAAACCTTACATATGCCATATGAGCAGCCACCAACAGATGCAGGTATGTCGGCACACATGTTATGCATTGGGATCTCGTACAAGCTAACCATCTGTCAGATGATAATGATGGCCCAGACTAATTTGTCCTGATGTGGGAATATTATGATTAGTCTAATTAGCATTTATTTGTATTGTGCAAACATATTCCGTGGCGCTGTACAGGGGAGAAGAACACTAAAATATACAGTATGTAATATTGCCAACGCCAGAAAATGGAGGGCCCTGTTTTGAGCGTAAAGTCTGGTGATAACTGATTTCTTCCCAAAGGCCCCCACAAGATTAGAAAATCACCACTTCCAAGCTAAAGGTAATGGACATGGGGAAGAGTAGATAAGGAATAGCAAGGTTAATAAGTGAGAGATACATAGGAAGTAAGTTGTGTCAAGTAGAAAGTTATGCATTAGTCGGAGAGGAAAGGGATCAGATGTAAAGTGGAATGCACTATTACGTAATAAGGTATCTGCCCCATGTGGACAGATAATGTAATCTGCAGATGGGACAGTCAGGAGACACATAGTTTAACCACAGCTTGAGTAAGATTAGCTGATGGGCGAATAAAAGGGGAGAGGTGGGCATGAGAGTTGAAATGAAATTGTTGGAGAGAAAAAGGGGAGAAGTAAAAAGAGTCTGAGGAAAAGGCAGGGGATGTGAGGAAGAAGGCAAGAGAAAACATAGTGTAAAGGGTTAATCGGGATAGTTAGCAGAAGTTGCTAATTGTTCAGGTTTTATAAGACTTGTGTGACTCAATAAATTAAGGGTAAACAGGGGTGGGTGGGATGAGGAGAGAGACAGAGAGACCAGTGCAGCCTGTAATAGAAATGGAAGATCCCAACTATCACACATTGATTCATGTTCGGACATCAATCAAGTGGAGTATTCAACTAAGAGATCTGTTCCCCCAGGACACGTCTGCATGGTCCGATAAACTTTTCTGACCGCTTCAGCAATACATAGGGGATGTCTTGGGGAAAAGAAAGTTAGGCCTACATTAATGGAGTTATTAGTAATTTCCTCTCATGCATACATGCACATGTTTTCCGCAAATACTCACTTACAATGTAGACGACATTGATGTAGCTGATGTTCTGTTGCTGTACAGGTTGTTTCCCATGTCTGTGTGGGTAAACAATGTGTTGATACACGACAGCAGTTCTGTAATGGCAATATGATGATATGGGTCACACAATCCATATGATATATTGCACAATGATTCCTAGTTAACACATCCTTGAGACTATTCCTGTAATCTGACTGAGAATGCTTTTACCAGCATTCGCTGACAAAGAACAGGAGAGATCCCCTCTTTGCATCCCATGAGGTACATTTATTATGGTTTACAATATGCTGGTATGTTCATATCCAGATTGCTATGAATTGCATTGACCTCCATGGGATGTGGAATAGCATGATCAGACAATGGGAACATTACTGTTCTGTGAAGATATTTTCAAATATGATTGTGAGGCCTATATCCATTGACATTGTGGAATACATCAGACCATCCATTTAGCTTAGCTTCTGGAGGTTTGCAGATATCAATATATATGATGTGTATGGGAATGTGCGCATACTTACCATTAACAGATATCAGAGCAGGCTGTATTCGATCCAGTATTAAGAATGCGTCACGAGACATATGTTACATCACAAAGCTATCCTCTACTGTGGACTGTTGGATATTCTGTATGACAAAGGGGAAGGAGAAAAGAGATGTATTAGTAACCATAATCAAGGTACATTATAGTTGGTTGTTATTAGTTTCAGACTTACATGGGAAGTACTCCCGAATGACGTGGGCATGTAGTCGTGACCCCTGAACTTTATCCTCATCAGGGGGAAGTACTGGACGCTCCGCCGGTTCAAGCGGAGCATCATCAATGTTCCCCAGACAATTGGCCTGTACTGCTATATTGTGCAGACAACAGCAGGCCAGGATGATGTGACAAACCTTCACTGGTGTATACTGTAGCGCCCCGCCAGTGGAATGTAAACATCTGAAGCGCATCTTCAGGAGGCCAAAGGTGCGCTCTATTACATTCCGGGTTCTGGCATGGGCCGCATTGTACCTCTCCTCCCCCTCTGTGTGTGGATTGTTCAAAGGGGTCAACAACCACGGCAAACACCTATATCCTGCATCACCTGAAGGAAACAAAAATGGAAGATGTAGATATGAATGTGAGGTTGTGCTGCTCGTTAAAGCATCTGTAAATATACACAATGATTAATGTGACGTTAGTTTAGGGATCTCTGGGTTGGAATTTCCTACTCCTATGACCAGGTCACATCGGGTTAGGCACAGCAACAAGCTACGATGCAATGGCTCAGTCGGCACACCTTCTTTAGGGCACACGGCAAATAAGCGCGGACACTACGGCGCTGACAGAAGCCGGCGACAGTAGCGCACTGTTGACAATTGTGTGGCAAAATGTGCGTTGATCAAAGAGCGCAAGTTGTAGAATCTATTGCCTAATGGGCCAAAACCCTCTAACCGGAGCCCTTAGACCCCATACCTAACCCGAACCACTGAGACCCCATGTCTAACACTAACACTCAGAATCTGAAGCCTTAGCCCAAAGACCCCTAACCCTAAAACCCCTAAGTCCATAGGATTTTTGAGAGTTTGAGTTCATTGTCCAGAAAGGAATTGATTGGAGGGAGGTAAGTTGCATTGTACATGCTTTTCATCCTATCAAGCTATATTTTATTTTGATGTTTTGACAATTTCTATATTTACTGAATACACTGGCGAGAAGTACAATTGTGTTTTTTTTCTTGTTTATAGGCTTTTTGAGAGTTTGTGTTAATTGTCCAGAAAGGAATTGATTGGAGGGAGGTAAGTTGCATTGTACATGCTTTTCATCCTATCAAGCTGTATTTTTTTTTGATGTTTTTTTTGACAATTTCTATATTTACTGAATACACTGGCGAGAAGTACAATTGTGTTTTTTTTTTTGGGTTGGCTTATAAGTTTGGAGAGGTTTTTTATGTGGGGAGAGGAGTTTGGTGGAGGGAGGTAAGTTTTTATTTTTTTCATGTTTCGTATTATATCTTGATATATCTCTCTCTCTCTCTCTCTTTCTCTCTCTCTCTCTCTCTCTCTCTATATATATATATATATATATATATATATATATAGAGAGAGAGATTGAGAGCGAGAGAGAAAGAGATTGAGAGAGAGAGAGATTGCGAGCGAGAGAGAGAGATTGAGAGTGAGAGAGATTGAGAGCAAGAGAGAGAGATTGAGAGCGAGAGATTGAGGAAGCGAGAGATTGAGAGAGATTGAGTTTGATTGAGATTGAGTTTGATTGAGTTTGAGTTTGATTGAGATTGATTGAATTTGATTGAGATTTATTGAGATTGAGTTTGATTGAGTTTGATTGAGATTGATTGAGATTGATTGAGATTGAGATTGATTGAGATTGATTGAGATTTCTACACATATTTGCAATACACATAGGTGTTCCAAACTGCTTCTTCAATGGGGCTTGACAATAACTTATTTTCAGCCTAGCCCAGCAGGACCATGTAGTTCCTACTACCTCTGGTACAGAAGATGGCTTCAGGATAGGTACCATGCCCAGGAATATGTGCAGAGTATAATGCAGATAGGATATTAGTGGCCTCAGACATGGGCCACTCCCCACACATGATAGAAGCACACAGTAAATAGCCGCATACCTTGTATATATGCAAACTGTAACTGACCCTTCCACATTGTTTAGGAAAGTATTGATCTAGCGTGTTTCATCAGCGCCACTCAGGTCCAGAGTGAGAGGTGCTGTACACCCCTCCCACTGCTCTGTCACAGGCTCTGTCCACTTAAGGTTGATTACTGCAGTTAGTTACAACATTGATATCCAAGCAGTAAAAGTGTTATAGGCGATCAGAATGGGGGACGAGGGGGGAGCAGGCAAACCCACTAAAACATTTCTTAATTTCTCTTTCTTTTATTTTAGGTGGTGATGGAGGGAGAGGAGCAGAAGTGAGAGGAGTGGCAGGGAGTCCCGGGGCATGGAGGTGGGGAAGAGGAGGGGAGGAGTGAGGAGGAGGAGGTAGTAGTTGAGGAGGGGGAGGTAGTTGAGGAGGGGGAGGTAGTTGAGGAGGAGGGAGGAGAGGAGGAGGAGGGAGGAGAGGAGGAGGGAGGAGGAGGAGGAGGAGGGAGGAGAGGAGGAGGGAGGTGAGGAGGAGGAGGAGGAGGGAGGAGAGGAGGAGGCGGAAGGGAGAGGAGGAAGGAGGGAGGAGAGGAGGAGAAGGAGGGAGGAGAAGAGGAGAAGGAGGGAGGAGACGAGAGTAAGGAGGGAGGAGAGGAGGGAAGGAGGAATGAGGGAGGAGTGGAGAGGAAGGAGAGAGGAGAGGAGGAGGGAGGAGAGTAGTGGGAGGAGGGAGGAGAGTAGAGGAAGAAGGGAGGAGAGGAGAGGGAGGAGAGGAGGGAGGAGGGAGAGGAGAGTAGGAGGAGGAGGGAGGAGAGGAGGGAGGAGGAGAGTGGAGAGGGTCCTCAACCCCAGTCTGGAGAGCAAGAGGCTGGAGGCAGGTCCAGGGCCCACAATTATAGCCGGGAGGAAAACATGGTCCTCCTGGAGGCCATCCGTGCCCGCCCCGTCATCACCTCGGGGGGTAGGGTAGTCAAGGCTGGGCACAGGGCTAATGCTTGGCAGCAGGTGGTCGATATGGTCAATGATGTGGCGGGCCGTGGACGGAGTCTGCGGTCCATTAAGCACAGGTTTGATGACATCAGGGCCGCGGTGAGGAAGAAGATGGCGCAGGAGGACAAGGGGCGGAGGGTCAAGTACCTGGGACATGAAGTCATTGCAAGGGCCACACTTGCACCCTCCGCCGCAGCTGGAGCTTCAGGCCCGGTGGACCAGCGGGACCCAGCCTCCATGGCAGGTGAATATGACATACAGCAACATGCCACCACATGTGCATCACACACACTACACATGTACATGACACTGACATGTCAGCTCCATGAAATTAACAAGGGATAGATGGATGCATCATTAAATTCATGAAGCTGACAAATCACTGTCATTCCTGGTCACCACAACAGTAATCAAGCAATAGAGCAGGTGTGTCCAAACTCGGTTCTGGTGGGCCACACACATGCCTGGATTTGATAACCCTGCTGCGCACAGGTGAGTCAATCACTTTTTCAGTCATCCTGATTGACTCACCTGTGCACAGAAAGGATATCTACCAATCCAGGAAAGAGTTTGGACACCCCTGTAATAGAGCGTCCATGTATTGGTGTGCCCGTTCAGCCTATGCAGTTACAGACAGCAGCCGTAATACAGATAGTGTTGTGAGCCGAGAACCATCAAGAACAGAAACCTAAGAATAGATAACAGCTAGTATAAGATAGCTAATCAGAGTTGCAAAGAGGAGAATCATCCATATTCAAGGCTAGATGTCAGATAATTAGGAATGAACATATATCAATGCGCTAATCAACATACTAAAGACATGTACCTTTCTTCTCTATCTCTCAGCATCCAGGAGGAGCTCTGGGTCCTGTGACCAGGCAGAGGAGGCAGGGCCATCGACCTCGTACCAGGATCTTCCAGCACAGTGTGAGGAGGAAGGAAGATCGGAGGGCCCTGGGTCGGAGGATGGCCTGGTCATTGAAAAGACTTGCTCTGGGGCCCTCCCACACCCTTGGGACAGCACCTCCTACCCCACACAGTGTGCTGGCCTGGTCGCCACCGGGCGCATTGTCACCCCAGGCTCCAGCTGTGGACCTCCCCACTACACCTCACCAGGCCCACCCAGGGGTGTCGTTGCCGCAGAACCAGGCTGTGCTGGTGGAGATGCTGGCTGTCATGAAGGAGCAGCTGGCAAGCTCACCAAGAATCGAGGCGAGCATGCAGGAGATGACGGCCAGCCAGCTCCGGATGGAGGCCAGCATCTCTGGCCTCTGGTCGCATATGACCCACAGCCAGGCTGGCCAGGCTGTCCAGGGAGGTGTGGAGGCACCACATGACAGTGGAACACCTTCAGGTCAGGCTGCTCAGACAGGAAATGGTCCCCAGCCCGACAAACAACGGGGATCTCCCAATCCCCCAGTCAAGAGCAGCCTGGCCCCTCCTCTCCTCCCATGTGTTCGCCACCGGCCAGACAAGACTAATACCGCTATGGCGGTGGACTTGCAAAGTCTCACAATGGCATGTTAATGACAGCCAGCAATAATATATGCACTAGTGAAGCATGTGATGCTGACCTCAATAGCAGTCTGAGAACAGATCTTTGGGTCTGATGTAAGAAACATTGAATCTGGCTGCTGACCTTTGTGTCCTCTCCATAATAATGGCTATTTGCCCAAATTTCTGATTATCCACAGACCTAGCTAATGGTTAGTAATGCTTGCAGATGCGGATCAGGTGAGTTGGTATATTGGTACAGTATTTAGAACTGTACTGTACATACATTGTGATTATAATTATTTTTTTGGATCCTCCTCTGCCTTTTTTATTTGACCAATCATTTCAGATTTTTGTTTGGTCAACACACTGTATGTGTGAAAATGGATTGGATTACACAGTCCAGAGGTTGAATTATCTGTTTCATTGAGCAGATCTAGTTACAAGTTGTAAGTGCTATGCACATAAATGGTTTCTTCAGTTAAATGGAGAGATTTCTGGTTCCGGTTGCAGCGGTGTAGTGCCCGCATGTGACCCTGGTAGGTGCTATGCATCATGCTTATTCTAGACTATTAGATTGACCCCTGTAGGTATCCCCTTTTTTCCAGCCTCTTGCTCTTCGAGGACCCGCCACACCACACCCATGATATTAATGCAGTTTTGACCACTGCTGATTGTGGTCTGTCTAGCAAATACAGCTTTGTTATACTGTTATGTGAATGCACACTCTTGACCACTGCTGATTGTGGTCTGTCTAGCAAATAAAGCTTTGTTATACTGTTATGTGAATGCGCACTCTTGACCACTGCTGATTGTGGTCTGTCTAGCAAATAAAGCTTTGTTATACTGTTATGTGAATGCACAATCTTGACCACTGCTGATTGTGGTCTGTCTAGCAAATAAAGCTTTGTTATACTGTTATGTGAATGAACACTCTTGACCACTGCTGATTGTGGTCTGTGTAAAAAATAAAGCTTTGTTATACTGTTATGTGAATGAACACTCTTGACCACTGCTGATTGTGGTCTGTGTAAAAAATAAAGCTTTGTTAGACCTTTCTGACTCTGTCCGTGTGTTATGAATATTTTTGGTTCTGTGACATCCACATGCATTACATTAGTGTCACATTCCTATAAATGTAAACGGATGAGCCATAGTTAACATGCAATAGATCAATACATATAAAACTGTTGAAGAGTCAGAATATCTTTAGATATTGTAGCGGATGGGCAATATTCCCCAGAGTATCTCCGCTTATAATCCCAGTGAGGCTCAGGAACAAGTAAAGGGTAAATCCACAGGCAAGGTTTCCAACAGGTAAAATGATAGCAATATCCCAACCGCAATCCCAATCACTGGACGACACACAGTTTCAGGAGCAGAACTAAAACTTTAATGACAGGGGATCTCCTTTTATACAATGGTGCCCTCTGAAGGGCTACACCCACATAATTATCACAGCCAATTATATACATGGTTCAACCCCCACTTCTCCTCCCCTCAGATAACAGGTAACACAATTAAAACAGACACAATTTTAACCACATTCTGGATGTACCCCGTTCAATAGCTCTCACCCAGGGGAACAACATATTAAAAAATGGCATGAATCAGACCAGGGGTTCAAAAGTTAGTAAAAGTATCTTTTTCACATAACACACAGACATTTCACATATTCTCCATAGTTGGCCACACAATACACATATAGGGACAATAGGTGAGTCACACCTCCCTGAGGCAACTTGATATAATCAGACAATGATTAAATCAGCCTTCTTTGTTCTTATGTTTGAGAATGAATAGACTTCCTTATCTGTAACAGGATTATCTCTCCTGCCAAGGTCTGCACTAGCCTGGGGCCAATATTCTGCAGATCATAAACCAACATACATACAGTATATTACTAGGATCATATTTTAACCAAGAATTAAATAACCATAAAACAGGGTAAAACAGTGATGGGTTCCGTTACAGATATCATATGATCCCAAATATCATATCTACTACTAATATAGGGTTAATACCCATGACAAGTCTGATTAGCGATACTGTGGAGTAGGAACATTCCCCTGAGGGCCTACAATGAATAGGACAGGTGACACTGGAGTGGTTTTCCAGTTCCTTCTCTAGTTGATTGGGATTATTCTGACCTCTCTGCTAAGACGTACCCCCCTACACTGGCCCTATGTAGTATAGCTCACAGCTTCATTGAAGTACACAAACCCCTTCACCAACCTCACTTAGTATATGTGTGAATACAGTTAGTTGCCCAATAATGAACATGCATTGGCTAAATATCCTTTGGTTATCATATGTTGTAATGGTCATGCACATGCCAATATGACAAACCATGCTGCAACACGCATAATATGATTAAAGCCACACTACCCAATTCAATAGCAAGAGTAAAACATGAGTCAGGTCATATGAACCCTTTGCCACGCATATAAGCTCTATTGTGATCCCTTAAATCTGTATCTAATTGCATATACATCTCGCTTATCACATCTACATTTGGTAACACAATTATTTTGCAAATTACACTGCCACATGGCATATATCAAGTAGCAGGGAAACATTTTAATGTATGTTGTTCAGTTGTGTCTGACTCTCTGTGACCCTATGAGCTGCAGCACATTCAGCTAGGTCTCTGCCTGTGCTGTTATCCACAGTTTGCATGCTACATATACTGGTGTGGTTTGTCAGTTCCTTCTCAAGTGGATTGGACCTTGTCTTATCTCTCTGCTATGACGTGCCCACCTACAGTGGCCCTACATGTTATAGCTCACAGCTTCATTCAGGTACACAAGCCCCTTCACACCACTTAGCAATGCTGAAGGGGACCAGGGGAACATACACCACACATATCTACTCTGACCCATCAGGAAGGGCCGCAAGCACAAAGAGAGACAGTCCAGAGGCTCTGGGATCGACAGCAAACTCACCGCCATCAGGCATAATCTCTGCTACGCCCATCCTGGTGGGAGCCATGTGCCAGGTGTCTAGTTATTCCCATTTGTTGAACTTCCAAACTGTTCTGCTATTTATCAATTTACATGGGTGAGGGTTGCTAAGTGATGGTGGTGGTGAAGTAGCTTGTGTACCTGAATGAAGCTGTGAGCTACTATGCCAATTTCTTTGGCATTCAAACTTTGGAGAACAGCACAGGCAGAGACCTAGCTGAATGTGCTGCAGTCCATAGGGTCACAGAGAGTCGGACACAACTGAAGAACTTAACCACATATATTGAAATATTCCCCTGGCACTTGATATATGCCAAGTGGCGGTCTGATTTGGCCACTATTTGTGTTCCCTAATGTGGATGTCATGAGCGAGATGTGTATTCTATCGTTGATCAACTATCTAGCTTGCGCTGTAATCTGCGCAACGACACATGCGCGCATCAACAACAGCAGGCCCGACAGGAGGCTAGCGGATCTAATGATTAGGATTAGGCTGTGGGATGTAAGGGTTAGGATTAGGCTGCGGCTACAAGGGTTAGAAGGGTTTATGGCATTAGGTCATATCACTTGCGCCCTTTCATCGACACGCAGTAGTCAAAAACATTAGAACTGCGCAATGATGTGGGTCCGCTCATGTCAGCTACATGTTGTCAAAACACATTTGCTGTGCGCACCAATGTTGGGGTGACATATTCTATTATAGGGCTGTTTTAGAGGCTACAATGGAACCTGTATGTGTGTTGACTAATCAAACATATGAGGAATATTAAACTAATTTGAACAATTGTTAATTTGGAGGCTGTAATGCTTTGGCCTCCATTTTAGGGTTACAGGCTTAAACCATGAAGACTGCAAAAACCGTAACAAAATGGATACCTTCAACCTCCAAGCACGTACAGGCTTTAAGAACGAGCTACGGGCTTGGAGGACATGCGCCCTCCAAGCCCGCACGGGCTTGAATAAGGAGCTACGGGCTTGATCACTGAAGTCCGTGGGACTTGGACGGATTTTAAAATCAAAGTACAATTTGGCGATGTGCAAGCGTGAGAATGTTTTGCTATTAATCCTCATGCCCCCCGATTATGTTCCCCATCATTTACAGTGCTTTGCAGTGCTGGATTGAATATATATTGGCTTCTACAATGCTTTGTTTGCGGCCCTCCGAACCCGTATGGGTTTTAACAAGGACGAGCCCGCAGGACTACGGGACGAAAAGTAAACCGTAAATGATATATCGGATTTGGGCGATGTGCAAACTTGAGAGGGTGTTGCTATTACTCCTCATGTCCCCCATTATGATGCCTAGCATTTACAGAGCTTTACACTGCCATCTTGAATTTATATTTGCATTTACAGTTTTCTGACTTTGCGGCCGGAAAACAAGATTTACGGGCGCTGGAAAAACGCTTGTGGCCGTTTGCATGATATGCGGCCGGCCGGAAGGGGGATATCCTTGCGGCGCCTTCCGTTTGAATAGCAAGGTAGAAGTAGCTCTACACGGGGCCGAAAGACGGCCGCAAGGAATCGCAGCTTTGCAGCCATTTTACAGCCGTTAATAGAATGAGGCCCTATGTAACAATGTAAGTTTTAAAAGCTACATTGAATTTATTTTCTTTATTTTTATTGCAAATCAGTCACTAGATGAACTAATTAAACTCTACTTTATAGTGAGTCTTTTCCCATTTTCTCAGCAATGGAAGCTCAGTTGACTATCCTGCCATGTCTATCCTAACAGATGCTTGCAGATCCATTGGACATTTATACACTTAGTTCTGCATGGGCCAGAACTAATCCAATTAGCAGCCACAAACTGGCTACTTTCATTCAGCTCCCAGGGATTGTAGAAATTTCAAAGTTGCATTATGTGTGGTAATCAAGTCGTGTATAACTGATATTTGTGATTATTTTGCCCTATCAATAACCCTCTGTTTCCCTAATAACATGTACCAGTAGTGTGGGTACATTCTTCTGTATGCCGGTTTGTTTATCCTGATGGTGGATTATAGAAAAGATGTTCATGTTGATTTAAGAACTTAAACATATAAATGTAAATACACATAGACTTATGAGCTGTATGAAAAGTCAACTTTATTAGAGACAAAAACACATTGATAATGAAAATTTTATTTTAAAAAAATCTGTAAAGCTGCAGCAGTACATCAAAGTGAATTTTTAATATATTGAAAATAAATCATTTTAATATACTAAAACTATAAAAATAAACATGTAGCTAAACATTAAACAATTGCTACCAGTTTATTTAAACATGAAATTTAGTTGAGCATAAAAGAAAATTACAGAACAAAAACTTACTAAGCAATTGAAGAAGAGGTGGCGAGTTTTTTTTCCAAAAAAGCCAAACAATAATTTGGGAGGATTTCCGGGAGGCAGGCCAATGGTGTGGCTGCATTTTTAGAGAACACCAACCCTGCACTTCAATCCACATCCATCCATGTAGAGAGAGTGAGTTATTCCACCACTATAAATCAGAGGATTGTGGGGAATAATATGTTGGTCTTTTACATTTTCACCACACACCCTAGAACTGGAGTACTGAACTTGTGGCCTGATGAAGAGCCACCATAACGCCTTAGTTATTCACCTTCAGAGATGCTAGCTCTCTTCAGACAGGTAAACACCTGCTGATCTATTTATAATAGCCCACTGTTACCTCTTCCAGAGGACAGATCAACCCCAGAAGCCAACAGTCTACCCAGACTTTGATCTGTAAGTTGAGATGAATCCTATGTACAAAAGTGCTCCCTGCTCTGCAGTTCAAAAAAGCACAGGAAATTATGAATATACTCTCAAAAATGATTATTAAACTAAGTACATTGATGGAGCAGATGAACGCTACTATACCATGTTTAGCTGTGCATAAGCATTGCATCACAGAAACTGAAGCAAGACTTTCTGTACTGAAAGATAAACTACATAATGCTAAAGAGCACGGTAAACAAGAAAATAAACATATCCACTTCCTTCTCGAAAAATCTAATGATTTAGGGAATCACAATAGACAAATCAATCTATGCATTATCAATATTCAAAAAGCAATTTAGGTCAAAGTGTTATATGATTTACAGCACCATTAAATTCAGGCTACGTTTTAAAATATAGCCCGTAACTCCAATTTTTCCGGGTTACGGCTATTAAATTAGCATCATAACGCATCCCGCAGACGACTTGTGGGTTAAAATGCAGCAAGGCTGAGAAAAATTAGAATTAGTAGCACAACATTGTCAAGCCCGCAAATCTGCCCTGAAAAATACTTTATTTCATGTTTATATTCCGTGTTATAATCGATCCTGTAATTGAAGCCCGTAGGACTTTGAAAGCTAACCTCCCCTTTTTCAGTGACGTAACTCTGACAATCTCTTTTTCCATTGGCTCAGTGTAAACCCGTAACTACGGTCTATACTAATTGATCATCCGCACGGCTGCAAATCCATGATTCTACGAACAAGCTACGATTTGTGTCTCAAACGTGCTGCGGGCTCTATTATGTTAAAGCCCGCAAATCTGACTGCCGATGAATGGATTACGGGTTTGCGTCTCTAGCTCATAGCCCCTTCCAATTTAATAGCAACGGAACTCTGCCAAATTTCAAGCCCGCAGCCTTTGCGCGGCTAACGCTGGACTAAGGGGCTTCTAATTTAATGTGGCTATTAATTAGCATTTGGATCCTACAGAAATTGAGAACACTGAGTCCAGACAAGACAGTAGCTGTGGAAATAGCAAGCAGAATTGAACCACTTAATTCAAGTCTTCTAGAACGTGCCCAGTAATAATGTCCTTTTTGAATTAAGGCAATAAAGCATGCCCGCTAGCAGCCAGAAAATAAATTGAAATTTGATAAGTTACTGATGTTTCAAGACTTTGCTCTGGTGGCGCAATAAGAAGAGAATTTATCAGTGTGTAAAAACCTTCAAGAACAAATTAGATTTGCTATGCTCTATCCTCCCTGCTTAAATGTCCGCTTCCAAGGGAAGAACCTGATCTTTGATTCAAGATTTAAAGGAATGCACTCTCAAACTTACAAAACCTTATAGCCATTGAGTAGATAAATATAGAGATAACATGCCTATCTTAACTTTCTTTATTGTTGCATTATTGATTTTGGACAAAGCCGCCAAGGTAATAGGTTAAAAAAGTTCATAAAAGACATGCTTACATAATTTTAAGAAATAATAAACACTTGGGGCCTCATTCAATTGCGATTTTGCCAATTGAATAGGGCTCTATATAAGAACAAAGCATTTATTTTTTACAGAAGTTTTTAGTTAGTGAAAAATTTGCTTTGGATTGAAGTTTACTAACTAAAAACTTTTGTAAAAAAAATATGCTATGTGCTTATATAGAGCCCTATTCAATTGGCTAAATCGCAATTGAATGAGGCCCTGGGACTGGTAGATCCCACTATACAGCTTTGCACTCAGGACTGATTCACCAGTTTCAATTCCTGGAATGCCAAACAACACTTGCTGGGGGATATTCCTAGGGCCTCATTCAAATGCGATTTGGCCAATTGAATAGGGCTCTATATAAGCACACAGACGTTTTTGGATAGAAGTTCACTAACTAATAACTTCTGTAAAACAATTTGCTATGTGCTTATATAGGGCCCTATTCAATTGGCCAAATTGCATTTGAATGAGGTCTCTAGAGGCCTCTAATTTAAACTCTTTGGAACATCCTGTCCATGAATAAGTCAAATGCCATTCCAATGACAAGGGGTGTTAGGAGAAAGTTTGTGAGATTGACATTAATAGCATTTATTTTTATTAATTATTATCTGTACTAGAAAGTATATTATATCATTTACTTTTTTTGTACTTAATAACAAAGCCTTTCCACTTCTTTGTCTTAACTATTTCTATGTGACAAATGTATGAACCACATAAACATCTGTGATGATCTGAGGAGAAAGTCCCCCTGATGTGCCATCCATACCTCATGTGCTGAGGTCACCAAATGTGAGCTTTTTTACCTTCTTTCGCTCAGTATTGACTTGTACAAAGAATCTTACCAGTTATTTTGCGCTAGGAGGTGGTGTGCTTCTTCCCCCCCCCCCCCCCCCATGCTCATGTACACCTCCCGCAGTATCTGGACAATCACACAGTACAAGATTTCGACACAGATGTCCTAACAGATATGTAGACACTCGTAGAATCTACAGGACTGGACACTTCTTTATGTACTCCCTATTATCATATTGAATATATCACATATAAGTGGGAGTACGTATATATTTTTAAGTTGGCTATTCAGGCCTTACTTTGGCACTAATTTCTTCAATCCATTATGTTGGGTATACACCTATTTACACTTACCTAGATTCGCCAGCGCTCCACTTCAGGGACGTGTGCACTCTATTTTCTGTATATAATTATACCTCCATATAGTCATTCCACATAACGTTTAATTAGGTCTGCCAATTAAATTTGAGGTTACTAGTTCTTTTTTAATTACTTTTTTATTTTTTGGAGGGTCCTTGTATTATATATTCACAGCAAAATCATTATTTCTTGCTAAAACTATTTCTGCGCTATTAGTGTTTACTTGCTTCAATTTTCCAGTAGTAGGAATTATACACAAACTGAATTATATAGCATACAATAAAATAAGAGTATGTTATTATACCTTCTCATTTGTAAAATTTCACAGATGTAATGTAAATTTCTTTCATTATAGTAAATTTCTTTCATTATATGGAAATGGTGAGTTTGGCACAGCAGATGTACATTCTTGGGTGTGCGGCTAGAATAAATTTATAGTGCATGCTGGAGGTTCTATACACTGTGAAATGATACATGTTATGTAGGATTTATCATCACAGTCCTGGTTCTTTTCTAAATAACAGTCATTATACTAAATGTGTAATTTGTCCAGTCCAGGAACCTTAAATTCTGTGATAAAGTTGTTCTCATCCTTGCTTTTTACTGTAACCTCATTGTTTTTTTGTGAGGTGCAGATGCACATTGTTGGGTGTGCGACGGGAATAAATTGGTAGTGGTTGTGGGAGGTTTTAAACACTTTGAAATGATACATTTCATCTTTTTCATCGCCAGGCTTCATTTTCTCCATTCCCTTGATTTAAAAACAAAAAATAAATGTTAGCATTGATCAAGGGGACATAGAATTAATTAAAGGACCATTGCAGTTCAAGATAAAAAATGACCTGCTTTTTTGTTTCTGTTTAAAAATATCAGTTCACAAAGAATTGACAACATCATTGTTTTTTCAATTTTAATATTGTATTAATCGCGTATCTATATGATGCTGTGTCATAATTATGCTATGGAATAACAAACAGTTTAAGTATGTACCAAACTAACAATATTAGCAGTTGTGTAAGCCATTGACATTCATTTTTTTTATGGGGGGAATCTGAGTTTTTGAAGACTGTTTATAAAGTACAGGAATCCATAATGTGTAAAACCATAGCGTGTAATGTAGCCCGCAAGACTTACAGCTATTAAATTGGCCTTGTAAAGCAACCTGCCTACAACTTGCGGGGTAGGGGCGAGATAACCCTTAGGGACGTGAGAATTCGACTTGCGAGGCCGCAAATCCTTTGATCTCTCAAGCCTGTAACTGTTATGTCTCCAATTAAATGGCAACAAAGTCACTGGTGCTCAAGCCCGTAACCCGCAAATGCAGCCAAGAAGCCAACGAGTGCTAGAGAGGACCAGCAAGGGGGGTAAAGACCACCTTCATTAACATTTTTTTTTCAACCTCTTTTGGTTTCTTCCTGCGTTAACCAGTTATTTGGTGAAGGTAGTATAGCCCCATTATGTTGCAGTGACCCAACCACTGATACCTCCCTTGTGTATACTGTAGAAAATAACCTATTTAGCTCATCTGTTTTTTCCTGGCCACTATCAGACGGCCTGTGTCACATTGTAATGTTCCTATAGCTTCCTATAGGAGTGATGTTAGGTATTAGAATTAATAACACGACATTCTCAAGCTCGCAAATTGGCCCAATAAAATACTTTATTTCATGTTTAATTTCTGTGTTATATCGATCCTTGCAATCATAGTGTTAATACAAATAATGGAACTCGCATGTGACAGATATAATATTTACAGCTTTATTAATGGATCCGATAGTAACTCGTAATTTAAACCCTTAAGACTTAGAAATCCCATCTCCATTTTTCAGTGACGTAATTCTGACGATTTCTGTTGCCATTGGCTCCATCTAAATCCGTAACTACGGGTTTGATTGACTGATCACGTTCACGGCTGCGCATCCAACCTTCCACAAATGGTTTACGGGTTTGTGTCTCAAACCCGTAACTTGTAGCATGTTCTAATTTAATGGCTCTAACCCGTCCAAATTTCAAAACCCACAGCCGGTGCAGGTCTCACGTTGCACATACGGGCTTGTAATTTAATGTGGCTCTAAGTTTTTTTTTTTATTGTGCTGTTATACTGCTCACTATGATCACACAGAGCACTGATAACTAAGGCAGCCCATGGAGACAGCATGGGGGAGGGGGCTTTTGACCGGGCTAAGTGCTAGGTAGTATGTGTGGGTTGGTCCTTGTGGGAGTGGTCAAAGGGTAACAAAAGCAGTGCTTTCCCACCCTTGTTAGTCAGTAAACAGGCGGTGGCACGTGTTGCTGTCCCTCCCTCCCTGAATTTATGTTATGTTTGTCACAGCTGGGTGTTGCAGGGGTGATTGCTCGCTATAGGGTGGAGCCCAATTTATTTGGGTCATGGCCTTTGACCAGGATTGATCCAGAGGCCTCCTGGGCATGGGGTTCCTGGAGACCTCAGGTTTATGTTGGGCTATATTATATTTTGAGCAGTCACCGCTGTTTTTTTATGATTCTGTTAATCATTCAATAAAGCTGTGGCTTGTTTTAATCACATACTTGGTGTCAATTATATTGGGTTCGTGTGGTTTCTAATTGTTTAATTAATGGACTTGGTCATTTATGCTCAGGTCAAGTAAAACACTTTATGACGTTTTTGACACATTGCAAATCACGGATGATATGCAGCAACCTGAGATACTGCTAGTGAAAAGCACCTCCCATGTGAGTGTGGCCTTCGCTCACAGCTGTGAAACATGGCTCCCTACAGGAGAGAGAACCAGAAGAAAGAAAGAGGCTCCAAAAAGTGATAATCAGTAATTCTAAAGGCATCTAAAAAATATATGAAGTGAACATTTTAGATGATAATTACATCTGAGGAAGATTAACATTAAGTCACCTAGTTAAAACATGTATATAAAATAAAACTGTTAACTGTTACACAGTCATTCTGTTTTATTTTATCACTAGTGAGAGCGATTTTGAGTTCATGTAAGCAGTATTTTCACTAGACTAATAACTCTGTCTTTCTGTCTTGGGATATCAGCTCAGTGAAATAGCCCAAACGTAATTACTGCTATCAGAGAAAATAATAATTGCATGTTAATGACTGAGTTTCCCTGTTTTTAACCTTTTTCTAATATAACACATGCTGATTATATCAGAAATGCACATTGATTCATACTATACACATACAAACTTATTTTATTTAAAATAAAATGTGTTTTCCACACCCCCAGAGCTGCTTACATAGGGACAGTAACCCTCCCAATAGAAACACTATGGATTTTAACTCTTTATTAACATTCAAGCCTCAATGCAGAGATCTACAGATCAATGCCTGGCTCTGCCTGATTTTTTTCTACAGGGACCTAAACATCCCATGATTCCTTCCTGCACAAACTGCCATCACTGATTGTTATATTGTATTAAAATGTGCTAGCTGTCAGTAATTGGCCAAAACAAATTATGAATGTTATGGTAATTTTAGATATCCTGGGGTGTTAACTAACAAAGCCAAACTGCTTACAAAATCAAGAGCTTTAGCAAACATCATGGTGAGTATGTTAATGTGGTATTTTTCCATGCAAAAACATGTTTTCATACACTACAGATTCTCCTTTATCAGATGCATTCATAATCTAGGAAATTTAGACATGCCATTAAAGGCTGTTTATATTTTACAATCAATATTCTAAATATTTTGTCTACTGCTTCAAAACATGCTGTAAAAGTGAGACGTCAGAGTATCCAAAGTAGTAGGAACAGTTCCATAAACGTTTTTATGCTTCTTACAGGTTAATAAGGCCCAGATATAGGTAGTTCAATGTTTTATAGGAATCCATATTGCAATACATTAGTAAAACTGATCTTGATTCAGATTATGGATAATAAAAAACAATATTTAGAGAGACTTTTGACTTTAGGATTACTTTTTACTAATACAGTAAGTCCCCAACTTCATGGTTTTAGTTTGCATTGGGCCCCATTCAATTTCGAACCCGTAATTGCCTCTAACACAAAAAAAATTCTTAACATTTAATCGCATTCAATTGTTTCTAACTTGCAACTGCCCTCTCACAGCCTCCACACAGAAACCATGCACTCATAGGTAGGATTTCAGGGGGCAGGATCTTATGATCTGACAATATGTAAGCCAGCCCATCACTTATATATTAAAAACATCCAATAGTAAATGAGACAGTCATCATGACGTCAGTAAAACATGGAGTTTATACTTAATCTTCACTCAGACTACAAATGAATTAGTGTTGAGAAGTCAATTTTGCAATCGGACTGACAATCCAGCAATGTAGAAATCAATAAAATTAATTAAGGCAACTGTTCGAGTTCATGTAGATTCCATGATATTAAATGCTAATTCACAAAGGCAATTTAAAATTGTTAAAAAATCCTGGATTGACAAGGTAGACATAAAAATGGGCTAAATTTGGAACTTCCAGTATACCTATAATTCAATGTCCTTCAAATGGAAACCATATATCTCACAATGGGGAGGTACTGGAGTGTCACCCTGAACCAACTTGATACTAATCAATGATAAGGACTAAATCTAGTCCAATGCTAATAACCCCACATCAAACTGCAATATTACTATATTAACTCTCAGCAATTCCTAAGAAAAAGTAATAGTGTGGGATAGTGATATTTCATAGTATATTAGTTTTACCCCATATACAGCAGAACCTTATGACTTTTTAGGGGGTTGAGCCATCAATGTCTCATAGGGCCTACACCACTTTCCCTTATTAAGTATAATGTTTTCAATAACAATTCCATGATATGCATTATTCCCTTAAGTCCCGGGATCCATTTCACATATAAAAAATATATCTTAATTGCATATTTGTGGGTTTGAGACTGATGTGTAATGAAATAGATGTATTTATATGCCTTCCAATGCTTTTAAAGAACATTAGTGTGTTTTAAATTGCAGCTACAGCTGTGATAAGCGTTTGAAAAAGTCCTTGAGTCCTATTGACAGAAACTTAGAGCCTCGTTCAATTGGACATATTTGAGATGAGGAGGCCCGTAAGTGCGATCGCAGTCAAATTTGCTATTCAATTTGCGTCTTTTTGCATGCTCGGATCGTGTTATGAGCTTGAAAAAATGTTGGATGTCCAACTCGTAACTTACACCCATCCAGAAGCTTTTAAGGTGTCACTTTCACAGGGCTAAAATCTATATTCGATTGCTCCAATTCCCCGAGCTTGCTAACGTATCCACACTCGTAAACCGCAAACATGTACGAGAGGACCCGCAAAGGGGTTAAACACCAACTCGTAGCACTGTAAATGCAAATAAAACAGTTATCCTGCACTTTATATTATGGGGAGAACGATGAAAGACATTAGAATTAATTGCACAGCAGTCTCAAGCCCGCACAACTGCAGGAAATAACTTTTATTTTCATGTGTCATTTCGGGGTTAAATGTTCTTGGGTATCAGGGAGTTAATACATATCAGGCCACCCATATGGACTAGAACAGTATTGGCAATCATTTTCATGATTCTTCATTTTCAAAGTTGTGCGAGTCTGATCGCATATCGGACCCCCGAACCTGATTGACTGACTTGTAACCTCCATGTTTCACTGCCGTAATTATGACAGTCTCATTTTCTATTGGCTGATTTGAAATGGGTGGTTACGGGCTCTCTGAATTGATACTGTTCCCGCCCACAACTGCCCCGAACCAGTGCATGGTTTACGAAGCTGGCATCAAGATCGCAACTGGCGACCTGGAGCAATTGCATAGCCTTGCAAACGGGGTCCAACTAGAGCCCGCAACTCTATCGCAGAAATGAGGCCGTCTGAGAGCGAGTTGCAAGCTTTCAATTGAATGAGGCCCTGCATTCAGACCTAGGGCCATATTCTATTAGCTACTTGCAAATGCCTTGAACTCATAAATTTGGCTTCAGGTGTTTTTTGTGGTGATCTAATAGAATATTGATTTTTTTGTAACTCTAATTATTTAATACACATAAATCTTGAGCTGTGCTAAAACCAATGAAGTTCTAAGGCTGATTTTGCGACTTTGGCTTGCCCGTAGTGATTGTGGCCAGGGAACTCACAGTTGGAATGCAAGTAGCTAAATGTAGCCAATTGAATATCTAACTTTTATGAGCTGCTTTACAAGTTCTAGTAATTGAGATTTGGCCAATTGAATGGGGGCCATTGTATCATACTCACACAGATTCATTCCAGATACAGAATAGTTGACAAGCGCATTTATAAATCCGGCTTAAAAGATTGTCACGTGAACATACACAAAAGGTGACCAGCCATTAATTAAACTGTACATTTCCTGACAGCTATGTTATGTATGTTCTGTGCATGCATGCGCATTTAAGAATTTTTCAACCTTCAGGTTTTTAATGTACAATGTTACCTACAGAACCAAATAAAGCTATAAGCACAGGACCACCTGAAACAAGACAGCACACACATGCTTATTAAGACTTTTTAGTTTACATTACTGCAATAAATAGAACCTTTTCTATGTCTCGTTAACAATTTCATTTCACAAAAAGTTCCATTACTTGACAACACCATTGTTGTATTTTCATTTCTACATTGTATTCAGTGCTTATTATATGATGTTGTGCCATAATAATGCTATGAAATTAAAATAAAAAAAAACAGAATGATTCAAAACTCACCATAAGTTGAAGTTTTCCAGACTGGCATATAATATAGAATTTATTTTGCTTAATAGTAGCCACAAAGTGTTCTTCAAAACCAATTGTGAATTTGGCTGTAGATTTAAAAGAGGTAGGTTACACTACAAATTATAAAAATGTAAATGAATAAGATCACGAGAATATTTCTATAAAATGAACACAAAACTTCATACATTTCATGCATGCATTTAAAAGAACATATTTAATGATTTCATAAGACTCTTTTCCAATTTATATCAATTAACTAGTCACATCTAGGGTGAGCCAAGCACTTTTGTATAATTTAATGTATGTTTTCTAAATTCAGGTTGCTTACTTAAATATGGCTTAGCAAATTTGGGAGTTCTGTGTTGTCCGATATGTATAATTTTGAAATGTTCTTTTGCAAAATGTAAACAATTTCTGTTAAATACCATATACAGTAATTTACATGTGACACGTATTGACGTGGACAGTCGTTATGTAAATGTGTGTTGAACCATAAGATAAATTCACTTGAACTCAATCAGTGCAACACCACTATTCAAAGAAAGTTATACATTAATGAGATAGAGCTAACTGGAGTCACAGTTGAAATGGTCACTTCCAGCTAGGGCAGCCATATTAGGCAGGATAGCAAAAAATGTTCCTCCAATCACTAAACACAGTGTGGATGATCCAACATTATTGTGACCAATAAGATAGTTTTCTCTAGACATAAAATTGTGGGCTAATAAGGTTGATTATACAAACCAATGTGCAGATTCCAACTGGCTTAACCAAAAAGAAACCAACCTCTCACAACATTTTAAATTGAGAGTGTGGAGCTGTGCTGCAGGATGCCACAGTAATATAGGGTTTCTGACACTACATTTTCGGGCAGGAATATTTTCCTAAAGTTTAAAACGCTCTATTAAATGCACAACGATGTGAGATGATTTTACTTTCCCTTTAATACAATAAAATTACTAAACTTTATCTGAAGTTCCGTATAAATAGTGGGTTTATAGAAACCACATTTTCCAATGAATTACACTTCCTAGCCTTAGCTAAGTTTTAACCTTGGTTATGATAAAACAGAATATGGGAGCAAAATAGGTTGATAGGAGAGATAAATAGAAACAGAGAGGACGACAAGATTTATAGAAGACAAAAAGTGTCAATGGGGAGACAGGAATCGGAGAAGCTTTATTGTATATGGGATTGTGATAACATAGATGAGGTTAGTAAATATATTTTGCAGTAATGACAAATTGCATATTTAAAAACACTAATGTATGAGGCATGAGAGATAAAGCATATTGTGTCTTACATTACATGAAATAGGAACCACATTTCTAAACGCTAGAAAGGTTCCAAATATGGTATTAATTTAAAATTAGAGGCATTCAAAATTAAGATTGTAGTTTGTAGTTTTGAGCTGTCTGTCATGCTTTCTGATCCACCGACAAAAAGAGGTTGAAATGAGATGTCATTGCATGTAATTATTGATAAGCCTTTGGTGCATTGTTTTTGGTTCAGTAGGCTATAATAAAATTGACTAGGTATGCCAAGACCCCGGCCACTGCGCAAAAAAAAAATGAAGGGTCTTTTAAATGATTGAGATTTAAAAGGTTAAATATTTCAATAATTGGATTTATTTTCAACTTAAATCCCCCATTCATTAGTATTTTAGTTTAGTATTTATTTTAGCAGGCTAAATAATCATTTATATCTCTCATTTTGACACAAAGAAACCTCATATGTATAATATAAAACAATGTCAATTAAATCTATGTCCATCCCTTATTCACCCCTAAAAGATGGACAGCTTGAACATAATTATGAATTGTATTTTTGATGATGTGTTTGAGATTAAAAAAGGATAAACACTGACCTACTTTATTTCTGTTACCATTTTGCAGTACTTTTGCCTGGAGTTTGGGTTTCCGAAATGTTTCGATCAGAAGGCACTTGTTAGAAGAGTCAAAAATTCGCGAATCAAATTTGGTTTTCATGGTGTATTAAAAGTTATACAGGAAACAACTGAAATAAAGAGAAACAGATAATTAGAAATATGTTGAATTATACAGTGTTGAGACTATGCAGTGTTGAGACAGATAAGACAATTATACTGACAACAATGAAACAGAGCACTAAAAAGCAAGTAAAAAAATACATGTTTCAACTGTTCATATTTCACGGTTTTATGGGAGCTTTTATACAACCCAGTTTTTTCTAATAATAGCTTACCTCTATGCATGCAGATTCTGTGTCTGCAGGCTTTAAAAAGATCAAAAACCATAACCTCCCTGCAACTGCTGTGTATTTTGCTTGCTGCAACAACAAAATTAGTGTTTTCTGTTGGTTTCCCTAAACATGCTTATTAGAAATGCTGAAAATATATCATTGCAGTGAAGTGAATGTATAAACATGTAGCATGAACGTGTTATGTATGATCCCTTAAAGGGATGTGGATGGTTTCTGGATTTTACTAGGAATAATAATAATAATAATAATAATAATAATTATTATTATTATTATGTTACTAGGTATATAATGTACCGGTGTAGCTATTTACTTGTATGTACTTTATTTTATTGAGAAGTGCTTATGCTCTGCCTCAACTAAAAAAATAGTCCCTGTATAGGTCTGCATCTGTGGAGTGTGCAGACACAGAGGCCCTCATTCAATTGCAATTTGGCCAATTGAATAGGGCTCTAAATAAGCACATAATATATATTTTTAAATATGTTTTTAGTTAGTAAACATCTATCCAAAAGCAAGGTTTTCACTAACTAAAAACTTCTTTAAAAAATATATACTAAGGGCCTCATTCTATTACCGGCCGTAAATCGGCCGTAAGGCTGCGATTCCTTGCGGGGGTTCAGTTAACTCGCGATTCTATTATACGGCCCCGCAAGGATCTCCTCTTACGGCCGGCCGCATATCTTGGAACCGGCCGTAAGCTGTGAAATATAAAAACTCAAAAATAAATTCAAGCCTGCACTGTACAGCTCTGTAAATGCTAGGGATCATATTAAGGGACATGAGGATTAAAAGGAACCCCCTCTCAAGCTTGCACATCAGCCCAAACCCAAGTTCAAATTAACTGTTTATTTTCCGGCTGCGGCGTGGGCATGTCTGAGGTGCTCCAAGCACTCTGGACTTTTTACATGGATATTTTACGGATAGTAAAAATAAAATATTTTACGGATTTGAGTATAGGATAATTATGTGCTATTTTTTCTAACACCTAAAATCCCTTTATAGTCTTCTCAAAGTGCAGGATGGCTTTATTTGAGCTATTTTATGTGCTTAATTGGTGCTAGCGAGACCTCTTTCCTGCAAGTAAGCAGCGGCTCGTTTTTAGCCTTGCAGAGAGGTTTCCCGGAGCAATTGAAATGCAAATAGGAATTTCTTACGGCCGAAACTCTTGCGGCCGTTTTAGATCAAAGGCTTTCCTCTGCCGCGAGCGGCCGCAAGAGATAGCAAGGCACCGGCCGCAAGCCTGCCGGAATCCCCAGCCGGAGGGGAATAGAATAGCCGGAAAGCTTGCGGACGGTCCTTGCGGCCCCGCAACGGCTGCGGCCGCTAATAGAATGAGGCCCTAAGTGCTTATTTAGAGCCCTATTCAATTGGCCAAATCGCATTTGAATAAGGCCCAGACTGTATAGGGCTGGATGTTTAGTGTAGCCTATCAGGTACCACATTTCAGCTGTCTGTTACAGCATGTTTTTGAGAGCTTGTCACTGATTGGTAAAAATGAGACACAGCACAGCAAGTACTACAGAGTATGAGCCTGATTCAATTGAGCCCGTAAGTGAGGTTGCAAGTTGATTTGCTATTCAATTGGCGTCTTTTTGTGGGCTCCAAACGGGTTATGGGTTACGGCCTTTAAAACTTTGCGCTGGCTAATCCCAGAACTTACAGCCTCCAGAAGCCTTTGATCTTTCACTTTCGCAAGGCTAAAATCACAAATTGCTATTCAATTGCTCAAATTCCCCAAGCCCGCAAATGTTTTCACACCTGTAAATGGCAAATGTAAAAAAATTGAGCAATTGAATAGCTCCAGAATAGGAGACGAATGAGATCCCGCAGCACACCGGCAGATATATGGCCTAGATCACAGGGCTTGCGGCCTATCGGGAAGCCCCAATAAACAGGTCAATACTATATAAGGAAGTCATTATCATATTTCCTATTCAATTAACTGCAGCCAAATATGTTTGCACCTGTGTAAGCAATATTTCCCTCCTAGTTTCACAAATTGCAATTGAATCTGGCCCTATGTGTCTATTGCCTGCAGAGGGCAGACCCATGCAGGTAATCTATCTTAGGCAATGAAAACAGAGTGTATAAACATTTTTAACTAAAAAAAGTAAAGAGATACACAGGTATCACATATTATAATTGTCAAACTGCGATTTGTTGTCACGCTTGCAAGCCTCATGAGGCGAGCCATTGAGGCATTGAAGTCTTCCAAGCTTGCAGGACTTAGGCAATAAGCGCAAAAAGGCGCTCATTCCTCTCCGAGTCTCGCAAAGTGAGGCGAGCAGTTGAGGCATTGAAGCACGCGGGACTTAGGCTGAAATGAGCGCCAAAGGCGTTCCTGCGAGCCTGGCAAGGCGAGGCGAGCAGTTAGGGCACACAGGACGTGGGCTGCAAGCAGTGGAGGAACACTGGACTTAGAAAAAAAAACAGGCGACCCGCAGAAATCGAAAAACGTGATAAACAAGAAAAATAATAAAAAATAAAATAAAAACACATTCACACACAGCACAGGGGGAGAGCCAGGAAGCATGGGAGTGAGGTTGCAAGCGATTTTGACCCTTATTTGCAGTGTTAAAAATTGTGGACGACAAAAAAATTAAAAAAATCTGTAACTGGATGAAAACAAGGCTGGGCAAAGCCAGGCACGTGGGACTTAGAACATAAACAACGGCAAAGAAAGGAACACGTACATGAACAACGCCAGGGACGCAGGACTTTGAAAATAACACAAACGGCAGTCAGCACCCCCCACACAAACATTCAGCAGAGACACAGAAGAGAAACACACAGAGATGGCACAGGGGGGAGATGCTGGAAAGAGACACATGGCATTCCCAAGCACAAAACTTGCAGGTTAATGAACCGTGCAATGAGCAGCATTGCCTATCTTACAATTGTATTGCCGTCATTTTTGATGGGCAAGTCGCTAGTCACATATATAGTTCTCAGCAGCGCGGGCTTGCCAAAATCCGTTGGTAACGGAATGGGGAATGGCTTGCAAAGCGAGGGCCGTGGTTGCGGACAGGCAAGGAGACACCCATGACTCTGGAAAGTGACACACTGCAAAGGGAGACACCCAGGACTCTGGAAGTGACGTTACACCTCAATTTAAGTCCAATTTCCAGAGTTTAGGCGCTTAAAAATCCCCTAAGCGAGAGAAAAAATGGCAGCTGAAAAAAACTAAAATGAGGCTACACGACCCCTAAACGCGCAAAACTCTGCCACACACATACAGCCTTTTTTACACAGGACCGTACGAGGTATAAAATACACTAGAACGAAGGACGCAAAAGGATCCAAACCCGCCTAACACATACACAATCGCCGCCATTTTACAACACGAACATTCACATTACAAACTGCGGAACTACACAGGTACACAAACTGTTTCCCCTCGCACACGCAGCCTATTTACACTGCACACTTCACACATTGCTGAAACTTACACCTCAGTTCAACAACAGTGCTAATCTACATTGTATGCTGCAGGAACATCAAAACAGATTGTTAGCTCTTCAGCATATTGGTTGCTGCATATATTCATTACAAATAGGTAAAGTATATTAATTTATGATTTCAGGAATTAATTAATTATAATAAAAAAATACATATACAGAAAAAATGACAAAACATCACACGAAAGTACTGCAATAAATGCCAAAGCCATTCACCGCACGCCGCACAAGGCACGCCAAGGGTGCTCAGACGAGCAAAACTACACCAGGGGAGAGCCTCGCAATGAGCGCCAAAAGCTGATTAGCATGGACCTTGCAATAAGTGCCAAAGTGGCTCTGACAACCAAAAATACGCCAACCCAGAGGCTCGCAATGAGCGCCAAAGAGGCTCATTGCAAGCCACGCAATGAGCGCCGAAGGTACTCACACAAAGAAAACACTTACTTTGTGTGCCAAACAGCATTCCCTGACTTACAATTCTATTGCCGTCATTTTTTGACGGGCAAGTCGCTAGTATTATATGTTTAGTAAAATCCAGGAACCTTATATATCCCTTTAAGGGTAAGAGCTTGTCCACATAAACTCACTAGATAAATCGCAAGTTAAGTAACCAGTTTTGTGTCTTGATGAGCTAAAGTTACTGCATTAAAAAAAAGTATAAAACAGTGGAAAAAAAACATCACATTATTTTTATTGTGATTGTTTTACATGATGGTGCAGACCACTATCCCTGATATCAAAGTCTGCAGAAGGCAGTATGTCACACAAGACTTTCTATTATTAGTAATTAATTCAAGGCTGTTTTACATTTGAGCTTTCTAAAATATTCTGCCCATTTATAGTTCTTCAAAAGAGCATATTGTAAATTCATTTCAGTGTCTCTTTAGGCAAAAATGGATAGACAGACATTACCCGATTATTTATACATATTATTATTCTGCTAGTTTAAAATGACCCAGGAAAGATCCAATTTAAGAAAAGTAGTCCAGATAAAAGTAGATATAACTGTAATTAGTTTTAATTAAAATCATAATTGTAAGGGCCCTAAAACTGATAAAGATATTAATTATTGTATGTATAAATGAACTAAAAGATCCACCAGGTAATGACTTTACAAACAACAATTAATTAAGACTAGCAGTAGGGAGTGATACAGAAGATAAACATGACCAGTTTAAAAAACTGTAATAGTGTTGTCAATATACATATTTATACCAACTGTGCATATTTATCTTCAATAAATGGGACCTTTTCTGTGTCACTTCAATTTTATCATGGATACCATCTGTAATGAGTGAACTGACAGTGTGTGCCAGAGTAGTCATATTTCACAAACTTTTTTTGTGTGAAATATGCTAATCCTTAAACACATTTTGTCATTAGTAGTCATGTTTCCTCAAAATGGCACAACATTTTGCATGCTAAAACTAGACAAAATATCAGAATTACACAGTATGTACAATGCAGTTATATTAATATTAGGCAAAGATTGTGAAAATTTATATAAATATACTGAATCAAATTAAGCTATTTAAAAAAAAAAAAGTTCTTGCAGCACAGTAATAAAAGCAAACTGGAATCATATCTTACAGTTTGTTAGTCACAACGTCCTGGTGATGGTGATATTTTGCTGTTCTCAAGTAGGATGCTTTTAAAATGCAATTTTATATCAGCACTTCTCTGTCAATCTCCACCCTTTCCCAACATCTCTCTGCCTCCTTCCAACATCCCCCTTCCCTCCTTCCCATTCTCCCTCACTAGCTTTCATAGGGCCTCATTCAAATGCGATTTGGCCAATTAAATAGGGCTCTATATAAGTTCAAAGCATATTTTTTTACAGACATTTTTAGTTAGTGAACTTCTATCCCAAAGCAAGGTCTTCACTAACTGAGGCCCATAGTATTTATTCGGTTTTAGCACTTTTTTCTTTTTTTTTCTATCTTCCAGAAAAAAAGGGCATATTGATGCTGATTTAAGTTTTCTATGAATATGTTTAAACATGAACAACATGTAAAAGTTGGCAATTTTTTTGTCAATATGCTGTATATAATCTTATTTAGAGAAAATGACATAGAGCTATGATGTTTCTTAAATAGAGTCACTAAACTGGGCATGCAGATTTTGATTCTGTGTGTCATAAATAGTGAACTATTAATTAGCATTGATATTATAACTTGTTAAATTAAATGCACAGTCCTCCTTCTAGTACACAACCTTGTTGTGATTAAGGTGCTAGTGTGCTTCAATGAAGCAGTGAACTCAACCATGTAGGGTCACCCAAGATGGACAGGTCATCACAGAGAGGTCAGACAAATCAAGGTCCACTGGAGAAGGAACTGGCAACCTACTCCAGTATAATTGCCAAGATTACCTTGTGGATAAGCACAACCAGACACAAGATGTGCTTGAAGTGGGCGCTCATCGCCTGTGAGCCTCGCAAAGCGAGGTGAGCAGTTGAGGCACTGAAACCCGCCTTAGGCACAAATGAGTGCGTTGAAACACGCAGGACTTAGCCTCCAAGCAGTTAGGAAACGTGGGATTGCCTTAGGCTGCAAGCAGTTGAGGAACGCGGGACTTAGAAAAAAAAATTGTGAGGCGCGGGACTTAGAAAAAAAAATGGCAAGGTCGGAAAAATACAAAGTTAATGGCCGAACCGTGCAAATTGAAAAAAACTCACACACAGCACGGGGGGACAGCCAGGACGTCTGGGAGTGTGGTGGAACGCAAATTTGAGCAGAATTTGAATAGTTTTGGCCTTCGAAAATCGTCTAAGTGAGAGAAAAAATGGCGGCCGTAAAAAATTGAAAACGAGGCTACACGACCCAAACCGCGCAAAACAACGCCAGACGTGTACCACTTTTACACAGGAATGTACAAGGTACAAAATACATCATTACAAAGAACGGAAAATGCTTGCGAGCCGCGTAACACATAGAAAATCGCCATTTTACAACACTAACTTGCAACTAATAACATTACGAAGCTAAAGTGGGGATTGACTAAACCAACGGTTTGGCCTTGCGCACGCAGACTATTTAGACTGCGCCATTAGCACATTGCTGACACATTCTCATCATGGCAGCAACATGCTCACTTTACAAACTATATATCTAGAATCCGGACATCCAGCAGTACGCGATGAGAGCCACACTTGTGCACCACACGGCACATGCAGCCCATTCGCAAAGCGCGGCACAAGCTGTGCATGAGCAAAGCGCATCGCCAGCAGAGGAAAGAGAGGGGGAAGGGGGGTAAGAGACTGAGGGAGGAAAGGGACACAGAGGAGGGGGGGAAGACACAGTGGAAAGGGGGAAGAGACAAAGGGAAATGGGAATAGAGACACAGGGGAGGGAGGAGGGGGAAAGATATAGGGGATGGAGAGACGGGGAAAGAGACACAGGGATGGGAGAGGGGGGAAGAGACACAGGAGAGAAAGATGCAGAAGAGACACAGGAGAGGGAGATGGGGAAGAGACAAAGAGGAGGGAGAGGGGTAGAAGAGACACAGGGGAGGGAGAGGGGTAGAAGAGACACAGGGGAGGGAGAGGGGTAGAAGAGACACAGGGGAGGCAGAGGGGGAGAAGAGACACTGGGGAGGCAGAGGGGGAGAAGAGACACAGGGGAGGCAGAGGGGGAGAAGAGACACAGGGGAGGCAGAGGGGGAGAAGAGACACAGGGGAGGGAGAGGGGGGAAAGACATACAGGGGCAGGGAGGTGGGGAAAACATATATATATATATATATATATATATATATATATATATATATTATCCCGTCAAACGACTAGTATTTTGATATTTTTTACACTAAATATACTTTTCTAAAAATCCTAGGATTTTAAAGGGCCATGAAAAAGAAGCATATTTTTCAACTTAATGTTGTGACATATGTAGATAAGAAGATATATAATTGTTTACTTTATTTAATTACATGTTGGCTTAGTTGTTACCACTGTAAATACATAATTATTGTGTGCTTATTTTCCAAGTGTAGGGTTAAACATTCTCCTTTTACACAAAACTTATTTTGAGTTACTAACGGTTATCTTAATTATGCATTTACATTCAAATATGGCGGGAGGCTATTGCAATTGGTTGAATGAGCCCTGTGATGGGGAGTGGATGGAAAGGGATTATCTTTTAGGTCAAAGAGAGGCTCAGGATCTAAGCAAATTAAGGAGCAGTCCTATTCAGACAAGGATCTCCCCAATAACTTCATATTGGGCAAAGTATAGGTGTGTTCCACTATTACATTTTTATAATAGAATTGAAATAGTCTAGATTCAATCTTTCTGTTACAATTTATGGGTTGGGTACAGCCTGAAATAAGCTATTGGGGTAATTTTTCCACACATGAGTCCCAATCCGTCAATGGTTTCTACTTGGGTCCTTTCTATCAAAAACAGATTGATTGCTAGGATAAATTATGTTTAATCAATTCTGGTATAATCTAATAGATTTATAAGAATTATATTTAGTTACAATGTAACCTAAGTAGTTTTATTTACTACTGTATATACAGTGGATATAAAAAGTCTACACACCCCTGTTAAAATGTCAGGTTTCTGTGCTGTAAAAAAATGAGACAAAGATAAATAATTTCAGAACTTTTTCCACCTTTAATGTGACCTATAAACTGTACAACTCCATTGAAAAACAAACTGAAATCTTTTAGGTAGAGGGAAGAAAAAATATAAAAATAAAATAATATGGTTGCATAAGTATGCACACCCTTAAAGTAATACTTTGTTGAAGCACCTTTTGATTTTATTACAGCACTCAGTCTTTTCAGGTATGAGTCTATCAGCATGGCAAATTTTGACTTGGCAAGATTTGCCCACTCTTCTTTGCAAAAACACTCCAAATCTGTCAGATTGTGAGGGCATCTCCTGTGCAAAGCCCTCTTCAGATCACCCCACAGAATTGAAATCGGATTCAGGTCTGGGCTCTGGCTGGGTCATTCAAAAACTTTAATTTTCTTCTGGTGAAGCCATTCCTTTGATTTGGATGTATGCTTTGGGTCGTTGTCATGCTGAAAGATAAAGTTCCTCTTCATGTTCATCTTTCTAGAAGAAGCCTGAAGGTTTTGTGCCAATATTGACTGGTATTTGGAACTGTTCATAATTCCCTCTATCTTAACTAAGGCCCCAGTTCCATCTGAAGAAAAACAGCCCCAAAGCATGATGCTGCCACCACCATGCTTCACTGTGGGTATGGTGTTCTTTTGGTGATGTGCAGTGTTGTTTTTGTGCCAAACATATCTTTTGGAATTATGGCCAAAAGGTTCAACCTTGGCTTCATCAGACCATAACACCTTTCCCCACATGCTTTTGGGAGACTTCAGATGTGTTTTTGCTAAATGTAACCTGGCTTGGATGTTTTTCTTCATAAGAAAATGCTTTCGTCTTGCCACTCTACCCCATAGCCCAGACATATGAAGAATACTGGAGATGGTTGTGATATGTACCACAGGCAGTACTTGCCAGATATTCCTGCAGCTCCTTTAATGTTGCTGTAGGCCTCTTGGTAACCTCCCAGTCCAGTTTTCTTCTCGTCTTTTCATCAATTTTGGAGAGAGCTCCATTTCTTGGTAATGTCACTGTTGTGCCATATTTTCTCCACTTGATGATGACTGTCTTCACTGTGTTCCATGGTATATCTAATGCCTTGGAAATTCTTTGTACCCTTCTCCTGACTGATACCTTTTAACAATGAGATCCCCCTGATGCTGTGGAAGCTCACTGTGGACCATGGCTTTTGCTGTGGGATGCGACTAAGAAAATTTCAGGAAAGACCAACTAGAGCAGCTGAACTTTATTTGGGGTTAATCAGAGGCACTTTAAATGATGGCAGGTGTATGCTGACTCCTATTTAACATGATTTGGAATGTGATTGCTTAATTCTTTTTTTTTTTTTTTTTTATTGGTATCAAAAGTAGACAATTACAATATAAATATATAAAACAGAGTACACAGCAAAAAAACGACAAAATAAAAAAACAAGACATACATTTACAATACATATTGTGAACTTGTACCAGAAATTATAATTTCTGGGAGCTAAGTCCCAGAGATATTAAAACTTAAATCATAACCGAGAAAGATCTTTATTTTGATCCCAAATTTTCCATTTATAAAGTTTTATTTTTATAAGACCTTGCTCTTGAAGAGATTTTTCAAGATTTCTGTTTCTATCTACCATATATGTGATTTCACCCCAAGTGGGAACGGAAGACTGACCCCATCTCCTTGCTATCAACAGTTTAGATGCCATGAATATCTGAAGTAAAAACGCAATTACGTCCAGAGCAAGCTGATTCGAAAAGATGTGAAATAAAACATTTTCTACAGAAAAGGAAATGGTAAAGCCCAAAATATTCCTAATATGCCCAAAACAAGTGTCCCAAAATTGTTGAATTATTGGGCAACTCCACCATATATGGGCATGTGAACCCACCAAACCACAGTTCCTCCAACAAAACTTCAGGCTATCTTTTTTAGTAATCTGAGCCATTTTTGTTGGAACATAATACCATTGAGTACTTAATTTAAAGTGTAGCTCTCTGTATGATGTATTTTTAATTATTTGATCTGTGAGAATAAATGAATCGGACCATTCTTCTTCTGACCAAGAGAGATTAAAAGAATGTTGCCAAATTTTAGATTTGTTAAAAGGGCTTTTATCCATTTCCTCCCGCAAGATGTTATAACAATTAGATATTAAGTGCTTTCTATCTTCTAGAATCATTAGTTTTTCAAAAGAAGTTAAAGATCTAACTTTAAAACTAGAATAGATTGAATCTCTGAACGCAGCCAGAAGTCTATTATATTCAAGCCAACTTTTATGAGGGAGCCCAAATTTTTCCTTCAAGTCTTCAAAAGAAGCCCAAGAGTTGCCAATATATAAGTCTCTCAAACAACAAATGCCAAATGCTCTCCATCCACCCAAAAATGATAAGTTCAATTCTCTCTCTAATAATAAAATCGGAAGAATAGGGCTAGGAAAAGGCATTAATTGAGATCTCAATTTATGTTTATCCCAAAATTCAAGTATTTCACGAACAATATCAGAACCTTCTAAAAAGATTTCTTTTTTTAACTCCTTCCTAAACATCAACCAGCCTAAAGAATCCTTAATTACTAAACATCTTTCAACCTGCAGCCAACCTACCACTTTCAAACTTTCTATACATTTGACTGCATGTGAAAACATTGTAGCATCATGATAGGTCTGAATCATTGGGTATGCTAGTCCCCCTTTCCTAAATGTTCTGGAAATTATAACTTTCTTTATTCTGTTGTTTTTCCCCTGAAAGATAAATTTGTCTATTATTTGTTGAAAATGTACTATAAAAGTTTTGGATAAAGGAATAGGAATAGATCTAAATATATAGCTTAATCTTGGAAGAAGCGACATTTTGGCTGCTGCTATTCTAGCTGTTAAAGTTAAATTCAAAGGTCTCCAAGAGGAAACAATTTTCGTAAGTTTATTTAATAGCTCCTTATAGTTGTTTTTAATTATTAACTGGATAGAATTATAAAATATGATTCCCATATGAGTTATGGTATTAGCATGCCAATTATACTGGTAGATGGATTTCAAGTAATCTTTTTCCAGACTGGCTAAATTAAGAGCCAAAACCTGTGACTTAGAGATATTAATTTTATAGTTAGAGGCTTTAGAATATTTATCTATTATTACATGCAAAGTTTTCAAAGAGTCAATGGGGTTAGACACAAACACAACCGCATCATCGGCATACAGCATTATTTTATGCTGTATCCCACCAACTGTAATTCCATGAATAGAGGGGTTATCTCTTATAGAAACTGCCATGGGCTCCATTATCAATGCAAAGATTATCGGAGAAAGGGGACACCCCTGTCTCTTTCCATTAGTAACTGCAAATCTCTGCGTTTTAAACCCATTTCCAATGACCAAAGCGGTTGGGGAAGAGTATAATGCTCCAATGGACTTAGACCCAAAAGAGCCAAGGCCATATTTCTGGAGTACACACCTGATAAAATCCCATCCGACTCGGTCAAAGGCCTTCTCTGCGTCCATTGATAGAAACACCATTGGGAGAAGTTTGTGTTTATAATATGAAATCAAATCCAACATGCGTCTGGTATTGGCGGAGCCCAAACGTCCCCGTACAAATCCAGTTTGATCTATTGATACAAGTTTGTGAATAACCTCACTCAATATATCCGCTAGCATTTTAGCATAAATTTTTACATCAACATTCAAAAGTGAAATTGGGCGGAAGTCTTTACATTCCAATATACCTGTGTCTTTTTTTGGTATAGTGATAATCAGAGCCTCTGACATTTCTGAAGGAATATGTCCCCTTCTTTTAATCTCATTGAAAAGATTTTTTAAATATGGGACTAGGGTTGTTACCAAAGACCTATAGTAATGATTTCCAAAACCATCTGGGCCTGGGGCAGTACCCAACTTCAAATTAGAGATAACGTCACAAATCTCTTTTTCGGAAAAATCATTATTTAGTGTTAAAACTTCCTCTGGTGAAACTTGCGGCAAATCTATTTAATTCAAAAAATGTTGAATGACCTCCAGAGATGGCTTCTGAAAAGAAGGATCCAATTCCAAATTATATAACCTAGAATAATACTGTTCAAATGCTTCTGCTATCTGGACTGGGTTATTAAGATAGATTCCATTGTGATAAATATAATCAACCCTTTTTTTAGTAGCATGAGCTCTAAGTTTATTTGCTAAGATTTTACTTGGTTTACTCCCATAATGGTAATTTTTTTGTTGTAAAAGCCATATAGACTTATCAGTTCTCATCTGATTAATGGATTTAATCTGCAATTGGATTTTTTTAATCAACATCGAGTCAGAAGCATTAGGATTAATTTTATTTCTTAGTTCCAGATTATATAATTGGATATATAATTCTCTCAAAGGAGTTCCTCTTTCTCTTTTCCTTTGACTTTGCAATTTAATCAGGATCCCTCTTATAAAAGCCTTATGTGTGTTCCAAAGTGTAATGTTAGATTCTACTGAAGCCGAGTTTACTTGATAAAAGAAATCAATTTCTTTTTTAAGATAATCCCGACTTGTCTCTGAGTCAATGAGTGAGGAATCAAATCTCCAAGATTTTGAGTTAATGGAAGAATTTTTCGAAAACAATTCCAAGTTAACTAGAGCGTGATCCGTCCACACTCTTGGCCCAATATCAACTCTCAAAGTTCTTTTTAGTGTATTGATATCAACAAAAAAAAATTCTAACCTAGAATATGTATGATGTCTTGGAGAAAAACAAGTAAAATCCTTTTCATTGGTGTGCAATACTCTCCAAACATCAATTAAATGATATTTTGTCATCAGAGAAATAAACTGTTTTGACAATCTTATCACTGATGAGTCTGGAGGTGAACGATTTTCAGATTTTCTATCTTTAATTGGGTCTGAGAGCATATTGAAATCTCCACAAACGATAAGAGATCCCTGTATCAGTTTATTAAACTTTTTTAAGATTTTACTAAGAAATTTAATTTGGGATCTATTCGGCACATATACATTCAATATTGAGTATTTTTGGTGGTCAATTGTGCCTATCCATAATATATAACGACCCTCCTGATCTATTTCCACAAATTCCTCTGTGACCATAAGTTTGTTACTAAAAAAAATTGAGGTACCCCTTGCCTTTTTCTTATACATTGAATTGTATGCGACTTTATAATGTGTATTAAAAAATTTAATTGGAGCTCCCTGCCAATGAGTCTCCTGCAAGCAGATTATATCTGCTTTTTGCTGCAGAAAGCTCTTTAGAAAAAAACTACGTTTAGCTGGATGATTCAGTCCCTGAACGTTTTGCGTTACTATCTTTAATGACATGCTGTTAGCATCACAATAGAAATGATGGTCAGTCCCTGTTCCCCTGGAATAACTTTAATTCCAGTCCACAAATACAAATATACACCAATACATAAACCAAACATAAAACATTCATCCCTCCTCAAATCATTGAGGCATATCGGTAAGCAGTCCTCCTTGAAGAGGAAGAGTCCCTCCTGTGATGCAACAATGTCAGATGAATACATCTGAAAGCCTTAGCCGAAGCTCTATTGTACCCTCTATCTGTTTTTTACTATTATCTTGGGTGTCCAAGCTTTAAATCCTACTCTAGATGTTTATATTATTCCCTTTAATTTGAGAGAATTTCAAATAGAACTCTCCCTTTAAATTCCCTACTCCAGTTGTGAACCCCTTCCCTTATAGAAATCAACTATTGAATTGTATTTTGCTCACTAATTTATAAAAGTAAATTTTCTTAGTGTCATTATTAAATACTAATATATTTTTACCCATTATCTAGGTTAGTGTTTTCTTTATTGTTTCCCTCGTGTTAATATTAAAAAAAGTGAAAATATATATTCACATCTAAAAAGTTACCCAACAACTAGTGAGTTTATATTTTACTCTTTAAATTTCCCGTAGTAATGAGTAATCTAAAAAATATTAATCAAAACATGGTGTATTTTCCCCATTATCTAAATTCATTAAAGTGTACCATCTATATGTTACTTCTAAATTAGCAGCAAAAAAATACCATTCAATTTTTTTCCCCTTCCCCCCCCCCCCCTTTTTATCAAAATAATACATATACACTACTCTTTACAAAAATGTTTTGATTGAAGACAATCTAATATTTATATTCCAATACATATTTAAATAACCGCTGTGAACAAACATATAATTACTGACTTTTATTTAATTTTGTCAGGAAATTCTCCCCTTCCAAAGTGTCATTAATAATGTATCTGTGATTCTCATACCAAAAAATCAATTTTGGGGGATTTCCCCATCTATAGGAAATCTGTTTGTCTCTCAAAACTTTAGTCACAAATTGAAGTTTCTTACGTTGAAACAAAATTTCTCCTGTCAAATCTGGGAATATTTTAAGATTTTTATATGGACTCTCAATTTTTTTTTTTATTAAATGAAGCTTTTAGTATTGCTTCTCTATAGGACATATGATGCAATTTTACAATTACATCCCTAGCAATTTCTTTGCCCATGTTAGGTGGAAGAGGAATCCGGTATAATCTCTCTATAGGCTTCTCGCTCTGGCGCTCCACTAAGCTTAACAGAAAGGATTCCACAAATTGATGGAGATCTTTAAAGGTAACAGACTCTAATATACCACGGATTCTAATATTATATCATTTTTCAGCTTCCGCTAATCTGAGATTTTGGCTCTTTAGCATCTGGATTTCCTCTTTAAGTCCCATTATCTCTCTCTTTAATTCATCATTATTCTTCAAAATAACCTCTTGAGTCTGTTCTACAATTTCTGTTCTATCTGTTAATGTTTTTATATTCTTAGCATTATTTTTAATTTCGCCTATCAGTTCTTCCCTGATGGATATCTGAAACTCCATTAGAAGAGCTGTCATAGTTTTCTTTAACGCTGAAGCTGTTAGAGGTTCTTCAGGAGTGGTCTCTCTCACAGATTCATCTCCTATAATAACCTCAGCTTCTATAGGAGTTTCAGAAAAGTCTAACGTGGACTGAGAGAGTGAATATGATTCTCTCTTGTCCTGTCTATTCTCTTTATCTACAGGAGAGAGAAAATTAGCTATAGATTTTGAGCTATTGTTTTGTAATGTTTTTTTAGAGGCTTTACCCCTAGGGGCTTGTTGTTCTTTAGACCTATGCATAGATACCACAGGGCTATCTCAAAAACCAAAAGAAAAAGAGAAGAGAAATGGGAGAATAGGAGTGTATAAAAAATTGTATACAGATAGTCCACATTGTAACTTGCTCTTCTTTGCTGAACAGTTTTAAATACCAAAAGGCATATAAAATATATCTTGCTTGCAGAGTCGCTTTTCTCCCATCAAGTTCCCCCCAGCCTCATGAGACCGATAGGAAATGTCACAATATGTGTAAATTGGACAATGTTGGTTAATAAGACCCAATGGGCCTATTTATATGGGCTAAAAAATTCCCATCTTATTCTTCAAAACCCATCATATGGGGGACACTTCACAGCAGCTTTCTTATTTTCCTCCACTTCTATCATTCAAATTGGCCCTCACATGCAGGTGTTATATTCTGGGAGTAATTGCAGCAGAAGCAATACAAACATGCACTCACCCTCCACAACGTCAGACTTTCATAGCAACAGGGCGTTGGCAGCGTTACCTGCTGTGGGATAGATTAACCTGAAGCCAGTTTCCACAATGGTAATAAAGGAGTAGACCCCCTCTCAACGGCAAATGCTCACCAGCGCCGGGTGCTCAGTAGAATAAATCAGCACGGCACACCGGCTACCCTCACCTGGGGCATAACACAAGCTCCTGTTCACCTTATGGTTTGAGGTCTCCTTTTACTGGCTCCTCTCTCGAACCACCCCGGATATTCTCCTCACAGGCTCAGTCAGTTTCCACCAGCACTTTAGGCCGCTATGCCCCAGTAGTGTGGTTCAGATATCCATCAACTTTGTTTTGGACCCGGCCTCAGGCGGTCAGTCTCAAAGAGTTGTTGCGTCGGGGTTCAGGCCTATTAGGCCGTTGTATAGCATGTTTGAGATACACAGCTTGGACAGCCTTAACGACACTCTAGCAGAGCTTCGGCGATGTTTGCCCGACTAGTCCCACATACAGACTAACCCCTTCCTGGGCGTGGCCCAGCAATGCCGCATTTCCACCAGTAGGGGGCGGTCAAGCTTGATTGCTTAATTCTGAACACAGCTACATCCCCAATTATTAGAGGGTGTGCAGACTTATGCAACCACATTATTTTTATTTTTTATTTTTCTTCCCTCCACCTTAATAGATTTCAGTTTGTTTTTCAATTGTTTTGTACAGTTTATAGGTCACATTAAAGGTGGAAAAAGTTCTGAAATTATTTATCTTTGTCTCATTTTTTTACAGGGGTGTGTAGACTTTTTATATCCACTGTATTCTATTCTAGTTGCCATGTAGGTTTATACCCAATTTTGCTATTTACTGCTTTCATAGATTAATATGCCATATCACTTAATATTAATACCAACTTTATTAGACATTTGATTGTTTATTCAAGTTTGATAAGATTTTATACACTTCTTATTGCTTTCTATATTGAACTAAAAGAATATAGAATGCGTTAAAATTGATTGTTTTTCAATCATTTATAAGGATTGTAATAAACCTCTTATTGATATTATATTGTGATCTATCTAAAACACAAAGTTTAGATACACCCACTTGTATATTTTTGGTTTTGCTATTGTTATATTTTTTGTCATATCCTAATTGCATGACAGTAGCTAGTCATTTTCTCCCTCCAATGTAATTTTTTACTCCAGTTATTAATACTGTTAATTCTTTGAGGGCCTTATTCAATTTCAAATTTGCAACAGTTACAGAGAGATTCAATTGAACAATCCTGCAACTACCTGGCCGAAAGCCTAAACCGTAAGCCATGCAATCGTAAGTAGCATTTCAGGACATGATCACGATCAATTAAGCAAGGTCGTAACTACCGATTTAGAAACAGCCAATAGTAAATGAGACCATCATCATTACGTCAGTAAAACATGGAGGGTAAACCATAATCAATTAGCGTTTAGAACTCCGATATGCAATCGCATTTGCAATCCGGCAATATACAAAAATAATAAAAATTAATGACTATACTGTTCTAGTGTATGTGGGTGGCCTGATATGTATTAACTCCTTGATTCTCGAGATTGATATGTCACGGAAATGAAGCATAAAATAAATATTTTTTATTGCAGATTTGAGAGCTTGAGACGGTTGTGCAATTAATTCTAATGTCTTTTATCGCTTTCCCTGTCTTTTACAGTGCAGTATTGATTTTTTATTTGCATTTATAGTGCTACGAACAGGTGTTTAATCCCCTTGCGAGTCCTATCAGGATTTTCTTTTACATTTGCCAATTACGGGTGTGAAAACAATTGCGTGTTTGAGGAGTTGTAGGAATTGAACTGGAATTTGCGATTGTAACACTTACGGGCTTGAAAGATCAAAGGCTTACCTGGGTGAGTTACGATTTTAACAATCGCAGGGATTTTCAGCCCGTAACCCTGTAATATTGCATATGTATGTCTTTTACTGTTAATATTTACCTTTGGGTTTGTTTGTTTTTTGTCATGGAAAATGTAATAAAATACAATACCGATTTAAATATACTAAAAGCACTAAGTACTTATACTTACCTCCTAACACTTTTTTAAAAACTCACACACTATATGCAAGTGTTATTGCTATTTATTAACAACTGCAGCTGCCAAAGCAGTCTATTAATATATATGACTAGCGACTTGCCCGTCAAAAAATGACGGTCAATAAAATTTAAATGTTGTGAAATTTGTTTGCAACACAAAATTAGTCACCTACATTTGTCCTTATTTTTTTTCTAAAAATAAAAACACATAATATTTTTTAACTTTTTATTTTTTTAACTTTCAACTTATATTTCCCAAACATTAAACTTTGTAACATGCAACTTGTATATGAAACATTGTTCAACATTTTGTTAACAATACTAACACTTTTCAATACATATTTATCACTGAGTAACTGCGGACTTTATTAACTTAGAGTAAGTAAATTGTTTTAACAATGACATGCTTTTTATCATTTGTAAAATATTTGTTAAACTTTAGTTAAACTAAATTAGAATTGAATCCAGAGGAAGGCAAACAATAAAACCCCCCTATTGAAACTTGTCCAATTGTATCAATGAGGGAAAAAAATTAATTTCTTCCGGACCCCATTAACTGGCGATCGGATTTCTCCCTGAATCAATACTTTGTATTTAAATAATACATTTCCAATTATTATTAAATACTTCAACTTTATACTAACAATACATATTTGACTATACCACATATATATTTACCAAACTTTTTTAAACATTCCAAAAACACATATTTAATATCTGAAATTGTAACTTCAAACATCTTATTCTTCAAAACCCATCATATGGGGGACACTTCACAGCAGCTTTCTTATTTTCCTCCACTTCTATCATTCAAATTGGCCCTCACATGCAGGTGTTATATTCTGGGAGTAATTGCAGCAGAAGCAATACAAACATGCACTCACCCTCCGCAACGTCAGACTTTCATAGCAACAGGGCGTTGGCAGCGTTACCTGCTGTGGGATAGATTAACCTGAAGCCAGTTTCCACAATGGTAATAAAGGAGTAGACCCCCTCTCAACGGCAAATGCTCACCAGCGCCGGGTGCTCAGTAGAATAAATCAGCACGGCACACCGGCTACCCTCACCTGGGGCATAACACAAGCTCCTGTTCACCTTATGGTTTGAGGTCTCCTTTTACTGGCTCCTCTCTCGAACCACCCCGGATATTCTCCTCACAGGCTCAGTCAGTTTCCACCAGCACTTTAGGCCGCTATGCCCCAGTAGTGTGGTTCAGATATCCATCAACTTTGTTTTGGACCCGGCCTCAGGCGGTCAGTCTCAAAGAGTTGTTGCGTCGGGGTTCAGGCCTATTAGGCCGTTGTATAGCATGTTTGAGATACACAGCTTGGACAGCCTTAACGACACTCTAGCAGAGCTTCGGCGATGTTTGCCCGACTAGTCCCACATACAGACTAACCCCTTCCTGGGCGTGGCCCAGCAATGCCGCATTTCCACCAGTAGGGGGCGGTCAAGCTTGATTGCTTAATTCTGAACACAGCTACATCCCCAATTATTAGAGGGTGTGCAGACTTATGCAACCACATTATTTTTATTTTTTATTTTTCTTCCCTCCACCTTAATAGATTTCAGTTTGTTTTTCAATTGTTTTGTACAGTTTATAGGTCACATTAAAGGTGGAAAAAGTTCTGAAATTATTTATCTTTGTCTCATTTTTTTACAGGGGTGTGTAGACTTTTTATATCCACTGTATTCTATTCTAGTTGCCATGTAGGTTTATACCCAATTTTGCTATTTACTGCTTTCATAGATTAATATGCCATATCACTTAATATTAATACCAACTTTATTAGACATTTGATTGTTTATTCAAGTTTGATAAGATTTTATACACTTCTTATTGCTTTCTATATTGAACTAAAAGAATATAGAATGCGTTAAAATTGATTGTTTTTCAATCATTTATAAGGATTGTAATAAACCTCTTATTGATATTATATTGTGATCTATCTAAAACACAAAGTTTAGATACACCCACTTGTATATTTTTGGTTTTGCTATTGTTATATTTTTTGTCATATCCTAATTGCATGACAGTAGCTAGTCATTTTCTCCCTCCAATGTAATTTTTTACTCCAGTTATTAATACTGTTAATTCTTTGAGGGCCTTATTCAATTTCAAATTTGCAACAGTTACAGAGAGATTCAATTGAACAATCCTGCAACTACCTGGCCGAAAGCCTAAACCATAAGCCATGCAATCGTAAGTAGCATTTCAGGACATGATCACGATCAATTAAGCAAGGTCGTAACTACCGATTTAGAAACAGCCAATAGTAAATGAGACCATCATCATTACGTCAGTAAAACATGGAGGGTAAACCATAATCAATTAGCGTTTAGAACTCCGATATGCAATCGCATTTGCAATCCGGCAATATACAAAAATAATAAAAATTAATGACTATACTGTTCTAGTGTATGTGGGTGGCCTGATATGTATTAACTCCTTGATTCTCGAGATTGATATGTCACGGAAATGAAGCATAAAATAAATATTTTTTATTGCAGATTTGAGAGCTTGAGACGGTTGTGCAATTAATTCTAATGTCTTTTATCGCTTTCCCTGTCTTTTACAGTGCAGTATTGATTTTTTATTTGCATTTATAGTGCTACGAACAGGTGTTTAATCCCCTTGCGAGTCCTATCAGGATTTTCTTTTACATTTGCCAATTACGGGTGTGAAAACAATTGCGTGTTTGAGGAGTTGTAGGAATTGAACTGGAATTTGCGATTGTAACACTTACGGGCTTGAAAGATCAAAGGCTTACCTGGGTGAGTTACGATTTTAACAATCGCAGGGATTTTCAGCCCGTAACCCTGTAATATTGCATATGTATGTCTTTTACTGTTAATATTTACCTTTGGGTTTGTTTGTTTTTTGTCATGGAAAATGTAATAAAATACAATACCGATTTAAATATACTAAAAGCACTAAGTACTTATACTTACCTCCTAACACTTTTTTAAAAACTCACACACTATATGCAAGTGTTATTGCTATTTATTAACAACTGCAGCTGCCAAAGCAGTCTATTAATATATATGACTAGCGACTTGCCCGTCAAAAAATGACGGTCAATAAAATTTAAATGTTGTGAAATTTGTTTGCAACACAAAATTAGTCACCTACATTTGTCCTTATTTTTTTTCTAAAAATAAAAACACATAATATTTTTTAACTTTTTATTTTTTTAACTTTCAACTTATATTTCCCAAACATTAAACTTTGTAACATGCAACTTGTATATGAAACATTGTTCAACATTTTGTTAACAATACTAACACTTTTCAATACATATTTATCACTGAGTAACTGCGGACTTTATTAACTTAGAGTAAGTAAATTGTTTTAACAATGACATGCTTTTTATCATTTGTAAAATATTTGTTAAACTTTAGTTAAACTAAATTAGAATTGAATCCAGAGGAAGGCAAACAATAAAACCCCCCTATTGAAACTTGTCCAATTGTATCAATGAGGGAAAAAAATTAATTTCTTCCGGACCCCATTAACTGGCGATCGGATTTCTCCCTGAATCAATACTTTGTATTTAAATAATACATTTCCAATTATTATTAAATACTTCAACTTTATACTAACAATACATATTTGACTATACCACATATATATTTACCAAACTTTTTTAAACATTCCAAAAACACATATTTAATATCTGAAATTGTAACTTCAAACAATAACATTTAACTCTTGTAAATTATGAAAAAATCAGTGAATTGTTTTGTGGGGCCAATCATGTAAATATAAAACTTTGAACCCATTCCAATCTGTTTAAGGATATTTTACTGTTGTTTTTAAAAAAAAAAAAATCTTTTTTTTCCATTTAGTCCATTCTGCAAATATCACATATATTTTCATAAGTTAAATAGTGGTCCCCTATTTAAAGAGTCCCAGAGTACTGGAAGTCAAACCACTGTTCTCTATGTTTTTTTGTCCATTCTTTAGATGTTTTACGTGAAATATTGTTTTTGTGCAATCATATTGAGTCCCTTAAAATGTTGGCATTAAAATGAAACCATTGTCCTCTATCTTTCCAACACCTCATAGTAGACAATGTATTTGGTGTAAACACATCCATCGTCCAATAAATGACCTTGAGTTTCGTTTTCTTCAACATGCACTTTAATTTCTTTTGGATTAGTTCACCTTGAAAAAGCCACATAGAGTTGTCCATGTGCAAAAACTGGTTCGTTTAAAAAAATCCCAACTGACTTAAAAGTTTGTCCTTGGGATTTATTGATGGTCAGAGCAATATGCCATGATAACTGGAAATTGTCTCCGTTGAAGGACAAAGGGCAAACCACTCTCACTTGGAGCTAAATCAATTCTTGGTATAAAAACTTGTTCACCTTTATGGGTACCAGTTATAATTTCTGCATGTATAAAATGATCTTTTAACTCATGCACAATTAATCGGGTCCCATTACAAAGTCCTTTTTTTGTATTCATATTTCGCAATAACATAACAATTGCGCCTTTTTTCAATTGTAAAATATGTTGGGGCATTCCAGATGGTGTTAACGAATTAATAAATTCGATACTAAAATTCGATTCACTGTCTTTATCATCTGACAGAATAGAATCTGCACTGTAATAATTCTTTTGTGGTGCATTGATGTATTTTAAAATTTCGTTATTTACATTCAAGGCATCGATATTTTTTGTTGTTAATATCACTTTGTTTGCAATGTCTGTGTAATCCTCATTATTAAGAGTGTTTAGAAATATGGCTGATATGAGTGATTCATTGCAAACCATTTCTGATGGAATTTCAATGGTATCATTTGGTAAATGCTGTATTTCTGGATGTTTTCCATCTCCAATTTTAAAGAGCCAGTCATTGAATTCATTTTGGCCTTCAGATCTCATATTTAATTCTAATTTGAGATGTGTAAATATTTGCCACAGTTTACTGGTCTTGATACATGTTTCAATGATCTCTGTTCTATTTCTGTGTGGCACAACAGGTAATGTTTGACTAAAATCGCCTCCTAACAGCATCACCTTTCCACCAAATGGCAACTTATTATCCATCACTTCTTTTAAGAATCTGTCAATACATTGCAGTGCATGACATGACACCATTGTTGCCTTGTCTAGGATAATTAGTTTAGTTAGTTTAAATTTTTTTGCTTGTATGGAATTGAGTAGAATATCTGACACTGATGTTTCCAAAATGGGAACTGGAAGCTTAAATCCACTATGCACAGTTCTACCACCATCTAACAAAAGTGCAGCAATTACAGTTGTTGCAAATGGCATAGCTATCTGACCCTGTGATCGAATATAACTCATCAAACAATTGTACAGATAAGTTTTTTCCTGATCCACCTGGTCCTCCTAGATAGAAATACCTGTCTTTGACCATTTCATCATCTGTAGCATTTGTGATGGCATGAAATGCTTCTAACTGTAAATTATTTTAAGTTGCCAGTTTTTCTTGGGTTTTTTGTTTTTGAAGCTCAGTGTCATAATCATCAAAATTGATGTCATCTATAAGTCCTGGATCTGGTAAATTAAAACTTGCACAATTTAATCCATGAGCCAACAATATTTCTTGGATTTCCATCAATGTTTTTAACTGAGCTATTGGTTCTCTGTAACGTTTCAAGAAATCTTCTGACATGTTTCATTTAAATGTTTCCCACAAAGTGAAAGCATCAGGTACATTGCAAAATATACAAATGAATGCAAATTGTTGTCTCATTTGCTTAGGCATTTGACATAGTGCTGCTTCTTCCAGACACCTCTCCCATTCTGTATCATCAGCTATGAAATTTTGATGTCTTGCAGCTAATAGGAATGTATCATAAACTATGTCATTCACTGTACGTAAATGTTCAAAACTCTGTGCACCGGGAACATGTAGCAGAAGTAATCTTAAGCTGAAACGTTCAATGTCCCTTGGACTGACGGTATAAATGCGTGGTATGATTTTATGTGTATCTCTTCTTCGTTGTCGCCATAGACCATTTACAAATACATAGTGATATGGTATCTCTATGTATAAAAATTGTCTGGCCTGCGTATCCTGACAGTTTAATTTAAACCATGCAGTAAGTGTAGTATCTCTGTCTTCACTTTGATATAATGCAGTTCTTTCATTTCCTTGAGTAAAGCAAACCAACTGACTTTGAGGCAAATGTACAGCTAAACGATAGATAGCATGTGACCGATCATGCATCTCAAATTTCAAAAGGCGCCACATTGCTTCAGGAACACTCACATACCGAGCATCTAAATAATTTGATAGTTCATCATGTAAAATTGAATTTTCGTTTTCATTTCCAGCACCTTGTACAACAACAGTAGTTGCATCATATCCTTTGTATATATATTTATACACATACTTAATTGATTTAATCGAAGTGCAAGCTTCCACATTGATGTGTGCATTGTACTTGATGAGCAAATGTGGATTGTATGGAACGACAAATCTATTATCAACCTTTTGGCCACGGATAATGGCTGTTTGTCCTTGTGTTCTTGTATACAAAGGATATCCATCACAATTTGCATAAGTTTGCATTTGAAATTGTTTTGGAAATTCTTTCTTACATTTATTATTTTCCATACATGGTGAATTAGGATTCATCTCTCCACATGGGCCATGAATCATTCTATGTGTAACAATTTCCCAAAGTTTTGTATATTTTTCTTGGTCTGGCAATTGTGCAGAAATTACTGAATCCACTATCTCTTCAGTGTTCAACTTGTCTTTTTCCTGCAGTATTAAAAGTATGTGAGCATGTGGCAATCCTCTTTTTTGAAATTCAATGGTGTAAACAAAAGCCACACATTGTCTAAATAAGTGTGCTTTAGTGATATCATGTATTAATGAATTGAGTTTGATTTTGAATACTCTTGCCACTAAATCTGGTCGGTCAGAAGTAGTTTGTCCCAGATTCAAATTTTCCTTGATCTCTGGCCATTGTGGATTACACGTGAATGTAATAAATAAATCTGGTTTTCCAAATTTTGTAACAATAGCCATGGCATCATTATACATTTCTCGCATATTGCAAGGAGATCCTTGGAAAGATCTAATACGAAGTTTAGTATTGGGATAACTTTCCAATTGTAATTTTGGTTCCCATCCAGGTTCCCCATTTGGAAAGAAAATGGGATATGTCATTGGATCTAAATTACAGCTTAATATATTGATGTTGATAAATGGTTGTTCTTCATTGTGTGGATATATTCTAATATCCCGCTGAAAAGGTGGTTCACCATCTTCATTTTTAAACACCATGGCAACCTCATTTACAGTAGGTAAATTATATCTTCTGTGATCAGTGTTGCGATCTCTTTTTAACACCATATTGACTCTTGGTGTAGGCAATTGATGTCTTTCAGCATGTTCCTGTTGTTCTTTTTCAAGCTGTGCTAATTGTTTGTATGCTTGACTATATGGGTTTTTTTGCATAATTTTTTCCAGCTGTTCAAAGACTATGCGCAAACACTGTCTATTTTCTGGAAGTGTCATTCTTTGTTCCACAGCTTCCATCGTATCTAAGACATATAACTGTGCAAATTTCCTTTGCTGTCCTTCTTGTGGGTGTAAATGTGAAGTTCAGTGGTATATTTGACCTTGAACTCTGAAACAGTAAGGACCATGTCCTGGTACATTTTCTGCTAATGTTGCACCCCTTGAAGCAAATGAAATTGCACTGTTATAAGACCTTATGTTTTGTTTGAAATTATTATAATTTGGAAATGTTGGATCACTCATAATGCATTCTAAATAATATGGAAATGGGTGTCTTAGTGGAAGTTTCACGTTTCCTTTCTGACAGCAACTAATGAAATTTCCGTCAGTAGGTCTTTCCTTTATAAAATGATAGGCCCCACAAAACTGACAAACCACATTAAGTAACCCACAATAATGAGTATCTACTTGTACTGCAGTAGTAAACACATTATCATGCATTTCTTCTACATAGATATCAGACCCACATTCTATATGTACATTTTTTTCTTGTGTGTCTACATTTAAATCATTCTGCAAATTAGAATCATTGGACAATGGTTCACAGAGATGTTTTTGTTTACTTTTACGTTTCTTGGAAGCCCCAACACACTCACTTGCGGCTTTCTTACTCATCTTTCTTTTATTTGAAAGTCTCTGTCGATCTTCTTCTCGCAAGCGTTGTGAAGTTTCCGGTTTCTGAGCATCTCTCCACCTTTGCTTCCTTTCCCTTGCCAATCTTCTTTTGCGTTCAATTTTGTCTTCTCCATTCTCCGCCATTTTAATCTGTAATTGTAAATAGAGATGTAATCATTGTTTGTTCTTTGTTTTGTATAATTTTTTTTTCCTTTTTGTACTGTTCGATTAAAGTAGATGAATAAACTAATAAAACATTTTCAATTGTTGCACTTTAGTCTGAAAGAAATAAAACCATTTTTCAAAGTATTTTATTGACATATATGAAATCGGAAATAGCTGCACATATCTATCTTTATATTATTAATCCTTCAATGACATTCCTTCTTGATTGAATTCACAGCATACCATCCTTTTTTTTTTTTTGCAAGTGTTGGAAGCTTCTTATTTTCTTTAAATATTATTATTAATTAGTATTGTCTTTTCAACTTATTTCAAGTTCTGACTAAATATCATACATTAATGACTCAATAAGTACTATCCATTTTCAAAAAAATTCAATTTTCACCAAATATATAATATATAGCCTTTTTCTATGCATGACTACAAAATAAATTTTATACCTGTGAGGATGATGTTGATGTTGTTCAAAGGCTGCAAACGTCACGCTGTCTGTTTATTCCCTTGCAGATCCAAATAAACTGTTAAATCAAATAGATAATATTTTTAAACTTTTGCTTCATCGATATCATTAAATGAACATCAACAGACATATATTTGGCTACATTAAAAGCCTAAAATCATATTTTTTAATATCTTGCCGTAGTAATATAATTAAAATTCTGTACCTGTCCAAATTATCCTTATGATGTTCAATGTGTGCAAACGTCACTATCTCTGGTCATTCAGCTACAGTTCACTGCAATTATACAAAATAGTCAAATTAATGTATAATATGTTACTTCATCTGTATTAATCAATGAGGCTTAACATACCTATTTTTGCATATATTAAAAACATGAAATAAATATATCAATCAATCAGCATGAACACACATATGAAAGCATAGATTATAAACATACACTCAATATTACTGTTAGTCTTTAAATAGGAATCAATTAATCTGTATTAATCTTAAATTAATGTCTGACTAAATATAACGTCAAGACATAAGCATGAGTCTGTTCCCTTTATTTTTTTTTGAGTGTTATTTTAAAGTGAGTATGTTACAACTGAATTCTTAAAATAATGTACATCACTAATGAACTAAGAATCAATTGATGTTCATTAATATTAAAGTAATGTGTGACTAAATCTAACATCAACATGTAAGCATAAGTATATAGGCTTTACATTTTTTTATTTTTTTATTTTATACAAAATATATAAGAACTGAATTATTTAAATAATGTACATACTTTAATAATTAATTAATCAACGTGTTCCTTTTTTTATGCACATTCTTAAAAGTTAACCTTTTTTAATATTAATGATTAGTAATGATACATTATGAATGTTATTTACAATTCTTTCCCACAGGTAATCACGATATATACCAAAATAATTATTAAATTAATGTACATTAATAATTAATTAATAAATCTGTTGCTTTTTTATTCACATTCTTAATCGTTAATTAATTTTGATATTAATCATTAATTAATTACTTAATGTACATTATGAATGTTATTAACAATTGTTTCACACAGGTAATCACGATATATCACAAAATAATTCTTAAATTAATGTACATTCATAATTAATGAATCAATGTGTTCCTAATTAATTAATGTACATTATGAATGTTATTAACAATTGTTTCACACAGGTAATCACGACATATAACAAAATAATTCTTAAATTAATGTACATTAATAATTAATGAATCAATGTGTTGCTTTTGTATTCACATTCTTAAACGTTAACTAATTTTGATATTAATGATAAATTAATTAATCTACATTATGAATGTTATTAGCAATTGTTTCACACAGGTAAGCACAATATTATTTTTCTATTAATTAAATTTCTTATTTATTATTTATTAAGTAAGTACCAATTTATTAATTAATAATTATAAATGATATATTTACCTTTTTTAATGTAATAATGCTGAAGCAGTATACTGAAGAGCTAACAATCTCTTGAGATTTCCCGGCATCAGAAAACATCCAGTCAGACTGTCATCACCTGAGGAGAAAGTGTCAGTCCTATGTGAAATGTGCCCAATATATAGGCTTTGTGCGCGAGACAAATGCATTGTTTTAGGCGGGAAATCCGCAGTTGCGCGAGCCAAATGCGTTGTTTTCGTCGGGAAATCCTATGTGTCGCGAGACAAAGGCGGGAAATCTGTGTTAATGCGTAAATCGGTAATATTGTTTCGTAAAATATACTCGCTACTGGCTTTTTACTCATTGTGCGGTTAATCCGCATCCTTTATCTCGTTGTTTTTCGAACACATACGTCTGTGGCTGTGTTTTACGCAGTTCGTAGTTGTATAGCCTCGTTTTCATTTTTTTCGGCGGCCATTTTTTTCTCACTTAGCCGATTTTCGATCTTTGTAACTAGGCTAAATCGATGTAAATTGCAGTTCCAACTCACTTCCAGACGTCCTGCCTGGTTCCCCATGCTGTAAGTGATTTTTATTTAATTTTTTTGTGTGTATTTAGTGTCTTTTTACTGTTTTCGTTCCGCCGCTTATCTCATAATTTTTTTCACCTCGTATTTTTTTTCTAAGTGCTACGGTTTAACGGTACGGTTTAACATAATTTTTTAAAACTTTTTTTTTTATTACATTACTGTTCACTGGCAATGGCAGCAACTGTAACAATAATAATGTAAATTATTATTTACAAAAATGGGACAAACCTTGCTGACACAAAGTGAACCAGAAATGAAAAATTCCTAAAGTTCTCCATTTACAACTTTAATAGAGTACTTTAGGGGGTTTGTTTATCGCTGGTTTACTTTGTGTCAGGAACATTTTTCCCATTTTTGTGAACAAGCTATTTTTTGCTCTATATATTTTCTGTGGGTTGTATTCCCTAACATTTTGTTTATTAATATTAGATGTAAAAAAAAATCTTAGGATATGTACAGGACTATAAAAACACATACATACTTTAGAACAAAAATTATATTCATGTCAGGACCCAAGGGAAGGCGGTCCAGATGAGCCATGGTACTCTCCTACTTTGGTAACACCTTTGGTTGGATCATGGGATTGATGACCTTCTCGGTGCTAAGTAATCATGTCATGATCATCAGTGACATAGGATCAAAATAACAAAAAGAGGTTATAACCCCTAAATAAAGATGAGAACATGAATTTGAATATGCTCCCTAAAAAAGCTCACTATATTCAGGATTTCACAGGATATCTATATATATATATATATATATATATATATATATATATATATATATATATATATATATATATATATATTGTACAAACAATGCATTTTTTTAAACATTAAACATAACCTGGTATTAAGCAACTGCAAAATCCTTGTCTGGCTGGGAAACGACCTATGGGGAAAGCATTGCTGATTGGTCCACGGGGAACCAGTCATGGGGATGGGCTGCGGCCCTCTAACAAAGGTGAGATATAACATATTGTAGCAAACACATTCCAACATAGACAGTAATAGGGAAAATAACACTTCAAACATGGCATAATATTACCATTTTGGTACACTGGCATGGTTCAGCTTCAGGGAGGGAAATAGGGTTGCTTGATAATGATAGGCCACTGTTAGTGACCAGTCCCCCAAAATCAGGCCCTAGCTGAGATTGTCCCCACCTGGGCCTGGGGTTAACACAAGATTAGAGCTCTGTTGGTGGCAATGTATCAAGATCCATATACAGATCAACAGATCATCAATTTACCTCTTGGGCAGCTTGAGTACTCTGTTTCCTAACCTTAGGGTAGGTCCATCAGGCATTCTATGACTGATTGAAGGCGTGACCCTTCCCACTCTGGTATCTGGCAGCAGTTGCAGTGGCTGTCCCTGCTGTTCACAGCTCCAGCTTTAGTCTGGGTTTCTAGGGAGCCAATCAGGGTTCCTCCTGCTAGAAGCTTGGGTGATAGGCTATGTGTCAGCCAATGGGCAAACAAAGGTCGCTGCTCAAATTTGAATTTCCCCCTTTATAATCAGGCAACCAATCTATGAATGTTCTAGGCAGCAGCTTTTTGATTGGTCTGGGCCCCCCAGACTGCAACCAATCAGGGCTATGCCTACCAACCTGGCAAGTAGGAATGGGCCAATCACAAACAGGCCTACGTTCAGTGGGAATTAACATGGGGAATTTTTCCCAATAGATGTTCATAATTATAGTCCTGATTATTACTATGTGTCCCCAATGATCAGTTATTTTTAGGAGAAGTTTAGGCCATTGATTGGGGGGGGGGGGGGGCATGTTAGTCCTATTCTGACCTGGAATTGCAGATCCTGACAATTCTACAACAGATACACTCCTGGAATCTCTCTTTTATTTGGAATCATGACAAAACACCAAGATTGGATCAAGTGATACTGACAGGACTCACATCCCCCCCCCCCCCCCCAATCAATGGCCTAAACTTCTCATAAAACAATGGCTAACTACATTAGTGATATGTTGATATTCTCTTGACCATAAATGGAGCTGACATAAATTAAAGTTACTACAAAATAAATTGTTAGGAAGAGAAAGAAGCTAGGAGATGGAGAGAAGGAGGAAATGAGAGAGAGTATAATAAGGGTAACACTTATACACTTAACACTATTTAAGAATAAAATATATTAGATAACTTTAAACAAACAAATTAATTATCACTTAAATGAGTCACGCATTGAATCACTTGGGAAATGGGAGGGCAAAGGGAGAGAAAGGCAAGGAAAAGAAAGGAGGGGGTAGGTTTTTTCTCTCTTTCTCTCTTCTTTAAGAAACAAACTCACAACAAGTAAAGAACTACACAAGAAGAAATATTTATACACAATTTAGATATAATTGAGAACTGAAAGATAAAACACGCATTTAAGTCTATTATAGAAATACATTGAAATCATATATTAAAATTAAAGAAATTAATATTTAGAATTTAGAGAATCTTTTTTTATTGAAAGATGTGGCCCTTTTTTTTTCTTCTCTCTCTCTCTCTCTCTCTCTCTCTCTTCTCCCTTCCTCCAATAATAAAAAAGAAAAGAAAAAAAAGGGGAGAAAAGAAAACTGTCGGTCTTTCTGCTTCTACCTAAGACATTAATATTTGATGAATATTATGAAAAATAGAAAGATATTGATAGCTCATCAGTAAACAAAACCGCTATGGTTAGTCGATGACCAGAAAAAAAAAACTACAAAAATGGTAGCAAATATAATTACTTTGCTACCACAACATTGGAACCGCCTTTTTTTTTTTTTGCTTTAGTCAAAGAAATGTTAATGTTAACAGTGGGGATAGCTGTTGGAGAAGAGGAGTAAGAGGCAATGAAACTAAACAACTAGAATATTATGGGACTTAAATTTATATCTCAAAATGTGAATGGGTTGAATATTCCATCTAAAAGAGCAATGGTCATGGATTTTTTCCATGAATTAAATGTTGATGTTATATGCGTACCGGAGACTCATCTTAATGATAAAAATATTCCTAAGCTATCAGATAAAATATATAATAAAAAACTCTTTTCCAATTACAAAACCAAATCAAGAGGTGTTTGCATATTTTTCAATAATAGAAATAAAATAGTTGAAGAATTCACAGAAAAAGACATAGAAGGACGCTATATAATTTGGATAGGTACAATAAACGATCAAACCTATACAATAGTGAACATCTATGCTCCCAGCAAGAACCAATACAGATTTTTGAATAAAATAATAAAACACACTAGTGATATTAAAAAAGGTAATTTGGTTATCTGTGGTGACTTAAATATTTGTTTAGATCCTTCAGTGGATAGAAGATCGATGGTAAAGCCATTTAAAAGAAAATAAACCTATTTCTCTAATAAATATAAAACATATATAAAAGATTGGAGTACGTCTTAGTGAATTTGAATTTACGAAATAAAATCAAAAAAATTGAGATTAGTCCAATAACATGGTTAGACCATGCATTAATAACAATGATTGTAGAAGATGGTTATAGAACACAATATAAAAAAATCTCTTAATATAGATGAAACTCTTTGCAAAGCAATGGTAGATAGGGAAAAATTGAAAATAGAAATAGAAGCCTTTTTTGAGACTAATGAAAACTCTAACTTCACAATCACTGCTTTGGAACACGCACAAGGCATACATGAGAGGTGTCCTTTGTGCATGGTCCAAACATAGAACAAAACATAAAGAGACTTCATATAGAGATCTACTTATTAAACTTACGCAGTTACAACAAAAAAATAAATTGTCACCAACAAATGTTATAACTTTGGAAATATCTAAAACGCGATCAACAATTAAAAAGATTCAACAAGAAAAAAACGATAATCTTATCTGGTTATACCAGTTAAAGCAATATCATCTAGGTAATAAACCGGGAAAATTAACTGCTAAACAAATTAAAGGAATTAACTCTACTAAAAGAATCCATATGATACATGATGATAAGAACGTAATCCATAGAAATCCAATAGACATGTGGAAGTCCTTTTTCCAATATTATAAAACCTTATATAATCTATAATCTAACAAACAGCAGATTTTCAAAAACGTACGATGAAACAAATTGAAGAATATTTTTAAAAAATAACTCTACAAAAGATATCAGAAGAACAATTAAAACAATTGGAAACTGACATTACAGAAGAGGAAATTTGTCAAAATATAAAATCTCTGAAAATTGGGAACTCTCCGGGCCCAGATGGATTCCCAAACATATATTACAAAATATTTTCCTCTTCTAGTGAAACATTTACAAAAAATGTATAATGAAACCTGATAAAGATCATTCAGAATGCCGTAACCATCGCCCAATATCGCTTATAAATGCAGATATAAAGATATATGCTAGTATACTGGCTAATCGTCTAAATCCAAATACTAGATTATTTAATCAATAAAGATCAAACAGGTTTTATTAAATCTAGATAATCAACGGATAATACTCAAACTTTTTTTTTGCCCAAAGGGGAAAATACCATTAGTAGCTCTATCATTTGATGCCGAAAAAGCATTTGATAGAGTGAATTGGGATTTTATACATTTAGTGTTAGATAAATATGGTTTTGGATCATATGCAATAAAAGTACTTTATACAGAAGTCAATGCATATATAACAGGTGTAGGTTTTAAAACCCATTTGTTTGATTTAAGAAATGGTACCCGCCAGGGCTGCCCTATCTCACCACTTATATTTGCCTTAATCATAGAACCATTATTGGAAATGATCAGAAGCTGTAAACAAATAAAAAGGAATAGTTATTGGCTCTATTATAAACAAAGTCACTATCTTTGTGGACGATACTGATCCAATGAATTCAATACCTACTTTACTTCAACTTATGACAGAGTACGGTGACTTATACTATTATAAAGTAAATATTCCAAAACGGAAGTGTTATATTCTAATATATCTGATAAACATAAATTCAAACTAAAAGAAAGATTCCTGTATAATTGGAGAAGTAATCAAATAATACATTTAGGTATAACATTCAATTAAAACCTAAATAACATAGTTCAAAATAATATGGATAGGCTATTTCTTCAGGTCTCTTCTAAATTAACAATTTGGAGAGATTTGAACTTGTTGTGTCTGTGTAGAATATCACTAATTAAAATGAATATTCTCCCCAAAATAATATACATCCTAAGATGTCTCCCTTTAAAGATTTCAATTAAAAATGTAAAACAATTAAAAAAAATACTGGCCAAATTTATATATAGAAATAACAGACCACGTATCAAACAAGAAATTCTCGAGAACCTTTTCTAGAGGAGTCTTGGCTGTACCGAACATTATTCAATATTCGAATGCTATTAATTTAGTTATCTTTCAAAATTTACAATAAAAGAAAATAAACCTAAATTCTTATTTATAGAACATGAGCTAGTTAAAAACATTAACTTACATTATATATTTTGGGATAAGAAGATAGATAATAAGACTCTTAATAAATTACCACTTATTCCCAGAACCTTAATAAAATGGTGGTTCAAATATAATAAAAAAAATGAATTGGTAAAATTCCCGGGCCCCAAATACTCCAATACATAAATTGTCACTGGAGCTAACCCCTTTCCTAAATATATCTTGAGAGGAATGGTGCATGAAAACTCTCAGAGACCTGTTTCAGGGACAAAAAATTAAATCATTTGAACTCATATCTGATGAATATCAAGTACCATCTACCAAATGGCTGCTTTATGATATTTTACACACATCGATAATAAATACAGATTGTGGAAAATTACTCAATAGAGAATTGACTGATTTCGAAAAATGCTTAAATGATACTCATAAGAAAAGTACAATATCAAGATACCATAAAATAAAAAAAACCTCGATTAGAAATAGAAAAAACAGAAAGGATGCAAAAATGGGAGAAAAATCTTGGGGTAACATGGTCTACAACCCAGTGGTATAAAGCATTTTTAATTAAAAGAGAAAAGCATAATGAACTCGTCCTTAAGAGAAACATACGGTAGTTTAAATTAGTGCAGCGATGGTATATCACTACAATCAAATAAAAAAAAATAGCCCCCAAAAAAACATGGTTATTGCTGGAGATGTGGAAATCAAATAGGAACTCAAGAACATATGTTGTGGAATTGTACTTATATTAAGGAATTTGGGATATCGTGTCTAACGTATATTTCAAAAATGATAAATTTTCAATTAGAAATAACGCCTGAGATTGTAATATTTCATATTTTCCAAGTAAAATTAACTCCAGACAAAGTAATGTGATTATAAATATTTTAATGGTGGCCAAGTGGCTTATAGTTAGAGGATGGAAAAAACAATCCTTACCGACTTGGACCAAACTTGTGACCATTGTAGAGAGAAATAAACAAATAGAATTGCAATATTCGACGCTTTCACATGGTTCGTCAAAAAAAAATCAGTCTAAAATGTTCTCTTTGGAAGATACAGTAAGTTGTCTAACTATTAATGCTGCAAAGGAACTTCATAAGAGAAGAGACGGAAAACATAAAGAATATAGATGAATGTAGAAAAGAAAGATAGAAGTAAACAATCTTATGAATCTTTAAAACCTCTTACTCCTCTCCTCCCTAGTACCGAACTATGGTATGCTTTGATATGGTGAAAATGTTATTTCCTATGACTTAACTTGAATTAATCAAGCTCAATTGTGGTTCCACTTTTTTTGATGTTTTTTTTTTCTGTCTGATTGTTTGTAGTTTTGATGTCTGGATTTTACTGTTTGTAAAATTTTGTAATTTATATTGAGTTTTGAAATTAAAATAAAATATATTAAAAAAAAGATTGGATCAAGTGGAAGAAGGTGATTTGTTTGGGCTGTATTCAGGAGTTGCATGCAAACGACGAATATTTGTGAAACTAGGAGGGAAATATTGGTTACACAGGTGTAAATATATTGAGCTGCAGTAAATTTAATAGGGCCTCATTAAAATGCGATTTGGCCAATTGAATAGGGCGCTACGTAGCATATATTGTTTACAGATGTTTTTAGTTACTGAACTTCTATCCAAAAGCAAGGTCATCACTAACGTCTGTTAAAAAAAACATATGCTATGTGCTTATATAGAGCCCAATTCAATTGGTCAAATCACATTTGAATGAGGCCCATCATGTTTATGCATTGGAGGTATTGGAAATCTTCTCTCACAAATTCATCAACTAATATTAATTATATATATATAATTATATATATATATATATATATATATATATATATATATATATATATATATATATATATATATATTACACACACACTAGCAACTTGCCTGTCAAAAATGACGGCATAAAAATTTGAAACCTCGCAATGCCACACTATGCAAGCCTCTCTTCCCCCCCCCTACTTTACGGGCCTCAAGATGAGCGACTTGTAACTTGCAACGCTTGCCCAAGCCTGTAACTTTAAGAGTGTTACAGACAAACACTCTCATCCCTGTGTCTCTTTCCCCCTCTCTCTGTCCCGTTTCACTTTTCTCCCCTCTCCCTCCCGGTGTCTCTTTCCCCCCACTCACTCCCCAGTTTCTCTTTGCCCCCCTCTCTCTGCCCTGTCCCCCCCCCCCCTTATCTCCCTCCCCTGAGTCTCTTTTACCCGCTCACCCTCCCCTGTCTCTTTTGGCCCCCAACGGATTCCAAGTTACAGGCTTGAAAAAAATGGTAGCTTTTTTTTCAAGCCGTTACTCAGAAGCCGTTAGGAGCCCCCCCCCCCTTTACCTTGCAAGCCTTGTGATTAGCGCCTTCAGCGCTCATTGAGAGCCTCTCCCCCCTCTACTTTATGCTCCTTTGGTGCTCATTGCAGACCTCAGCAAACCTGCAACCTGCGAGCGCCGCAATGAGCGCCTTTGGTGCTCATGTGCAAGCCCATAACTTTTAACATAACGTTACCTACAAACTCGCAATTCCGACAACTATATACCGCTTTACATATATATCTATCTATATATATATATATATATATATATATATATATATATATATATATTAGTTGTTCGTGTTGTAAAAGTTTGCAATGTTGGTCACGCTTTTGCGTCCCTCGCACAGCAAGGCGAGCAGTTGAGGCACGCAAGACCTCATGAATGTCTTAGGTTGCAATGAGCAAAATGGAGATGGGATTTTAAAGTCCTACGGGTTTCAATTACGAGTTACGATCGGACCCACATTCCAGAAATAATGCAATATTGATAAAGCCGTAAATATGATATTCTGTTGCATGCGAGCTACAGTATATGTATTAACACATTGATTGCCGGGATCGATATAACACGGAAATTAAACATGAAATAAAGTATTTTATTGGGCCGATTTGCGAACTTGAGAATGCTGTGCTATTAGTACTAATACCTAACATCACTTTCCCTGTTCTTATGTGTACAATAGTGTATATTTGCATTTACAGTGCTACGGATTGGACTTTTAGTCCTTTGCGGGTCCTCTCTAGCACCTGTAAGCTTTTTCGCTCCATTTGCAGGTTACAGGAAAATTGCAGGTTACATTGCAATGTGTTGCAATTTAATAGCGTGATTGGAATGTAACAGTTACAGGCTTTAAAGAACAAAGAATTTGAGGGCGCGCAAGTCGAATTCCTACGACCCCTTTGGGTTTTCTCACCCCTACCCCGCAAGTCGTCGGTGGGTTGCTTTACAAAGCCAATTTTAAAGCTGTAAGTCTTGCGGGCTGCGTTACGGGCTGTGGTTTTTAGTGTTGCAGTAGCTATAATAGCCACCTTACAAAGAGTACACTGAGCTCCTATGCCTGCAGAGAGCATACGCTGGCTAGTAAAGTGTTCCCCACTCAGCACGGGTTCATTTCTAATAAAAAGGAGACTCTGTGCATGCAACTTGTGGTGTATTTTCTGTTATGTATTGTGACTCCAGAGCAGAGCAGTTCTGTGAGACTACTTTATAAATGAAATAATGGGAGATATATTTAATTCATCCTATTAAAAGCTTGCCTTATCTGAATATTATCTGAAGCCATGGTGTCCTTCCCAGTGACAAACTAGATGTAAAGGTATGGTTCCCCCATGCATGATTGTACTTAAAGGGAAGGTTACATATTTGTCAGATAACAAATACAGTTCTTAATAAGAGCATGATATAAATATGTAAATATAAGACTTTAGTGGTCCTTTAAAGTGGATCTTTTGACAAAAAAAGTTTTACATAAATGATTTAACTAGGTTAATTCATTAATTTAAACCTCCTCAAGTAACTGTCATGCAAAATGTTTACAGTATGTCATTTACTTCTAAGACCCCTCCGAGTAACAGATACTCACCCTTGGAAGACACACCTTTTTTATGTGTCTCTCACAAGATAGATCTGTTGCAGAGCTATGACCAAAAGCCACAGCCATAAAGAGGGAATTCACACTACCAGCATCTCACAAGCTCAGACACACAGCATGTCACTTTCTGTGGGTTTGGCTACATGTGACAATATGTTGAAATCCAATTTTGACAAAATTGTGATCTGCACTCTGATCTGCTGCTCAGCATCTCCCAAACAAACTGAATGGAAGCAGCTGCAGATTTAATATCAGGTTGTTTGTTAAGAGGAGCCGTCCCCAGCCAATAGGGTATGATCCTGTGGGAGATGTAGTTCTCATGGGTGGGAGCTGTGCTCAAGTTCGGAGCTGCAGATTCTCCCTCACTGGATCCCCTGCCTGGGGGCCCTCACCAGATCTCCTCACCGGATGCCCTCGCTGGATTCCCTTTCCAGATGCTCTTGCTCTTGCAGCAGGCCCCATTGCAGTCCCTCAACGGAGCTGTAAGCAAAAACTTGTAGTAGCTGTGCATGTATACGTCCTTTAGTGCCTATTTTGTGTTCATGTTCTTGTGTGTGTGCATGTGTTCTTGTGTGCGTGTGTGCTTATGTGTGCACATTCTTGTGTTTTGTGTGCCTATTCTTCTGTTTGTATTTGCGTGTGTGTATTTATGTATTCTGGTGTGTGTGGCTTGGACAGAAAGTTTGATGAAACTAGAGTTTGGACATGCAGGTTCAAATCCCAAACCAAGTCAGACTCAAACTCAAGTAGTTTTTAGCTTCACATTAAGTCTCTCACTCCCTAGTTTGTCTAACATCCAAAGTACTCTGAATGCTACTGAATAATCAGTAGTAAAAACTGTCCTAGATTTTATTTTGGGTAAAAAAAATTGCGGGGTAAAACTGTTGACAAATGTAGGTATATTTATAAAACAAGAGTGTTTATTCATTATTTATAGTTTCCTATGGCTGAAATACATTGCATAATGAGCATTTTAAGCAGTACTCGACAAAATCCAGGAAGCATGAGATGGCATATGAAACTTTCAACTACGATTCCTGCACATGCGTATACAGAAGCCACGCCTGTGTATTGTGCGATGGGCCGCGCAGGCGGACTGCGCGGCGTGGGCCGCGCAGACACATTGTGCAACACGCCGGAGAGAGAGAGAGAGGAGTAGGAGGGGAGACACAAAGGGAAGGAGAGGGAAGACACAGGGGAGTGAGAGGAGGGTGGGAGAGACACAGGGGAGTGAGAGGAGGGGGGAGAGACACAAAGGAGTGAGGGGGGAGAGACACAGAGGAGGGATGGGAGAGACACAGGGGAATGAGAGGGGGGAGACACATGGGAGGGAGAGGAGGGGGAAGAGACACAGGGGAGGGGGAGACACACAGAGGTAGGAGAGGAGGGGGTAGACACACAGGGGAGGGGGAGTGAGAGTGGGAGAGACACAGGGGAGTGAGAGGAGGGGGGACAGACACAGGGGAGGGAAATGGGGAGGAACAGACACAAAAGGGAAGAGACATGGGGAAAGAGACAACGAGCGGAAAAAGACACAGGGGAGGCAGAGCTGGGGAAAAAGACATGAGGGGAAAGACGCAGGGGGAGAGGGGGTAAAAACACAGGAGGGGAGAGGGCGTAGAAACACAGGGGGGGGAATGAGACATGAGGGAGAGGAGGGTGGAAATGAGACACAAGGGAGGAAGTAGACAGAGGGAGAGACTCGCATTGTGAGGCCCGTGATGAGCACCGAAGGGTCTCATCGCAAGTCCAGTAAAGTAGAGGGGGAGAGGATCCCATTGTGTGGATAACAGCATTGCCAGGATTCAAATTTTATTGCCGTCATTTTTGACGGACAAGCTGCTAGTATAAATATAAATAACAGAGAACTTTCTTTACTGTGTCACAGTATCATGCCTTTCTTAGTTATATAAATCATAAAGGCACAATGCAGTGTGCATAAAATGGTGTCCAGGTTCCAGGAAATTTGTTAAATGACTAACTGATTTCAATCTCCTTTCAATCTCAAAAGCCGTAGCCTGATCTCTAGCCCCTGGCTGAACTCATTGTTTTGCCTCCCACCAAATACAAACACAGAGTAACATCAAAGTGCCCAGCACGACACAAAGGCTGATACAGTAAGATGTTTAACCTACTAACCAGACTGTGATTAATGCCACAGACAGAATCACAGCAAACTGAAGATTGATATCCTGTTTATTATTACCACTGGCCAAAAAGGCCATGTTGCTTTACACGACAGAGAAAATATGCACAGAGCACCCTGCCATCACAAAATAGGCACTAATTGACAAAAGCAATACAAAAATTCATTATCTACACATACAGAAATTATTTATTCATTTTATTCTAATGTTCTTTATTAAGGACATACTGTAATGAAGTGCAGCAGGAATCCCTGATAACCTGCAACAGAGTACATCAGGGAAGATATATAAGCCGCAGATGGAGCAGAGCCATATACCCTGGACTGACATAGAAAGGGTTAATCCAAAATCTTCAGCCTAATCAGGCCAACACCTGACCCTGCTCAGGAGCAGTTAAAGAGCCTGCTCAGTGAAGTTTGCTCGCTGCCTAGCAGTCTGAGGAGGAGGGTGTCACTAAGAGACTGTTCCAAAGAAAAGAGCGGCTCTCTACAGTTCAGGAGAGATCCAGCTGAGGAAGGAGCCACCTAAAAAAGACCCCATTCCTGCTAAGCCGGATGCAATAAGGGATAAAAGGTTGGTGCCACATGCATGTATTTTGAGCACACCCGGATAAAAGGATTACAAATGCCCCAGGGAGAAGAGAGTGCTAAGTAAGCATAACTGTCCCTCATCACAAGAGGGTGTCAAGGGTCCCTGGGGTGAAGCATAAGGGAGAGTAGGGTGGGCCCTATGCTTCACCCACTATTGGCAGAAGCCGTAGAGGAAAAGACATCAAAAGACTGTTTGTTTCCTAGCCACAAGCTGGCATTCTCACCCTCAATCAGAGACTGTTTGTTTCCTAGCCACAAGCTGGCATTCTCACCCTCAATCAGAGACTGTTTGCATCCTGGCCACAAGGTTGCACTCTCCGGAACCAGAGAAGCTGGCCGGATATAGTTAGGGTGTTCCAGGTCATAGCAAGCACGTTTATGTAGGATTTTATTTTATTTGCTGAAGATAAGCACTGTTTTTGTTCTGTTTTGCGCTAACAAATAAATAGCAGTAAAACTCTGACAAGCCTGCTGTGTCTTCCTCCCTAAACCAAAGTAAAAGGAAACAGGACGCAAACCCCGCCAGAAGGGGGCGCCCTGTTACACATACATAAAGAAATTTACAAAGATAAATATAGAAATCCACAAATAACAGTTGGTAAAAACATCAAGGAAGACATGTGAGATCTATAATCCTCATATAGAAGCAAAAATATATAATTTAAGATATACTAAAAAGTCTGAATACAGTCCTCATTTTCTAATTTTTTGTGTGAAACTTTTAAGCAATAAACTATATAATATTTCACATTTAATCGCAAAATGTTACATCCAACAAAGGTTCTGTAGAACCTATATAAAACTGTTCATATTTAAAGGGTATTCAAAGAAATCTAAAATTTCATATTTCAATTGACAAATCATTTTCAAAATTGCTCTAATCAAAGAGAAAAATCCAGGCCAGAAAAATTGTAAAGAACAACAAAAACAAAAAATAAAGCAGGATAAATAACATATAAACCAGAAAATAAAAGGGGAGGGAGGTCTATGGTAACATATATCCTCCTCGGTACTACCTTTAAGATGAATCCCCATAGGAGCATATAAAATAATGCTTATCTGAGTATTTCAACTCCACGTCCCGGTCTGTCTGTTCCAATCTGCTCCCGGCCCCACTCCCCTCCATAAACGCGCAAAAAGGGTTTCAAAAGCTCCCTAACTTCAACGCCCCCCCCAGACACACATTCCGGAGATGAAATCCAGGGCTCCCATACACACAAAGACAAATACAATATGGGTCTTCCTTTCATTTATAAATATCTAGTTAATTGTATTAATTATATCCTGAAACATAATAAAACTATCTTTCCAGGACCTAGCAATAATGTTTTTAGCTGCCAGAAAGATTAATTGAGCGAATGAATTCCCCTGTTTATCTAAATTAGCAAAGTGAATGCCAAGCAAGCAGGTTTCAATTGTGGATTCCAGAGTAGTCTTAAATATTTCCGCAATTAATTTGGTAGTCTTAGACCAGACTACTTCTACTCTGGGGCACTGCCACCATGCGTGTATAAAATCACCCTGCATTTGACATCCTCTAAAGCAATTGTCATTGCCCTTTAAAGAGATTTTGTACATCCGCACAGGGGTCATATATGCCCTATGGAAAATCTTTATAGAGGTTTCCAATAGGCTGTAGCTAATTTAACCCTTGAAAAGATTCAAACAGGCCTTAGTCCATTTGTTTGTGTCCCATGTTTGGTTTAGGTCCAGCTCCCATTTCAACATAAAGGAAAGCTTTTGTTTGTCGGGTGGAGTATTAAAAATGTTGTATAGGGACCCTAGGACCCCTTTGGATAGGGGTAAGGACTTACAAATCACTGATAACCTCGAAGCTTTGGGTGGCCCATACTTATTGCACACTGTACAAACCCAGTGTCTGAGTTTAGTATAATTAAAAAATTCTTGTCTAGGAATATTAAAATCCTGTCTCATTTGATCTGAGGGAATTATCCAGTCACCCAAGAACCATGACCCCACCTTATCTAGTTTGAGTGAAGACCAAAAACGTTTGATTCCTCCGAAAAATGTCTTGCATGGTGGATGACGAACATAGTGAAGTAAAAGGGGAGAAAGATTGGGCCAATTGATGATCAAGTTTGGTCCATCTCCATGATGTCATTAGACGCCCAACGTACATTTCGTGAGACCTATGTGTCTCTACTCATCAGGGGCTGTGGATTACTATGCACCGGTCTTATCTATACCATCGGCAGCTGAACTATTAGCTCTTAATGTACTGGAAATTTTTTGTGCTGAAAGGACTCTCTGTTTAGCCTCTTATATTGTTTTCTATATGAATTTTTATTGCAACTATATTTTTATTCAATTGTCACTCTTAAACCATTGTATATTGTTACATGAAGTTAAAAGCTTTCATGTAATAATATATGTCATAACTAGATGGACAGCTGGACATGGTGCACATAAGGTACGTCACGGTTCTGGGTTAACATGTATGTATTGTTATTGATGTATTGTGATCAACCATTTTGTCTAGCTGGGGCCATGTTGACTGGTTCTTGAACCCAAATTACATAAACTCCCCAGATGTCTTGACAGCAAGAATTACTAACACTCCTGTGTAGTGATGTCGCAAACATCAAACTTTCGGTTCGCTAACCACGGACGCGAATTCCATCAAATGTTCGCGAACGGACGAACATCGGCGAACCGCCATAGACTTCGATGGGCAGGCGAATTTCAAAACCCACAGGGACTCTTTCTGGCCAAAATATTGATGGGAAAGTTGTTTCAAGGGGACTAACACCTGGACTGTGGCATGCCGGAGCGGGATCCATGGCAAAACTCCCACGGAAAAATTACATAGGTGATGCAGAGTCTGGTTTTAAGCCATAAAGGGCATAAATCACCTAACATTCCTAAATTGTTTGGAATAACATGCTTTGAAACATCAGGTATGATGTTGTATCGATCATGTAGTGTAAGGGTTACACCCGCTTCACAGTGCAATCTAAGGTGCTACCAGATAGGAGTGGTGTATTAAGTTGTACTACTCATTTCTATCAGTGTTACGTATTCTATCAGGGGACGTGTATATGGCATGGATTTTTGTAACCGGGAGATGGAAAAAGATGCTTGGTCGGTCCTCCCACTTCGAATTTGGGGCACAGCGAGTGCAATCTAAGGTGCCACCAGATAGGAGTGGTGTATTAAGTTGTACTATTTATTCCTATCAGTTTAATACCTGTTCTGTCACCTATCTTTCCTCCCAATAGCACATTCTATATGTCATCAACCAGCCTGGGTGTATTTTTTTTTTCATTCTTTTCTTATTGCGTTTTTAGAAAGCATACAGAAAACAAATTTAGACATACAAAACAAGGCATACACAAACAAACACAAGTGCCTAAATAGGTAAGTAAGGCACTGAATACACACTCAATTATTTGAACCTCTGTGTGGGAACATTGCATAACTGTTCAATATCTTGACACACAATGCATGTTTATGAAAGAAGAATAGAATTGAAAAGAAAAAAAGGGGAAATTATTTTGCACTAGGCATAGTGATATGAAAGTGACTCATATGGGATCATCTTACATACAGGATAGAATGCTTGAAAACATTATATGGACTCCATATAGTAGTAGTCCCATTTCAACCAACTAAAATGATGGGCATAGCACTCCGAGAAGATGTCATTACGGTTATTCATCAATTCTCTATTTATATGGACAAGGTTACATTGTTCGCTAATTGTTGGAATTGTGGGTTGCTTCCAATATTTTACTATAAGGTACTTAGCCACCAAAAGAATGTGGCATGTCAAGTATCTCTCTATGGGAGGTAGTTTCTCTATATCCATGTGGAGAATGGCTACTTGGGGAGACAGAATAATTTGTTTATCAAGCAACTTGGATATTAGTTGGGAGATATCTAGCCACCACTTCTGTAGTTTAATGCATTCCCACCAGGTATGGTAGTCGGTCCCTTGTGAGCCACATAGTTTCCAACAACGATCTGTTGCTTCTAAGTTGATTTTCCCCATTTTAACTGGTGTTAGATGCCATCTATGGATAATTTTAAAATACAGCTCTGTATATGATGCATTAACAGAGGATTTTGTTGTGGTTTTAAGAATATCTCTCCAGCTTGTGACTTCTAAACCGATCCCTAAATCCATTTCCCAGCCTTTAACCCCTGGGCTTTTAGTAAAGGGGGTGAGGTCCATCAATAATTCTACCACACTTATTTATGATATGTGACATTTCTCCCTTTAAAATGAGTTCTTCTAATTTGGTCAGGATATTCATCCCAGATAATATATACCCTCTCGCCAGCAGGTTTTGCTTGAGACTTTCATAGTTTAACCAATTTAGTTTTTTTAACTCCGGTTTTTGCTGTAATGCATGTAAAGTAAGGAGATTGCCATTATTGTATAAATGAGAGATGTTTCTTAGGCCATGGTCAAATAACAACTTTATTGTAGGACATTGTACCTTGGGTTTTAAGATTTCTAGAGGAGCCGCAATTGAAGGTATATTTAATAATTGCATCTTTTGTCTGAAGTTATACCAAAGTTTTAAAATAGCATGAAGATTTTTTGGAAGATTGCTGGTCATAGTTTTGGTATATGCAGTGAGCCAGAGCAATATTTGAATGGGAATGTCCTTCATTAATGCTTCTTCCAAAATTAGCCATCTAGGCTTATCATTGGTGATGTTCCAGCATTGGGCAAAGATTATCTTAAGGTGAGTTTCTTTTAAACATGGTACATTTAGACCTCCTTTAATACATTTTTTTATATGTTATACTTTTCCGGATCCTCGTTTTTTTTGATAAATACAGAAATTTGTCTAATTGGTCCTGAATACACTTCAAATAGCTGTTAGCTAAAACATCAGGTATGGATCTCATATAATATGTAATTTTGGGGAGAATGTTCATATTAATTGAGGCTATTCTGGCAGACCACGATAGACTATAATGGCTCCAAACCGTTAATGTGGATCTAATTCGCTTCATCACCTCATTAATGTTGTCTTTAAGAATTTTATCCACTCGGAAAGAGAATCTTATACCTAAGTGAACTATATATTTAGAGTCCCAGTTAAAACAAAAGACTTCCCTTAATTTATTCTTAATTTCAGTTGTTATTCCTTTTGTTAATGTATCTGATTTTGAGTGGTTAATTTTGAAATAGGATAGCCTGCCAAACTCCTCGACTATTTCTTGGAGTTTATAGCAGGCGTGTAACGGATTTGTTACGGTTACTATAATATCGTCTGCAAAAGCCATGTATTTGAACTCTTCTTTACCTATACAAACCCCTTTAATGTCCTTACATTGACGTATGTAAATTGCCATTGGTTCCATAAAGAGTATAAAAAGGAGCGGGGATAAAGGGCATCCCTGGCAGGTACCATTCCCAATACTGAATTGTTTTGATTCAAATTCCGGATTCACAACTCGTGAAAAGGAGTTTCTATAGAGAGCTTTAACAGACGTAGAAGCGAATTCACCCAGACCAAATCTCAACAATACACATTGTAAAAATTCCCAGTTAACTCTATCAAAGGCTTTTTCGGCATCTAGTGATAATAACATTACCGATATGTCTTTATCTCGAACGTAAGATAATACATTCAAAAGTCTTCTTGAATTATCTGATGTCTGACGTCCTGGGATGAACCCGGTTTGATCTGGGTGGATCATATTGACCATAATATTCTTTAGCCTATTTGCTAAGATTTTCGAATACAATTTAACATCTATGTTTATTAAAGAGATTGGTCTGTAGCTACTGCACTCCTCAGGATTCTTCCCTTCCTTTAGGATGTTTATAATTTTGGTATCGGTCATTTCTAGTGGAATATGCCCTGAATGTTTAATTTCATTAAATAAACTATGCAAGACCGGTTTAAGTTCTGACTGTAATACCTTATAGAACAGATGGTCAAAACCATCTGTGCCTGGGGCTTTATTTGTTTTACCAGAATTTATTACTTTAATAATTTCATCTCCCGATATTTCCCTGTTTAGATCTATGGATTTTTGGTCAGAAATCCTAGGGAACTTGATCTTATCTAGGAAGGTATCTAAGAAAATATCTGCCCTATCTGGTTTTACAAAGTTGTCGTCCTTATCTAAGTTATATAGTTTCTCATAGAACTCCCGAAAGAGCTCACTGATTTTATCAGGATTCATATGAACATTTTTCTGATTATCTAATAGGTTTGGGATCTTATTATTACATTGTTTCTTTAGCCTATTCGCAAGAATTTTAGCAGTTTTATTACCATATAGAAATGTTGATTGTTGTAATCTCCAAAGAAGGTTATCTGCCTGAGATTGTAGAATATGATTTATTTGATTGTTTACTGCAATTATTTCATGACCCAAATCTGTATTTGGGCTCTTTTTATTGAGCTGGTGTCATTTTTCTAGTTCAATATATAAGGTTTTTAGGGGTTTTCCCCTTTGCTTGTTTATGTTTGCCATCCTTGAAATTAGGATGCCCCTGATATAGGCTTTATAGGAACACCACAGTGTCCTACTGGAGGTCACTGAGTCTTTATTAATTTCAAAAAATTCCAAGGTATCCTTTTTCACTGCGTTAAGATTATCTGTATTTTTAAATAATATTGGATTGATTTTCCATCTTTTTGTTACTTTTATAGCCGGTGAAACCTCCAGGTTAATACTGTTCATGTTATGGTCTGACCAGGGTGTTAAAATGATATCTGACTTCCCTATCATTTTTAGGGTATGTACGTCAGCAAATATATAATCTATCCGGGATAAGGATTTAAATTGATTCGAGAAGAATGTGTAATCTTTGCTATTAGGGTGGAAAACTCGCCAAATGTCGTACAATTCAAAATCATTTACAATGTTAGAGAAGTCTAGGGTGGTTTTAATTTCTTTGGCTTCCGATTTTATCTTGTGGGCTCTCTGTTTATCCATTTTTGAATCCCTAATCATATTAAAATCTCCACATAGAATAAGCCTCCCTCTCTTCAGTTTATGTAGATCTTTCAGGAACGTTTTTAAGTAACTTATCTGATTTTTGTTAGGCAAGTATACATTAGCAAGAGTTAGTAAGGAATTATTCACGTACCCCGACCAAATTATGTATCTACCTAGAGGGTATATTTTTGAGAATAGTTCCGAAACTTTTAAGCTTTTATTAAAAAAGATAGAAACTCCCTTAGATTTACTTTTAAAGGTCAAGTGTATATTAAAGGGGTATTGTCTATCAGATACTTAATTGAGTCCTTCAGGTGAGTCTACTGAAGGCATAATATATCTGCTTTGATTTTAACATAGTTTACAAAGGCAATTTTCCTTTTAGTCGGTGAGTTTAGCCCATTTACATTGTGAGAAATTATTTTTATTCCTTTAATCTTTGTCCCAACTTATGAAGTCAACTATCTTATTTGGTACTTCCCAGCATCTAAGAATGTCCCACACTTCAATAAATCTTTTAACATACATCCCATACCCTTGATGGATGTAGAGTGGTCTGTGGAACCTATGCTTGCTCTCACAGGCCCTCATAACTCCCCTCCAGGGATGGGTACACACACAACATATAACACTAATATTTTCAAAGCAACTACCTGGTGGTAGAAAATGGCCGGACATGATCCCCATAACGAAATAGGGACAATGGCGGGGATATGGGGGCCTTCTGATTTTACTCTGGGGTGTTTTACATGATTTTACCAGTATTAGATTAAGGATGTTCTTTGACATGCCTGGTCTAGGTAGCTCTACTACTTGGCCTATTAATTTATAATAGGGGAAGGATGGGGCTGATTAAACCAACAGAACCATTTCGTAACATGATTCATAAAAAGAGAAAAAAAAAACTGATGAAAGAAGAAAGACAGAGAGAGATCTTATCGATTTAATTTCTCCCTTTTTTATTTTCCCCTTCTTCCCCCTTATCTCTCGTTTGTTTATTTCCCCCATCTCCTTCCCTTCCCCCTTCTTTCTTACGCTCAGAATAAATATATCTGTTGAAGCTAGTGGTTTCCTAACCAAGAAAAGGGGAGGAAGTAGTGTAATCATTATCGCTTTCCGTATCTGATTCAGTAAGAAGGGACCAAGCCCTGGTAATTGGCCTACTGTATAATTTTACTACTTCCTCTTACTTGTGATCCCTAGGTCTCCCCACTCATGCCCTCCTATTAAGGCGCAATACTGTTATACCATTTAAAACCAGGCGCCAATCCGATTTCCTAGAAGGATTCATAGAACTTTCGCCCTCCTACATCTCCTCTCCCCTAGAACACATAAGGGGGGGAGGGGAGGTGACAGGGGAGGAGACTGAGGGAGGACACACTTCCTCCCCCCCCCCCCCCCCCGATCTCCTAGCTTTTTTGCCATACATGCTCACTGGAAGTTAGGTTCGGCTGGCCGACCTCTGATTCTCGAACTATAATTTAAAAATTCCATGTTTGTAACATTTTTACCCCCTCCTGGACAGATTTTATCCTGTGCCACTTAGAATCTTTATAAACAGATAAACCTACTGGAGATGACCATTTATATCTTACTACTTTTTGTCTTAAAACCTGAGTAATTTCCCTGAATTCTCGTCTTCTAGATAAGGTATATACCGACAGATCTGAGAATTTTAAGATTTTCATATGGGGGCGAGAATCTTTGCTTAATAAAGGCCAACTTCATAATCTCATATTTATATGAGCGGTAGTGAACTCTTGCTATGACATCCCTAGGGATAGATTTATCTAGATGTTTCGCAAGCTGAATTCTGTGAATAACATCAATAGTGTTCTCATTGGGTGAGAAATTTGGGACCAGGGTCGTTAAAAAGTTCTCCACATAAGGTTTAATATTGCAGTCTAGTTTTTCGGGATGCCTCTAAAGTGGAGATTGTTCATTCTGCTACGGTCTTCAATTGAGGATATCTTATTTGTTAAATCCCCGATTCTATTTTCCAACAGCTTTGTATATTTAAGCAGATTATTATTGTCCGTGATTAAATTATCACATATGTCTTCGACGGATTCCACTCTCTGGTTCACTTCTTTGATTAATACTGAATTGTCCGCAATTTTTTTTGTAAATTCCGAAATTATATTCGTCTGTAAGGACTGTAACATATCTTGCATTTTAGAGCAGGTGAGGGTTTCTTCTTCCACACCCGAATTTTCCAATCTAGAGGTCTGCGACGCTTTGTCTGGCGACTGGGTTGTTGGTGAGCTAGATATAGTACATTCTGTTTGAATAGTGGTGCCTGAGCCCTTATATCTTGGTGGAAACATTAGTGGTGTTTTTATAGGCTCATTTTTAGCTTTGTCCCTTGATTTCAATTTGGTTGGCATGTTTGTATGAGATATAAGTCCCAAGTTTAAACTATAGGTATAGTATTTCACGGGTAAACCACGTGCTTAATGCTCGGAGATACAGACTTGCTCACAAAAAATAGGGTGGTGAAGCTATGTACACTTCTTGCAAAAAAGAGAGCGTAGAGGTCAAAGACCTAGAGCTTTGTCCATATATACACGAATATATGCAGGTGTATGATGTGTAGCTTAAGTATATTGGCTATTTATTCTGCATAAAATTCTGTACTGTGTATATTTGTCCATCGGGGGTCCTACATATGCCCCCCTGCACCAACTCCCAGGCAGCTTTGTATAGCCTGGTCCCCCTACCTCCGTATCTTCAATGGAGCATGCCTGAATTCCCAACGCTTTGTGGGGTGCCAAGTCTCCTGGTGTTGCAGTTAGGTGGGGGTAGCTTGCTCAATGAGCCTCCTTGTCACCTCCTTCCAGGGGTTATTTATTATATTTTATTGTCCCCTATGTCATCCCCCCACAACACAAGTAAAAAACTCACTTTGTAGTTGTGGTTCCCTGCTGGGAAGCAGGTGCCATCCGTAGGCTCCCGAAATCAACTGGTCTCCTCCTATCTGTATGCAGCCTCGGCGTCCACACGCTGCGCTTCTGTGCTGCTTTCCTTGGCAGGGACCGCCCAGGACTGCCCCGGAGGCAGGGAGCCACTACAGGAGGCAGGGGGGTGTCCACTACAGCGCGCCAATCGCGTCCTCTGCGTCCTCACGCTGTGCTGATGCCGGAATACACCGCCAGGTCCGGCGGGCCGGATGGACACAGAGGAGGAAGGCACCCCCAGGACGCACCGATAGGAGTAGGAGAGACGCTCCAGTGAGCGAGCTGTAAATCGGGTGGAGTAGAGGGAGGAGAGGTGGGTGCCAGCTTCTTAGTGCACCATCACCCCCGCCGTCCGCACGTCACACTACGTTGACGTACTGTCCATTTCCGGTTGCCTCCGATTACATGTTAATTAGCAAAAAATACATCTTGGGGCCTCTGGGGCCTTTGTGTATTTAGATAACCACACTTTAAGGCCCTTAACCTGGAACAAGGTGGCTTGACTATCAGAATTGCCTCAGAGCCTTAAAAACTCAGGCCCCGAAACACATGAGCACAACATCACAACACTGGTGGAGGTCAAGGAAACTAGATAGACTGGTTAGTAAAGGGCCAGATGCTCACCTATGAGGAACTGAGGGACAAGCATGAGCTACCGCTGTCAGAACATTACAATTACTGTAGGCAGAGGCATTTCACACACTCCCTGATCCAGAAACAGGGGACACCGGTCTTAAATTGGTTCTACAAAATTTGTAAAGATAAACCTCTATCAAGGGGGATCATTGGGTCACTTTACAAATATAAAATATTTGTTGCTGGTTGAAGCGACACTGGGGGAAGGACCGGAGTGGGGGAGCCCTGGTGACCCTTCAGAAGCAACCAGCGGCAAAATCATCCCAGGAAAGGTGAGGTCGCATACTGAAGCCTGCCCTAGGGGAACCCAAGGGTGATTGCCCAGGTTAGATATTGTAAATAATAAGCTAATACTGCTGGAGGGATGATAGCTAATAGGACTTTGGTGTTCCCTGCAGATATACTCTTTACTATTGTCTGTTTTACCATGTTTTAGGTATCTCTTAAATTGCAATCACAGTAAAAAATAAGAAAAATTATTAACCTAAAAAGTTAAAATAAGAAGGAATAGCCAGCTAACTTTCACAAAATGTCTTTATTGTAAATATGTATTTTTGCACAATTGTTATGCAAGACTGTTCAAAAATGCTTTATTTTTCATTGCATGCTGTACGCCTTCTGACAATAAGAATTTAAATTAAAAAATTAGGTATTGTTGCAGCTCATCTATCGGGCCTTTTTTAATCGAATGTATCGCCCACTGTCAGTCCCTTCGGGATCCATCCCTCATTCATCTTAATAAAGGTGAGGTAATCTAGACTTTTTTGACCTAGGCGACTTCTCTTATCAGTGACAAAACCTCCTGCTGCACTGAAGGTCCTTTCGGACAGGACACTTGAAGCGGGGCAGGACAGAAGTTCTATGGCAAATTGGGATAGCTCAGGCCACAGGGAAAGCGTGCACACCCAGTAGTCAAGGGGTTCATCGCTCCTCATGGTGCCGATATCTGTAGTTATGGAGAGGTAGTCTGTTACCTGATGGTCGAGTTGTTCTCGGAGGGTGGACCCCCGTAGGGCTGTGGCGATGCATAGGACTTAAAGCTCTGCATGTCCTCCATCAACAACACGTCTGTAAAGCATCCTCTCCTTGTGGGAGGAGGAGGATTATGTTCACCTCTTCCGCTGTTAGATTGCCGTTGTGCTGTGACATCACCCTTAAACGCTGTGTAAAGCATACTTTTTAATTTATTTTGGTAGTGCTGCATCCTTTCCGACTTGCGGTAATTCGGTAACATTTCATGCACTTTCAGCTTATACCGGGGGTCTAGTAGCGTGGACACCCAGTACAGGTCGTTCTCCTTCATCCTTTTTATACGAGGGTCCCTAAACAGGCACGACAGCATGAAAGACCCCATTTGCACAAGGTTGCTGCCGAGCTAGTCATGTCCCGTTCCTCGTCCTCAGTGATCTCACTGAAGGTATGTTCTTCCCCCCAGCCACGTACAACACCACTGGTACCAGATAGGTGACAATGAGCACCCTGGGATGCCTGTTGTGGTTGGTCTTCCTCCTCCTCCTCAAAGCCACATTCCTCCTCTGACTCCTCTTCCTCACAATCCTCTTCCAGCGTTGAAGCAGGTCCAGCAAGCGATGCTAAGGCTTTTTCTGGCGGTGATGGTGACCACAACTCTTCCTCTTCCTCTTCACGCTCATCTACGGCCTGATCAGCACTCTTTGCAGGGCATGCTCCAGGAAGAAAACAAATGGTATGATGTCGCTGATGGTGCCCTGGGTGCGACTGACCAGGTTTGTCACCTCCTACAGGCATTGCGCATGAGCGTCCAGTAACGTGGCAAAAAAATCCCCAGCTCCGCAGAGGCTGTCCTAGCACCCCGGTCATACAAATACTCGTTAACGGCCTTTTCTTGTTGGAGCAGGCGGTCGAACATTAGGAGTGTTGAATTCCAACGTGTTGGGCTGTCTAAAATCAAGCGCCTCACTGGCATGTTGTTTCGCCGCTGGATATCTGTAAAGTGCGCCATGGCCGTGTAGGAACGCCTGAAATGGGCACACACCTTCCTGGCCTGCTTCAGGATGTCCTGTAAGCCTGGGTGCTTTTGCACAAAGCATTGTACAATCAGATTACACACATGTGCAATGCACGGCACATGTGTCAACTTGCCCAAATTCAATGCCGCCAACAAATTTCTTCCGTTGTCACAAACCACTTTGCCGATCTCCAGTTGGTGCGGAGTCAGCCACTGATCCACCTGTGCATTCAGGGCGGACAGGAGTGCTGGTCCGGTGTGACTCTCTGCTTTCAGGGATGTCAACCCCAAGACGGCGTGACACTGCCGTATCCGGGATGTGAAATAGTACCTGTGGAGCTGGGGGGGGGGGGGTGCCGTTGATGTGGAGCAAGACATAGCAGCAGCAGAAGAGGACTCAGCCGAGGAGGTTATGGAAGAGGATGGAGTAGGAGGAGTATAGGAGGTGGCAGCAGGCCTGCCTGCAAGTCGTGGCGCTGTCACCAACTCCTCTGCAGAGCCATGTATTCCATGCTTGGCAGCCGTCACCAGGTTTACCCAATGCGCAGTGTAGGTGATATACCTGCCCTGACCATGCTTTGCAGACCAGGTACCAGTGGTCAGATGGACCCTTGCCCCAACACTGTGTGCCAGAGATGCCATTACTTCCTTTTGCACAATCGAGTACAGGTTGGGGATTGCCTTTTGTGCAAAGAAATTTCGTCCGGGTACCTTCCACTGCGGTGTCCCAATAGCTACAAATTTTTTGAACGCCTCAGACTCCACCAGCTTGTATGGTAAAAGCTGGCGGGCTAAGAGTTCAGACAAGCCAGCTGTCCGTTGCCGGGCAAGGGGGTGACTTTGTGACATTGGCTTCTTACGCTCAAACATGTCCTTGACAGACACCTGACTGTGGGCAGATGAGCAGGGTGGCGGATGTTTGAGAGGGGGCAAGCAGGGCAGCAGTGGTTGACGTGGCTGAAGATGCTGGACCAGGACGAGGATGGCGGCTTTGACTTTGTGTGCTGCTTGTACTCATGTGTTGATCCCATAGGCGTTTGTGATGTGACATCATGTGCCTTCGCAAAGAATTTGTACCTAGGTGGGTGTTGGACTTCCCACGACTCAGTTTCTTTTCGCACAGGTTGCAAATGGCATCACTGTTGTCACAGGCAGACAACCGAAAAAATTGCCACACTGCTGAGCTCTGCAATGACGGCATTCTGGTGGTGGCAACAGCATGAGTTGACTGGCGTGCTCTCTGGCTGACCCCGGGTGCCGATGCATGCTGTCTGACTGTGCCACTAGCTACTTTCAACGACCTCCCGCTGCTTCCAACTCGTCTCCTCCTCCTCTCTGTATCCCCATCTGAACTTTCCTCCTGTTCTTCTTCTCTTATAGCGGGCACCCACCTGACATCCATGGACGCATCGTCATCATCAACCGCTTCACTTGTATCTGACGACTCAACAAAGGAAGCAGCACCGGTTACAACATCATCATCATCAGACCGTACGTCCATGTGTGTAATGCTGCCTGACTGGGAGATATCCCTGTTATCTACATCCTCTGGAAATAATGTTTGTGCATCACTCATTTCTTCCAACGGATGTGTAAATAACTCTGCTGACGGATCAAGTGAAGTGGCTGTGGTGCTAGTGTTGGTGGTGGCGGCAGGCGGGCGAGTGGTAACTGGAGAGGTGCCCGAAGCTAAGTTGGAGGAGAATGGTGCGTCTAGGTTCCGAGCGGAAGATGTAGAAGATTGGGTGTCCTGTGTTAGCCAGTCAACCATGTCCTCAGAACTGTTCAAGTTCAGGGTACGTTGCCTCTGAAAACTGGGCATTATTCTAGGGCCAAAGGGAATCACAGCACCACGACCACGACGGCCCCTGCGGGGTGGCCTGCCTCTGCCTGTCATTTTTTTTACGATTAGTGGTACTATGCATGCAAGCTACTGCGACACCAGATATGAGTGTCACTGTGCACTGGCAAAAGTTGGCAAAGTAGATGCAATAGGCTTCACACACACACACGCCTGTAGGCAGGCAACTGATATGTAATCGATTAGTCAAAAAAGGGTTGTTTTATGTCACTGCACACTACGGTTGCACTAGATATGAGTTTCACTGTGCACTGGCAAAAGTTGGCAGAGTAGATGCAATAGGCCTCACACACACGCTAGCAGGCAGGCATATGCAATTAGATTACACAGAAAAAAATAAAAATAAATAATAAAATAAAATAAATTATGTTCTATCCCTAAAAAGGGCTTTTTGGGTTGCTGTCCTTGCAGCATATATCAAATGAGTCCTTCAGGTGTGTAGTGAAAGCTAAATACACAGCCTGGCTATCTATTTCCCTATTAAATCAGCAGAATTTTTTTTTTAAATAAAATAAATGATGTTCTAGCCCTAAAAAGGGCTTTTTGGGTTGCTGTCCTTGCAGCACATATCAAATGAGTCCTATAGGTGTGTAGTGAAAGCTAAATACACAGCCTGGATCTTGCAATAGATCAAAGCATAATACATTATCAGACCCCTCTATCTGGTCTAAGAGGGGTTGTAAAAGTGAAGCAGCCCCTAACAATTACCCCCCCTCCCCATGCCTGAGACAGCTGGTGTGAGTAAAGCCAGAAAAACAACAAGAAAAAACACATGGGTCTATGAAAGGAGGAATGGGTCTGAGAGGAGTTAGCTGGTGGGTGGGGAAAGTGGTTAAAAGGTACTGGATCTGAAATAATAAACGGAGTCTGCTTGAACTACACAAGAATATGGATGGTCTGTTTGTGTCCTAAACCAAGGGATGTAAGAGGGACAGATTAAACATACATCAGCATTGTGTATGATTTAATCTGGAAAGATAACAGAACTATGGAAATGGATCCTATCTGATACTTTGCTCGTACACACTGGGAGAACTCTGCTGACTTGGATTCCTGTCAGTCCTGGGTACTGTTATGCTTGTTGAATTCATTGCTGCTTAAAGGGATTTGCAAAAGAACCCTTGGTCCTACAGTGGTAGAGTAGGATCATAACAATATACACTGTTTTAATGGTGAAAATTTAATAAAAAAACAATAGTATGTACCTTTCTAACTATGTGTTGCCCATAGTCCTCCCGCTTCTGACCCCTTCTGAGAGAACTGAAACATTTCAGTAGTATCCTGCTTACAATCCCTATCACATCCAGTCCTTCAAGTAATTGGCCTGAAAAGTCTAAAGTAGTTTGATATAATAGTAGCATATGCTTGGGCCGACTTCAGAGCGCACATACATTCTTTAAACATTATACATTGTCGTGCATTTTGAGGGTAAAGAATGCCACTCTTTCTATTAATTACATTATATAGGGGTTTATTGTCATTTATTAATTACCAGTGTAATTATACACAAACACAGTATGCCTCTTTAATTTGTAAAGAGGCTAAATCATTTGTCTTTTTGCTCAAATTGTTTGAGTTTGCAAATATTTTCTCATAAGCAAGAGATGTCGAAGTGAAACTTTGTAAAGTTTCTAGATAGTGTCTTACGTGTTTCTTCAATGTTCCCTTGTTCCTTCAAACATATCAAGCAGGTGTAGATTAGAATTACAAGGGTGTAGTCTAGTCTACTAGAAATAATTGAAGTAAGTGTTGTAAAATGGTGTCTTTTTTCTATGTGTTACTTGGCTCGCGAGCATTTTACGTCCATTGTAATGGAATATTTTCTATGTGCTATGTTCCTGGCTAACTCGTACGTGCCTGGCAGTGATTTTCACGGCTCTGTTTCCTTTAGCCTCGTTTTAATTTTTTCTGTCCTCCATTTTTCTTCTTGCTTAGCTGATTTTTAAAGTGGCGAAACTTCTTAAATGTGACTTAAATTTGAGTGGAAGCTCACTCCCAGATGTCCTGGCTGTCCTCCCATGCTGTGTGTGATGTTTGTTTTATGTGGTATTTTTTTGTTGTTGTGCATTTGGTGTTTGTGGATGTGAGCGGTTAACTTCGTATTTTTCTTTCTAAGTCCTGCAGGTCGTAATTGTTGTTTGTAAAAGTTGTACGTCCTTGTCGGTGTTTTCTGCACTTCGAGGTCGTGTAGCCTCGTTTGGATATTTTTTTCGCCCGCCATTTTCAAGTGGCAAAACTCCTTAAATTTGACTTTAATTCGCGTGTAACCTCACCCTCAGATGTTCTGGCTGTCTCCCGTGCTGTGTGCAATGTTTTTGTTATGTTTTGTTTTTATTTTTAATTGTTTTTGTTATTTGTTGTACGCATTTCGGCCGTTAACTTCATATTTTTGTGACCATATAATTTTAAGTCCCGCGGGTCATAATTTTTTTTTGTCTAAGTCCGTATTTCCTTACTGTGCGTTATTGTTTTTTTTTTCGAAATCCCCACTTTTCTGGGTTCTTTTTAACTGCAAGTGAGGCGCCGTAGAGCCTCCACCTCCTCAAATGCGGACACTAACTTCACGAGGTCCGCATTTGCAGCCTGCAATGAGCCTTTTGCTCATTGCAGCAGATGTTGGAGCCTCCACCTCCGCAAATGCGGCGCTTGCTTCGCGACGATGACTCACAGTTTGAAACCTATTATATGTGATTGATTATATATATATATATGTGACGGGCAATACAATTGTAAAGCAGGTAATGCTGTTTGCCACAGACAGTAAGTGTGTTGGTGGTCTGAAATCCTTCGGCGGTCATTGCAAACCTCTTGGTTGGTGTATTTTTTGTTATCAGAGGCGCTTTTGCTGTCATTGTAAGGTCCGCGCTGATCTCCTTTTTGCGCTTATTGCAAGGCTGTCCCCTGGTGTAGTTTGTGTCCTATGAGCACCGTTTTTTTGTGTATATGTAGGTTTTCCTGATTATTAATTACTAAAATAAATAAATACATTATTATACTTTACCTATTTGTAATAATATATGCAGCAATCATTGTGCTGAAGAGCTACCAATCTCTTTTGATGTTCCTGCAGCATCCAATTTAGATCGGCAGTGTTGTTGAGCTGAGGTGTAAGTGTCAGCAATGTGTGTAGTGTAAATAGGCTGCATGCGTGAGGGGAAACCATTAGAGTAGCTGTGTACTTCCGCATTCTGTAATTGAGTGTTGTAAAATGGCAGCGAATGTGTATGTGGTACACGGGTGTGGATGATTTAGCGTCCTTGCTAATAGTGTATCTTGTACCTCGTACAGGTTTTTGTAAAAGTCGTATGTTCTTGGTGGTGTTTTGCGTCTTTAGGAGTCGTGTAGCCTCGTTTTCTATTTTTTTTTGGGGGGGGGGCTGCCATTTTACGAGTGTCCAAACTCGGGAAATTTGACTTAAATTGAGGTGTAACCTCACTTCCAGACATCCTGGGTGTCCCCCCTTGCTGTGGGTAAGCTTTTTATTTTATTTTTGTGTGTATTTAGTTTGTTTTTACTGTTTTCCGCTGTGCTTGTTTTGGGCCGTTAAGGTCGTATTTTTGCGAGTTCATAATGTTTTTTTTCAAAGTCCTGAGGTAGTATTTTTTTGTGTAAGTCCATATTTAGTCATTGCATGTTAGAGTGTTTTTTTCAAAGTCCTGCATCTGAGGCTGTTTGTAACCGCTTGTGAGGCACTGTAGAGCTTCCCGAGGGTCCGCATTTGCGGCCCGAACTGTATCTCTTGCTTTGCGAGGGACGCAGTTCTTGCGAGCTTGCAAAGCGTGACAACGTTTTGTAGTCTGAAAACTATTATATGTGATATATTCTAACTAGCGACTTGCCCGTCAAAAAATGACCGTCAATAAAATTTAAATGTTGTGAAATTTGTTTGCATCTCCAAATGAGTCAGCTACATTTGTCACTTTTTTTTTTCTAAAAATAAAAACACATAATTATTTTTAACTTTTTATTTTTTTAACTTTCAACTTATATTTCCCAAACATTAAACTTTGTAACATGCAACTTGTATATGAAACATTTGTGCAACATTTTGTTACAATACTAACACTTTTCAATACATATTTATCACTGAGTAACTGCAGATTATATTAACTTAAAATAATTAAATTGTTTTAACAATAACATACTTTTTCTCATTTGTAATATATTTGTTAAACTAAATTAGCATTGAATCCAGAGGAAGGCAAACAATAAAAAACCCCTATTGAAACTTGTCCAATTGTATCAGAGGGAAAAAAATTAATTCCTTCCTGACCCCATTAACTGGCGATCGGATTTCTCCCTGAATCAATACTTTGTATTTAAATAATACATTTCAAATTCTTACTAAATATTTCAACTTTATAGTAACAATACATATTTGACTATACAACATATATATTTACCCAACTTTTGTAAACATTCCAAAAACACATATTTAACATTTTAAATTGTAACTTCAAACAATAACATTTAACGTTTGTAAATTATGGAAAAATCAGTGAATTGTTTTTGTGGGGCCAATCATGTAAATATAAAACGTTGAACCCATTCCAATCTGTTTCAGGATATTTTACTGTTTTTTTTTCCATTTAGTCCATTCTGCAAATATCAGATATATTTTCATAATTGAAATAGTGGTCCCCTGTTTAGAGTCCCAGAGTACTTTAATTTAGTACTGGAAGTCAAACCACATGTTTTACTTGAAATATTGTTTTTGTGCAATCATATTGAGTCCCATAAAATGTTGGCAGTAAAATGAAACCATTGTCCACTATCTTTCCAACACCTCATAGTAGACAATGTTTTTGGTGTAAACCCATCCATCGTCCAATAAATGACCTTGAGTTTCGTTTTCTTCAACATGCACTTTAATTTCTTTTGGATTAGTGCACCTTGAAAAAGCCACATAGAGTTGTCCATGTGCAAAAACTGGTTCCTTTAAAAAAATCCCAACTGACTTAAAAGTTTGTCCTTGGGATTTATTAATGGTCATAGCAAATGCCATGATAACTGGAAATTGTCTCCGTTGAAGGACAAAGGGCAAACCACTCTCACTTGGAGCTAAATCAATTCTTGGTATAAAAACTCGTTCACCTTTATGGGTCCCAGTTATAATTTCTGCATGTATAAAATGATCTTTTAACTCATGCACAATTAATCGGGTCCCATTACAAAGTCTTTTTTTTGGATTCATATTTCGCAATAACATAGCAATTGCACCTTTTTTCAATTGTAAAATATGTGGGGGCATTCCAGATGGTGTTAACGAATTAATAAATTCGATACTAAAATTCGATTCACTGTCTTTATCATCTGACAATCAAATCTGCACTGTAATAATTATTTTGTGGTGCATTGATGTATTTTAAAATTTCGTTATTTACATTCAAGGCATCGATATTTTTTGATGTTAATATTACTTTGTTTGCAATGTCTGTGTAATCCTCATTATTAAGAGTGTTTAGAAATATGGCTGATATGAGTGATTCATTGCAAACGATTTCTGATGGAATTTCAATGGTATCATTTGGTAAATGCTGTATTTCTGGATGTTTTCCATCTCCGATTTTAATGAGCCAGTCATTGAATTCATTTTGGCCTTTAGATCTCATATTTAATTCTAATTTGAGATGTGTAAATATTTGCCACAGTTTACTGGTCTTGATACATGTTTCAATGATCTCTGTTCTATTTCCGTGTGGCACAACAGGTAATGTTTGCCTAAAATCGCCTCCTAACAGCATCACATTTCCACCAAATGGCAACTTATTATCCATTACTTCTTTTAAGAATCTGTCAATACATTGCAGTGCATGACATGACATCATTGTTGCCTCATCTATGATAATTAGTTTAGTTAGTTTGAATTTTGTTTGCTTGTATGGAATTGAGTCGAATATCTGAGACTGATGTTTCCAAAATGGGAACTGGCAGCTTAAATCCACTATGCACAGTTCTACCACCATCTAACAAAAGTGCAGCAATTCCAGTTGTTGCAAATGGCAAAGCTATCTGACCCTGTGATCGAATATAACTCATCAAACAATTGTACAGATACGTTTTTCCTGATCCACCTGGTCCGTCTAGATAGAAATACCGGTCTTTGACCATTTCATCATCTGTAGCATTTGTGATGGCATGAAATGCTTCTAACTGTAAAATATTTAAAGTTGCCAGTTTTTCTTGGGTTTTTTGTTTTTGAAGCTCAGTGTCATAATCATCAAAATTGATGTCATCTATAAGTCCTGGATCTGGTAAATTAAAACTTGCACAATTTAATCCATGAGCCAACAATATTTCTTGGATTTCCAACAATGTTTTTAACAGAGCTATTGGTTCTCTGTAACGTTTCAAGAAATCTTCTGACATGTTTAATTTAAATGTTTCCCACAAAGTGAAAGCATCAGGTACATTGCAAAATATACAAATTAATGCAAATTGTTGTCTCATTTGCTTAGGCATTTAACATAGTGCTGCTTCTTCCAGACACCTCTCCCATTCTGTATCATCAGCTATGAAATTTTGATGTCTTGCAGCTAATAGAAATGTCTCATAAACTATGTCATTCACTGTACGTAAATGCTCAAAACTCTGTGCACCGGGAACATGTAACAGAAGTAATCTTAAGCTGAAACGTTCAATGTCCCTTGGACTGACGGTATAAATTCGTGGCATGATTTTATGGGTATCTCTTTTTCGTAGTCGCCATAGACCATTTACAAATACATAGTGATATGTTATGTCTATGTATAAAAATTGTCTGGCATGCGTATCCTGACAGTTTAATTTAAACCACGCAGTAAGCATAGTATCTCTGTCTTCACTTTGATATAATGCAGTTCTTTCATTTCCTTCAGTAAAGCAAACCATCTGACTTTGAGGCAATTGTACAGCTAAACGATAGATAGCATGTGACCGATCATGCATCTCAAATTTCAAAAGGCGCCACATTGCTTCGGGAGCACTCACATACCGAGCATCTAAATAATTTGAAAGTTCATCATGTAAAATTGGATTTTCGTTTTCATTTCCAGCACCTTGTACAACAACAGTAGCTGCATCATATCCTTTGTATATATATTTATAAATCTAGGTCTGATAGGAATGCTAGGTTCCCAAGGTATTTACTACCCATAAGTTAATAATCTATATACAATGTGGGAAAAAAATAAACTAAAGTCTTTATTAAGGGGTAACAACGGCGATATCATAAAAACAATTGATATAAAAAATCCTGGATTGGAAAAAGAAGTTATAAAAAAGGCTGGTTGATGTGTGAGCATATAACCACTTTGTTGGTAATATAAACTCTAAATAGAGGGGTTCATGAAGTCACACCTAACAGTATTGCAGAGGAAAGAATGCATGGCTTATCCAAATGAATTAAACCTGTCTGTGCAATTATCAGAAATATATAATGCACATCAATACACGTAGTGCTTCTGGATATATAGGATATTAGTGACCCCTTTGGGGTTCACAATATTAATAGCCTGGAATGATCTGTCCTTTAGATATAGAGATATATCTCTCTTAATGGTTTACCAAGATCTATTTAGACCATGTTTATCTGTTTACTGGTCATGGCACAAGTTTTACAAAATGCACAATACAGACTTAGGAGCACTTAAGTCTTTTGTCTTAATAGGACTATAATATATATATATATATATAAAGTCCCTACTGGGCATCTTCTCCTAGAGAGATTAAGCTTCTGTTTTTACCATACTCCATTCCAGAGTTTAACATGATATGGAAACAGTGCACAGAGAGTAAATAGAAGCCAGCAGGTAAGCTATTGCTTTAAGCACCGTCTATTGCGTGCTCGATATAACTAGTATCCAGAAACAAAACATTCACTCATATGGAAACGGACAGGGAGGGTAAGCATGCAACCTCTAAATATTAAAATACAATACTGTTAGTAGAGAGGACGCCGGCGTGCCCTAAGCTGCAAGGCATGCCACGTCATCAAAGGCCGACGCGTTTCGACGTCATCAGACGTCTTTGTCAAGGTAGAGTCTGCTGAGCCGTCTAGCCCTCTTTTGAAACGTTGCCGTTACCACAGCAACCAATTGACACTGAGCGGACCTGCGCACTGCAATTTAAAAGCGATCATAGCGCTGTGATGCATAAAGATGAAGCAAACCTAATATAATAATATTACCCTCTCAGAAAAATAAGAGGGTATGAATGAATGAATGACGATAATAGCAAATAGATAGCAAATGAATGGTCCCTGTATAACATGGGACAACGAACTCCAGGCTAAAAGGAAAAAGATGTGAAAAAGTACCGATGGATATAGAAAGATGGTAACTACATATACTAAATGAATAAGGAAATAAATATAGATCCTAAGGGAAAGGAGATCTATAAAGTGGCATAAATATGAATGTGACCTGAATATCCAGTATGAAAATCTAAAAGGTGCATCGAAACAGACAATTAGAAATCTGTTATATAAGAGTAATGAAATGTGGTGCATATGAAAAACTAAGGGAGCACCCTATTGAGGAATGAAGTGGAAATCAATGGGAAGGGAGGGGAAAAAGGAAAGTAAAGGTTAATAGTGACTGCGTAAACAATCATGATACAGTGGTGATCAACAAAAATACTAATATTGTGAAAAAGTGGTACATAACATGTGTTAGATACCATCTGCATGCCAATTGTGGAAAAGAAAGGCAAACCTATCAGTGAAGACAAGCATCCTGCTTGTACATGATAATTATAATCACACAAGAACCATGCAGATTAAGTAGTTTCTACTTTATACATATTATATCTAGTGCTAATAAATATCCATTTAAATGAAGGGTAAAAATGTGAAACCTTCATTTAAACCCTCTGGAGATAACGCTTTTAATTTGTAAATCCATTTTGCTTCATGTTGAAGGAGTTTCTTATCTAGGTCTCCCTGTCTGGGGCCTTGATAGACTTTCTCAAGAGCTGTGAATGTGAGAACTTCACTATTACCGCCATGAAAGATTTTAATATGGCGTGCTATAGGGGTGTCAAGGTCTTTCTTAATAGAATATATGTGTTCGCCAATGCGTCTTCGTAGTTGGCGCCGGGTTTTCCCTACATAGATTTTTTTACACAAACATGTAGCCACATAAACTACACTTGTCGTGCAGCAATTTGAAAAGTCCTTAAGAACATATCTTGCCCCATTAGACGGATGTTCATAGATTTTTGTGGGTTTGATATATCTACAAAATTTACAATTCCCGCACCTAAAACATCCTAGTGGGGGATTCAGCCATGTCTTATTTTGTTTTTTCTCTTTAAAAAAACTATGCACTAATGTGTCTTTCAAATTTTTTCCCCTACGATAAACAATAGGTATTTTTTGTGGAAGTATATCTACCAAGTCATTATCACTTCTTAATAGATGCCAATGGTTAGATATAATATTTTTGATTGAAGCAGATTCGTAGCCATAAGTCAAAATACATCTTGGATATGTATTATCTGATGTTTGGGTATTTGTCCTGTACGGTTTATTCAGTAACTCTGTTCTGTTGCAGCCCAATGCATATTGAAAAGCTTTCTTTAGGCATTTATTTGAATATCCTCTTTCTAAGAATCTTTGTTTTAATTTATCTGCCTCAATTTTGAATTTGATATCTGAGCTGCAATTCCTCCTAATTCTTAGGTATTGCCCCTTAGGGATACGTTTTTTCCGGGGGTCAAAATGTTGACTGTCCCACGAAAGTAACGTATTTGCAGCTGTCTCTTTTCTGAATGTAGTAGTTGAGATGTTACCTTCATCATCTTTTTGGATTAGTAGGTCTAAAAATGATATCTCTGTTCTATGAATTTCATGTGTGAATCTCAAACCCATCTCATTCTTGTTCAATGAGTCCATAAGGGTTTCGAATTCTAGTTTTGTTCCATCCCAAATCACAAAGATATCGTCTATATAGCGACGCCAGATCATTGCATGTATAGTGAGATGCTCAATGTTTGGTTCTGAGAAGATCTCAAAGACTTTAGTTTATTTTTTTCCCACATTGTATATAGATTATATATATATTTATACACATACTTAATTGATTTAATCGAAGTGCAAGCTTCCACATTGATGTGTGCATTGTACTTCATGAGCAAATGTGGATTGTATGGAACGACAAATCTATTATCAACCTTTTGTCCCCGGATAATAGCTGTTTGTCCTTGTGTTCTTTTATACAAAGGATATCCATCACAATTTGCATAAGTTTGCGTTTGAAATTGTTTTGGAAATTCTTTAGTACATTTTTTATTTTCCATACATGGTGAATTCGGATTCATCTCTCCACATGGGCCATGAATCATTCTATGTGTAACAATCTCCCAAAGTTTTGTATATTTTTCTTGGTCTGGCAATTGTGCCGAAATTACTGAATCCACTCTCTCTGCAGTTTTTAACTTGTCTTTTTCCTGCAGTATTAAAAGTATGTGAGCATGTGGCAATCCTCTTTTTTGAAATTCAATGGTGTAAACAAAAGCCACACATTGTCCAAATAAATGTGCTTTAGTGATGTCATGAATTAATGAATTGAGTTTGATTTTAAATACTCTTGCCACTAAATCTGGTCGGTCAGAAGTAGTTTGTGCCAAATTCAAATTCTCCTTGATCTCTGGCCATTGTGGATTACAGGTGAATGTAATAAATAAATCTGGTTTTCCAAATTTAGTAACAATAGTAACAATAGCCATGGCATCATTCTACCTTTCTCGCATATTGCGAGGAGATCCTTGGAAAGAAGATGGCAAAACAATTGCTCTTCCAGCTGGAATGTCTCTGTTGGCAGCTAAATCTGCCACATAATCCATTAATCCACAAGACTGTTCTACTCGTAATTTATTTTGTTGATATTTAATAAAATTTAGATTATTGGCTTCAACTTGTAAATATGAATCAATAATCCATTGTTGAGTGAGTTTTCCTCCATGTAAAATTGGATTAAAACAATCACGGATAGCAGTTTGTGCCACTTTATATTCCAGCATGGAAATATTAGATTGAATACGAAGTTTAGTATTGGGATAACTTTCCAATTTTAATTTTGGTTCCCATCCTGGTTCCCCATTTGGAAAGAAAATGGGATATGTCATTGGATCTAAATTACAGCTTAATATATTGATGATAATAAATGGTTGTTCTTCATTGCGTGGATATATTCTAATATCCCGCTGAAAAGGTGGTTCACCATCTTCATTTTTAAACACCATGGCAACCTCATTTACAGTAGGTAAATTATATCTTCTCTGATCAGTGTTGCGATCTCTTTTTAACACCATATTGACTCTTGGTGTAGGCAATTGATGTCTTTGAGCATGTTCCTGTTGTTCTTTTTCAAGCTGTGCTAATTGTTTGTATGCTTGACTATATGGTTTTTTTTTCATAACTTTATCCAGCTGTTCAAAGACTATGCGCAAACACTGTCTATTTTCTGGAAGTGTCATTCTTTGTTCCACAGCTTCCATCGTATCTAACACATATAACTGTGCAAATTTCCTTTGCTGTCCTTCTTGTGGGTGTAAATGCGAAGTTCTGTGGTATATTTGACCTTGAACTCTGAAACAATAAGGACCATGTCCTGGTACATTTTCTGCTAATGTTGCACCCATTGAAGCAAATGAAATTGCACTGTTATAAGACCTTATGTTTTGTTTGAAATTATTATAATTTGGAAATGTTGGATCACTCATAATGCATTCTAAATAATATGGAAATGGGTGTCTTAGTGGAAGTTTAACCTTTCCTTTCTGACAGCAACTAATGAAATTTCCGTCATAAGGTCTTTCCTTTATAAAATGATAGGCCCCACAAAACTGACAAACCACATTAAGTAATCCACAATAATGAGTATCTACTTCTACTGCAGTAGTAAACACATTATCATGCATTTCTTCAACATAAATATCAGACCCACATTCTATATGTACATTTTTTTCTTGTGTGTCTACATTCAAGTCATTCTGCAAAATAGAATCATTGCACAATGGTTCAGAGAGATGTTTTTGTTTACTTTTACGTTTCTTGGAAGCCCAAACACACTCACTTGCAGCTTTCTTACTCATCTTTCTTTTATTTAAAAGTCTCTGTCGATCTTCTTCTCGCAAGCGTTGTGAAGTCTCCGGTGTCTGAGCATCTCTCCACCTTTGCTTCCTTTCCCTTGCCAATCTTCTTTTGCGTTCAACTTTGTCTTCTCCATTGTCCGCCATGTTAATCTGTAATTGTAAATAGAAATGCAATTATTGTTTATTCTTTGTTTTGTCTACATTTTTTTTCCATTTTGTACTGTTTGATGAAAGTAGATAAATAAACTAATAAAACATTTTCAATTGTTGCACTTTAGACTGAAAGAAATGAAACCATTTTTAAAGTATTTTATTGACATATATGAAATCGTAAATAGCTGAACATATCTATCTTTATATTATTAATCCTTCAATTACATTCCTTCTTGATTGAATTCACAGCATACCATCAATTTCTTTTTTTTGCAAGTGTTGTAAGCTTCTTATTTTCTTTAAATATTATTATTAATTAGTATTGTCTTTTCATTTTTTTTTCAAGTTTTGACTAAATATCATACATTAATGACTCAATAAGTACTCTCTATTTTCAACAAAGTCGTACGCACTGCGCAACGCAGCGTGACGTCTCGTAGTTAGACAATTATAATATGTGATATATAGCCTTCTTCTATGCATCACTACAAAATTAAATTTTATACCTGTGAGGATGATGTTGATGTTGTTCCAAGGCTGCAAACGTCACACTGTCTATTTATTCCCTTGCAGATCCGAATAAACTGTAAAATCAAATAGATAATATTTTTAAACTTTTGCTTCATCAATATCATTAAATGAACGTCAACATACATATATTTGGCTACATTAAAAACCTCCTAATTTTTAATATTTTGACATAGTATTATAATTAAATTTCTGTACCTGTCCAAATGATCCTTATGCTGTTCAATGTGTGCAAATGTCACTATCTCTGGTCATTCACGTAGATTTCCCTGCAATTATACAAAATAGTAATTAATGTATAATATATTACTTCATCTGTATTAATCAATGAGGCTTAACATACCTATTTTTGCATAGATTAAAAACATGAAATAAATATATCAATAAATCAACATGAACACACATATGTAAGCATAGATTCTAAACATACACTCAATATTACTGTTATTCTTTCAATAAGAATCAATGAATCTGTCTTAATCTTAAATTAATGTCTGACTAAATATAACATCAACACATAATCATGTAGCCTTTTTATTTTTTTTGAGTTTTATTTTAAAATGAGTATGTTACAACTTAATTCTTAAAATAATGTACATTACTAATGAACTAAGAATCAATTACTGTTCATTAATATAAAACTAATGTGTGACTCAATCTAACATCAACATGTAAGCATGAGTATATCAGCTTTTTTTTATTTTTGGTTTATTTTATACAAAATATTGCACATTCTTAACCTTTTTTCAAATTAATGATTAGTAATGATATTATGAATGTTAATTAAAATTCTTACCCACAGGTAATCACGACATAACACCAAATAGTTCTTAAATTAATGTACATTAATATTTAATGAATCAATGTGTTCCTAATTAATTAATGTACATTATGAATGTTATTAACAATTGTTTCACACAGGTAATCATGACATATAACCAAATAATTGTTAAATTAATGTACATTAATAATTAATTAATACAAAATGTGTTATTGTCCTTCTTAATTTTGATATTAATAATTAATTAATTAATGTACATTATGAGTGTTATTACCAATTCTTTCACACAGGTAAGCACAATATTATTTTTCTATCAATTAAATTTCTTATCTATTATTTATTAAGTACCAATGTATTAATTAATAATTATAAATAATAGGCACAATATTATTTTTCTATTAATTAAATTTCTTATCTATTATTTATTAATTAAGTACCAATTTATTAATTACTAATTATAAAAAATAGTCACAATATTATTTTTCTATTAATTAACTTTCTTATATATTATTTAATATGTAATTACCAATTTATTAATTAATAATTAGAAATAATATATTTACCTTTTTTAATATAATAATGCTGAAGCAGTATACTGAAGAGCTCCCAATCTATTGCGATTTCCCTGCATCCGAAAACATCCAGTCAGACTGTCATCACCTGAGGAGAAAGTGTCAGTCCTGTGTGAAATGTGCCCTATATATAGGCTTTGTGCGCGAGACCAATGCATTGTTTTAGGTGGGAAATCCGCAGTTGCGCGAGGCAAATGCGTTGTTTTCGGCGGGAAATTCTATGTGGCGCGAGACAAAGGCGGGAAATCTGTGTTAATGCATAAATCGGTAATCTCGTTTCGTAAAATATACTCGTTACTGTCTTTTTACTCATTGTGCGGTTAATCCGCATCCTTTATCTCATTGTTTTTCTAACACATACGTCTGTGGCGGTGTTTTACGCAGTTCGTAGTAGTATAGCCTCGTTTTTCATTTTTTTTGTCGCCCATTTTTTTCTCACTTAGCCGATTTTCGATCTTTGTAACTCGGCTAAATCGATCTAAATTGTAGTTCCAACTCACTTCCAGACGTCCTGCCTGGTTCCCCATGCTGTAAGTGACCTTTATTTTATTTTTTTGTGTGTATTTAGTGTTTTTTTTAGTGTTTTTTTTAGTGTTTTTCTTCCGCCGCTTATCTCGTAATTTTTTTCACCTCGTATTTTTTTTTCTAATTGCTTTGATGTAACGACTCGCCTCGCTACGCGAGGCTCGCCTGCAATGAGCGCCTGCGGCGCTCATTGCCAAAGTGCTACAATGTAACGGTGCTACGATATAACGGCTCGCCTCGCCTGCAATGAGCGCCTGCGGCGCTCATTGCCAAAGTGCTACGATTTAACGGCTCGCCTCACTGCGCGAGGCTCGCCGGGCGATGAGCGCCTGCGGCGCTCATCGCAAAGTCGTACGCACTGCGCAACGCAGCGTGACTACGTCTCGTAGTTAGACAATTATAATATGTGATTATTCCTATACATAAAGAGGGGAGTAACTAATTATCATTGGTTTAAACCAGCCTCGTGATGAGGGGAGAGATAGCGTTTATCAGAAACAAGGGTATAATATTATGGGCTTTTTCCTTTCTCTACTGGGTCTTTTGTCTTTGGGTATTTTCTCCGGCTGTTGGGTTTTTCCCTGAGCCTACTCTATAACATTTCCAATCTTATCTGACAGTCCTGTTCTGAGAACAAACTGACTGTCATACTTGGCATAAACGTATGCCCCCTTTTCATTCCTTAAGATATATTTCTATATCTACTATATCAATTTCTATTCTATCTCAACTCTCTCTAACCAATCCAATCACACAAAGAGGTATTTCTTCAGTGAGAATGGATTCTCTAGTCACAGGACTTATCCTGGAATTCAATGCATAGGTAATGTATAAATTGGTATTAACTATTTGGTTTTGTAGTAGTTAAACTTAGCCCCGTATATAACAATCTTTCTGTTACCGTTTTGGGAGTGGTCACAGACCCAGTCTAATTGGCACCTATATTCCGGACTGTAGGTGTTAATTCAATATTTTAATCTGTGGCCATATCCCCTAAAACAGACTGATTGACTTTATTCAATAATGTAACTCTTTACCTCTGTTACAAAGACCAATTATAAAAACATCCATATAACAAACCATACTTTGCTATATGCAACATTATAAAATCTTGTATCACACAAGCAACAAACTGTCTTACATCATTATTGAGTGAATTGACCAACTTAATAAATTAATCTAAATGTAAACAACTCTGATGTAAGACCAACATCAAAATAACAGCTTGCCAACACCTAAATACAAAGTTTATTAGCTTGCAACCTGACATACAATATAATCAACTCAGATACGTATTGCTTCATATATATACTTCTACAGTATATTCTTACTGCTATATAAAGTATCATGCTATAAATTACTGCTTTCATAGAGTAACAGGTTATATTGCTAATTATTAATATTATATATATATATATATATATATATATATATATATATATATATATATATATATATATATAAAATCACAAATGGACAGCTGATTGTGTTTATGCATATCATTGTTGTATTGCACAAACCAAATATATAGACAGATTGTAACTAAACGTTATAAGATTATATTCACTGTTTATATACGCCTATATTGAACTAGCCAAACATAGATTGTATTAACATATATTGTTAATCCATATTTGATAAGTTTGTATTCATTGCTTATTGATTGATATATTGAAATAACCAAATATAAACAGCCTTATTAAATTGTTATTCGGCCAATTAAATAGGGCTCTATATAAGCACATGGCATATTTTTTTTACAGAAGTTTTTAGTTAGTGAAGACTTGCTTTTGGATAGAAGTTCACTAACTAAAAACTTCTGCAAAAAAATATGCTCTGTGCTTATATAGAGCCTTTTTTAATTGTCCGAATCACAATTTAATAACGCTGAAAGTATTTTAAGACTAACTGTTATCCAATCATCCAAAGGGATTGTAATACACGTCATATAGTTTGTATTGTAATCTAACTAAATATCAAAGCTTACTAGTGTAACACTTCTAATTGTTTATCCTTAATATTTACGGTTTTATCAATAAAAGCAATTTCTGCACACAGCGTATACTTGTCGATAACTTGATCTTTGAACATAATCAATCTCTACACTGTAATACTTTAAGAAACTATATTAATCTATACAGTGTTATATACAGTCAGGTCCATAAATATTGGGACATGGACACAATTCTAACCTTTTTGGCTCTATACACCACCACAATGGATTTGAAATTAAACGAACAAGATGTGCTTTAACTGCAGACTTTCAGCTTTAATTTGAGGGTATTAACATCCAAATCAGGTGAACGGTGTAGGAATTACAACAGTTTGTATATGTGCCTCCCACTTTTTAAGGGACCAAAAGTAATGGGACAATTGGCTGCTCATCTGTTCCATGGCCAGGTGTGTCTTATTCTCTCATTATCCCATTTACAAGGAGCAGATAAAAGGTCCAGAGTTAATTTCAAGTGTGCTATTTGCATTTAGAATCTGTTGCTGTCAACCCCCAATATGAGATCCCAAGAGCTGTCACTATCAGTGAAGCAAGCCATCATTAGGCTGAAAAAACAAAACAACCCCATCAGAGAGACAGCAAAAACATTAGGTGTGGCCAAATCAACTGTTTGGAACATCCTTAAAAAGAAAGAACGCACCGGTGAGCTCAGCAACACCAAAAGACCCGGAAGACCACGGAAAACAACTGTGGTGGATGACCGAAGAATTCTTTCCCTGGTGAAGAAAACACCCTTCACAACAGTTGGCCAGATCAAGAACACTCTCCAGGAGGTAGGTGTATGTGTGTCAAAGTCAACAATCAAGAGAAGACTTCACCAGAGTAAATACAGAGGGTTCACCACAAGATGTAAACCATTGGTGAGCCTCAAAAATAGGAAGGCAAGATTAGAGTTTGCCAAACAACATCTAAAAAAGCCTTCACAGTTCTGGAACAACGTCCTATGGACAGATGAGACTAAGATCAACTTGTACCAGAGTGATGGGAAGAGAAGAGTATGGAGAAGGAAAGGAACTGCTCATGATCCAAAGCATACCACCTCATCAGTGAAGCATGGTGGTGGTAGTGTCATGGCGTGGGCATGTATGGCTGCCAATGGAACTGGTTCTCTTGTATTTATTGATGATGTGACTGCTGACAATAGCAGCAGGATGAATTCTGAAGTGTTTCGGGCAATATTATCTGCTCATATTCAGCCAAATGCTTCAGAACTCACTGGACGGCGCTTCACAGTGCAGAGGGACAATGACCCGAAGCATACTACAAAAGCAACCAAAGAGTTTTTTAACGGAAAGAAGTGGAATGTTATGCAATGGTCAAGTCAATCACCTGATCTGAATCAGATTGAGCATGCATTTCACTTGCTGAAGACAAAGCTGAAGGGAAAATGCCCCAAGAATATGCAGGAACTGAAGACAGTTGCAATAGAGGTTTGGCAGAGCATCACCAGGGATGAAACCCAGCGCCTGGTGATGTCTATGCGTTCCAGACTTCAGGCTGTAATTGACTGCACAGGATTTGCAACCAAGTATTAAAAAGTGAAAGTTTGTTTTATGACTGTTAATCTGTCCCATTACTTTTGGTCCCTTAAAAAGTGGGAGGCACATATACAAACTGTTGTAATTCCTACACCGTTCACCTGATTTGGATGTAAATACCTCAAATTAAAGCTGAAAGTCTGCAGTTAAAGCACATCTTGTTCGTTTAATTTTAAATCTATTGTGGTGGTGTATAGAGCCAAAAAGGTTAGAATTGTGTACATGTCCCAATATTTATGGACCTGACTGTATGTCAGATCAATTGCACTGACAACATAAATGAAAGCCAAATTTTCAGTCTTTAAAACACATCTCTTGTTAATTGCAATATCCCACATGGCCTTGAGTCTCAAATAGCAGAGTCCATGCATTCAGAGGGCTTTGACCACACGGTTTTGGGCCATACATGGCCCTTGCTTGTGGGGTTCAGGGGAGTCCCCACTATTAATGCAGTTTATATGTCCTACATCTAGCATGGAAGATACCTCCGATCTTGACTGACTTTTGGGGTCAGGGTGGGACACCCCTGAACCCCACAAGCAAGAACCCTGTATGGCCCCGAACTGTATTGTCACATCCCCTGAAGTCATGGACTCTGTTCTTGGGTCCCTAGGACTGTGACAATATAAAAAATATTTAATACACTCTCATAGTAAAGCAATGATAGTGAGACGTAGATGCTTGGTAATAACATTACTGCAATAAATATGAAAATATAAAAAAACGCAAGTGAAAAAACAAAGAATTGATGTGTAAGTAATTAATGAAATTAGTGCTTTATTGGCAATGGATCTCAAATATATACAATAAAAGACACTGCCAAGTAAAATAAAGTGAAATAAAGAAATTATATAAGTGCAAGTGGAATATATGATAAAGTAACCTGTAAATCATTACCCAACATAGGTGACTCAAACCAATATTAAAAATAAGAAAAATGAGACACTATTGTAAAGAAGCACCAAATAATTCAGATTATCATTGTAATTGTAAGTAAGTTATAATTAGTAATATAAAATATGAAATATAAGATCTCAATTAGCTAATAATTAGGTCCTTTCCTATTATGAGTACTCTAGCACACCACTAGCACAGGCAGCAGCAGTGGCATTGAGCATCTGCTAAATGTCCCTGCCAAGATTTTGCTGCCAATATCATAGGGTTAGGGTAAAGGTTAGAGGGTTAGGGTTACATACACCACCCTATCAGCACCAGATCTATCCCCCCCACGTCTCCAACTGCCTCTCTAGTATATCCTCTTGGATGACCACCCACCATCTCAAACTCAACATGTCTAAGACTGAACTCCTAATCTTACCTCTCTCTACCATAGCGTAAATGCCTCACATCTCTCTCACTTTCAACAACGACATAATCACCCCACCTGGACCCCGCTCTGTCTTAAATCCCTCACATACAGTCACTAACTAAATCTTGTCTTCTCCATCTAAAACATATCTCCAGAATTTGCCCCTATCTTACACAAGACACAATTAAAATCCTTACACTCTCTCATCATCTCTCGACTCAACTACAACTCGCTTCTTGCTGGCCTACCCACCACCCGACTATCCCCACTTCAATCCATTACGAATGCCTCTGCTAGACTTATCTTCCGTACACAACGTTCAGCATCGGCATCACCTCTCTGTCAATCACTCCACTGGCTTCCCTTAGCCTCTAGAATAACATTTAAAATCCTAACTCTAACTTACAAAGCCCTCAACAATTGCCCCCGGTACATCTCTGCTCCCATCTCCAAATACTCCCTCACCCGCCTTTTTCGTTCTGCTAATGACCTTCCTCTTTCTACAGCTCTTGTCACCTCCTCCTACTCTCGCCTTCAGGACTTGTCTCATGCTGCCCCTATTCTCTGGAACTCCTTGCTTCTCTCCACCAGATTATCCTGCTGCCTCAACATTCAAAACCTTACTAAAAATGCATCTCTTCAAAAAAGCGTTTTTCCTTCCACCCTAATACGCTCATCACCTCTCTCTCCCTCCTTTACCACACACAATACCTTTAGGTTGTAAGTCTGCGAGTTTCAATCCTGCAATGTGCTTTGGGGAAAGCACCATGGACACTGGATTCTAAGTTCAAAGACAGGGCCCTCCTTTCTTCGCTATGTGTTAATTTGTATTTATCTTTGTCTGGAACTTAACTTATGTACAGCGCTACAGAATATGTTGTAACGTTATAAATAAACGATAATAATAATACATTTTAATACATAGTGATGGACCTTGTGTCAGTTATATAAAACTGTCCAGTCCGAGAGACTCGCAATGAGCGCTGAATGCGCTCATCGCCGGGCCCGCAAGTTAAAGGGGGGGGGGGAGAGCCTCATATTGTGTGGCAAACACCATTGCCAGCCTTCAAATTATATTGTCATCATTTTTGATGGGCAAGTCGCTAGTAGATTAAACTTATGTAAACAAGCTTCTTGATTTGTTGAAATATATTAGACACTTGCAGCACTATTAAATTCCAAGCCTGCAGTGGCCGTCGTACAGCCCGTATGTCTGCAGGCTTTACATTTGATGAAGTTTAAAGTGATTAAATTTAACAAGGCTGCAAACAAAGGGTCGAAGCCTCAAGCCCTTAAACCCTGGTTCAGTATGTAAGCAGTTCAGAGATTGCTCATGCAAGCCCGTAGTTACTGCTTATACAGAGCTCCATTCATGAACCCCTAGCTGCGGGGGTCCACATCTGCATCCCCACCCGAGTTAGATGTTTAAATCCCCTGCAGCTGCACTTAAAGAGCTTGCGGCGCACAAATAGTTAATCCCTGCCATTGGAGTACTTCATATAGTACTGGCACCTAATATTAACCCCCCCCCATGCTGCAGAGTCCCCATCGGGACCCCTGCAGTGTCCCTTCAATAATCCTTGCTGTAGGGGTTCAGATCGGGACCCCCGGAGCATGTCAATTTCAAATTTCCTTCCTAGTGAAACCTTAAAGGACCGTTGTTGTTGTTGTTGTTGTTTAGTCATTCAGCCTCAATAGACTAAAGCACACCGGGTGCAGTCACTGCCCCTCTGAGCTCCATCAAGCTCATGGTCATTGCTTCAGTGACCTCATCTATCCATCTCCGCCTCTGCTTCTTGTGCCTTCAATCTTTCCCAGCATCAGAGTAATTTCTAGCGAATCCTGCCATCTCATGATATGGCCAAAATATTTGAGCTTCAGCCTCATGATTATACCTTTTAGTGAATAGTTTGTCTTGATTTCCTAAAGTATTGATTTATTGGATCTTCTTGCAGTCCAAGGGACTCAAAGCAGTCTTCTCCAACACCACAATTCAAATGAGTCAATTCTACAGTGCTCAGACTTCTTTACTGTCTAGCTCTCACATACATATGTTACTACTGGGAATATCATAGTTCGCACTATGCGGACCTTTGTTGATAATTTAATATCTTTACTTTTTACTAGCTTGTCCAAGCTTGCCATAGCTTTCCTCCCCAGAAGCAAACATCTTTTGATTTCATGACTACAGTCTCCATCTGCAGAGATCTTGGATCTAAGGAAAATAAAATATGTCACTGCCTCCACTTCTTCGCCATCTATTTGCCAGGAAGTGAGATTGCCGTTTGCCATGATCTTCGTCTTTTTAACGTTGAGCAGCGGGTCTTCTTTTACCCTCATCAATAGGTCCTTAAGTTCCTCCTCACTTTTAGCCATCAAAGTAGTATCATCGGCATATCTGAGGTTGTTGAAATTCCTTCAAACAATATTGATTCCGGCTTTGTATTCATCCAGTCCAGCCTTACAGTAAGTTGAAAAAATAAGGTGACAATATACAACCTTTTCGCACTCCTTTTCCGATATTAAATCATTCTGTTGTCTCATGTTCGGTTCTGTCCGTGGCTTATTGGTCAACATACAGATTCTTTAAGAGGAGGATGAGATGATCTGGTACTCCCATCTCTTTAAGGACATGCCACATCTTGTTGTGATCCACACAGTCAAAGACTTTAGAATAGTCTATGAAGAAGAAGTAAATGTTTTATTTAACTCTCTTGCTTTCTCCATTATCCATCGGATATTGGCAATTTGATCTCTTGTGCCTCTTCCTCTGCGGAACCCGGCTTGCACATCTGGTAGTTTCTTGTCCATATATTGTTGGAGTTGAGCTTGCAGAATCTTAAGCATTACCTTGTGAAATTAGTTTGATAATTGGAGCAATCTTTGGCACTGTCTTTTTTGGGGATTGGGATATAGACTGACCTTTTCCACTCTATTGGCCATTGATGAGTTTTCCAAATGTGTTAGCATAAGACAAGTAACACATTAACAGCATCACCCTGTAGAATTTTGAATAGTTCAATTGGGATTCCATCACCTCCTACAGCCTTATTATCAGCAAGACATTTTCGGGCCATCTCACTTCGCTCTCCAAGATGTCTGGCTCCAGCTCGTTGGACGCATTATTGAGGTCAGCACTGCTGTTAAGATCCTTCCTGTATATATCTTCAGTGTGTTCCTTCCACCTCTTCTTTATCTGATCTTCTTCTGTTAAGTCCCTACCATGTTTGTCTTTTATCACGCCCACTTTGGCATGAAAGGTGCCTTTTAGATTCCCAATTTTCTTAAGATCTCTTAATTTACCCATTTGGTTATCTTCTTCAATCTCTTTAAACTGTTCATTGTAGAATGTCTCCATGTCTCTTCTTGCTGTCCTTTTGGAATTCTGCATTTAGTTCGACAAATCTTTTACGTTCCTTCTTTCCTGGGCTACTTCTAAGGCCTCATCAGACAGCCAGTTTGACTTCTTACTTTTTCTTTCTTTCAGGGATATTCTTTGTTGCTGTTTCCTGGATAATGTTGCAGACTTCAGTCCAAAGTTCTCCAGGCATTCTGTCTTCCTTGTCTAGACCCTTAAATCTATTCTTTACTTCCACTGCATATTCACAAGGGGTGTTATTTATTTTGTATCCACTTGGTCTGATGGTTTTCGCTCTTTTCTTCATTTTAATTTTCAACTTTCACACCAAAATATTGTATTGAGGAGGTGGCTCAAGGTGGCTCTACCTTGACTATATCTTGAGAGATGCCACCAGGGATCAAAATGACAACTATGTTGTATATCAAGGAAGAAAAACAAAAGGAATCCCTTTCTCATGGTGCACACCCTAGAACCTAATCTCCATTATGGAGAGTAATACTTTAAAACATAACCTTTATTTTTATCCCAATTAAAACAATAATCAAATCTTAAAAACTTAGAACACAGACGCCATGCTAGTAATATATACTGTAGGTATATTAGACAATTGATAGTATTGTAATATAGGACACCAATATCACTATCATATTAAATCATCACTGAATCACAACTAATATCTGTGGAATGGTGGGACAAAGTGCTAATGCAATTGAGGAATAAAAGAACCCTGTAAAGTGCAGGAAGTAATTTAAAGTGACTAGTGATAAGGTGCTTCCAAAAATATTTATCATATATTAATAAATCTACATTTATTGCCTGAAAAGGCCTCTATTTAAATAATCATGATACTATGGAAACCAATATTGAAATCAAAACTTGCAAATTACAGTTTAAAAATTGATAGTTACAACATTAATGCTCCTCAACAGTGGTTACACTGTAAATTTATATCAGACAATACTATATATACAAAAAGCAGACCATATCAGACTATGTAGTGTATCGTGAAATTGTAAACTATATCATAATAAAGATCATATAAACTACATACCTATTATGTTAGGGAAAATTAGGTTTTACATCCCCCAAAAATTGTGGATATATTGAATATCTTTTAGAACCCAAATTATTGGTATGTTTTCCAATTTATACAGATAAATGCTCATTCCATGTTCTCCCAGAGCATGTTTATTCATGTAACCTTTTAATTAGAAAATGCATTTTTTGGATTACAGAAAAAATACAATCAAGAATATAATGTGTTTTATATACATTATTTTTTAATATCATTCCTTCCTTGCAAAGCAAAGCAAGCCATGTATGGCGCTGGAAAATCTGTTTTCTATGTTGTCCATCGGGTGATGTCCATGTGTAGAGTCGTCTCAGGGAGACCATAATTAACCCCATCAGTCCAATAGGGATCTATATAGACCCCTATAGGACACTATTAACCGTAGCATGAACGCTATAGGTGTCATGATGGTCCTCCATGACCCTCATGACACACAGTCTAAGCACTGCACTACACTACACTACACTACACTATTAACCATTTCCAACCTTATACTATTGTATTAACCCTCTCTAACTAATTAACACTAATTACCCTGTGATTAACTAATGAACCATACACTATTAAATCCCCCTCTATCCTATACTATTAAATCCCCCTCTACCCTATACTATTAACCCCCTCTATCCTATTTTATTAACCCCCTCTACTCTATACTAATAAACCCCCTTTACTCTATACTAATATACCCGCTCTACCCTATTCTATTAACTGCCCCTCTATTATATACTATTAAACCCTCTTTACCTTATTCTATTAACCCCCCTCTAACCTATACTATTAACCCCCCTACTACCCTATTCTCTTAACCCCTACACTACCTATCTAACCCCTATTAACCCCCTAACTACCCCAATGAAATCCTTATCAACCCACTAATTACAAAATATAAAAAAAATATTACAAAAAATAAAAAAAACTACATTACAGAAAATAAAAAAATGACAAGTTAAAAAAAACACTAAAACAAAAAATAAAACACCATCAAAATAAAGAATGATTTGCAACCTGTATAAAATAAAGGGTTAATTAGTCCACTAACCTTGCCAAAATGCCCCTGCAGCAATGGCCAACGATGCCCTGGTTTTCAATCATCTGCCCTGGACTAGTCGGGCTATCCATGTTGATAGAAGAAGGTCCAGTCCTCTTATTTTTTAATTGAAGCCCATGTCTTCATTTTCTTGACCAGGAAAGGGCCAACCAAAAAAAAAACCTGACACTCTAAAAACCAATAGCGGTTTCTGCATATGCTCCTGCATATAAAATGCATTGGAGCGTTCTGATTGGCTGAAATATCTGTCAATCAGATTTCAGCCAATCAGAATGGGTCATAAGAGCATATCCCATTTTGATCCGATCAGGACCCAGCAGCAAGTTGTAATGTGGGGACACTGCGAGGGTCCCTGCAGCATAGGGCGGTAATATTAGGTGCCGCAGGAGTTCTTGAAGTACCCCTGTGGCAGTCGCTAACTATTTGCAGGGGATTTAACCATTTAACTGCAGCGGGGGTCCCCTAACTGTAGCCTAATCCCAACCCGATGCCTAATCCTAACCCTATGCCTAACCCTAACCCCTACATAAATCCATTTTAAAATAGATTGCTCCCCTAGAACAATCAATTTTAAATTGTAGTGTAGTACCACATTGTGAGTGGTAGGTGGCGTTGCGATGTGCGAGCTCGCAACAGCGCACTTGCATGGGCGTGGGCGCGCAGGGATGGAGCAGCAGAAATGCAACAGTACACACATATCACACCACCATGCATACACACATGCACACACCATGTTCATACTCATACATATCAGGCTCCTGAAGCTCCTTCTCCTCATGGGCAGGAGCAGCGCTGCTGGAGAAAAATGACTTTCTCTCTTTACTCTAATCTACTACCTTCTTCAAATCTTGACCTCTTGTTCTTGTCTTCCTCTTTTTCTGTCAGACTCCTTCCTTTTTAACCTTATTAAATCCTTCGATATAAATGAGGGTTTCTATAATATATATATCTGGAGGGGAAATTAAAATCAGCTTCTGCAAACAACAAATCAGCATTTTTTCACGTTGTTCAGTCGTGTCCAACTCTCTACGACCTCATGGACCATAACACACCGAGCACATCTTTATGTTCATGGTTATGCTGATCCACTTGGTATTCATGTCAGAGATACTGGAGTGGGTTGCTAGTTCCTTCTCCAGTGGGCCACAGCAATACAGCTCCTTGTATTCTTAGATGGTAACACATCCAAGTACTGACAAGGATCAACCCTGCATGGCTTCAGAGTGGTATGACCTCTTAGTTTCCTGACTGGAATCAAGCCCAGGCAGCAGTGGTGGAAGCACCGATTTCTAACCACTGGACCACCAGCCCTGGACATAGTCGAACATGAGATGACAAGGTTAAACAGTGATATCCTAGTGGGAATAACTGGCATGGGATATTTCACATCAGAAAACCACCAGATCATCTACTGTGGTCAATAATGCAGCAGAAGAAACTCTTATAGTCGATCAAAGCCTGGACAAAGTAGTGCTCAGCTGTGTGTTTTCATTGTTCAGTCGTGTCCAACTTTCTGTGACCTCATGCACTGTAACACACCATGCTGATCCACTTGATATTCATGTCAGAGATACTGTAGTGGGTTGCCAGTTCCTTCTAGAGTGGGCTACAGCATACAGCTCATAGAATTCCAAGGTGGTCTCCTGTCCAAGTACTGACCAGGCCAAACCCTGAATGGCTTCAGGGCCGTGTAACCTCTTGGTATCCTGACTGGAACTGAATCCAGGTTGCAGAGGTGACAGTACCAAATAGAGATGCTCTGCACAGTCAGTCAAAAACAAGACCTGGAGCTGACTGCGGTTCAGACCATGAGCTTCTTATTGCAAAGTTTAGAATTAAACTGAAGAAAAGAGGGAAAATCAGAACAAACATTTACAAAATAAATACTGCTCCCTATGAATCTGCAGTGGATGTAAAAAATAGATTTAAAGCACTAGACTTGCAGCCCTATTAAATTCCCCCAACGTTTAAAACTGTAGCCCGTAACGGAACCCACAAGACTTACGGCTATTAATTTGGCCTTGTAAAGCTACCTGCAAACGATCTGCGGGTTACATGAGTAAAAACCATACGGGCTGTTGAAATCTGAACTCCGTTGCAGCAAAGCCTTTGATCTGCTAAGTTCGTAACTTTTATGTTTGAAAATTGCTGTTAAATTGCTACAAATTCACTGGCGTTCAAACCCGTAACCCGCAAATGGAGCCAAAAAGTTACTAGAGAGGACCCACAAGGTGGTTAAAGTCCTATCCATAGCACTGTAAATGCAAATATCAACACGCTACTGTACTTATAATTAAAGGGAAAGTGATGTTGGGTATTAAAAATAATAGCACAACATTCTCAAACTCACAAATCTGGAATATAAAATACTTTTATTTCTATTATATATATTGATCCCGGCAATCAATGTGTTAATACATATAATGGAACTTGCATGGACTAAAATATCATATTTACTGATTTATTAATATTGCATTATTTCTGGAATGCGGTCCGATCATAACTCGTAACTGAAACCTGTAAGGCTTTCAAATCTAACCTCCATTTTTCAGTGGCGTAATGATGACTATCTTTTACCATTGGCTCCATCTAAACCCGTAACTACGGGTTTGACTAATTGATTATGTTCACGGCCGCACATGCACATGGTCTACGGGTTTGCATCTCCAGGCCGTTGGTAGCGGCATGGTGGAGTGTAATAGCTCTGTAAAGCAGCAGAATTTCAAGCCTGCAGACTTTGCGGGTGTGCTTTTGCCACTACGGGCTTCTAACTTCATGGGGCTGTTGGAGACAGGAAAGAAGGAAAGCGAAAAGTAGTAAGATAAGAAAAAGGTAAGAAAAAATGTATCCATCTGAATGCAGAATTCCAGAGGATAGCAAGAAGAGACAAGGAGACATTCTATAATGAGTGATGTAAAGATATAGAAGAAGATAACAGAATACAGAAGTCAAGGGACTTAACAGAAGCAGATCAGATAAAGGAGAGGTGGCAGCAATATACTGAAGAGCTATACAGGCAGGATCTTAACATCACTGATGACCTCAATAGTTTGCCCAAGAAGTAGGAGCCAGACATCTTTGGAGAGGGAAGTGAGATGGACCCTAGAATGCCTTGTTAATAATAAGTCTGTAGACGTTGATGGAATCCCAGCTGAACTATTCAAAATCCTACAACATGATGCTGTTAAAGTATTGCCTGCCTTATGCCAACAAATTTAAAAAACTAAACAGTGTCCAAAAGACTGGAAAAGGTCAGTCTACATTCTGAGCTGAAAAAAGGAACAGCCAAAGAGTGCTCCAAATATTGAACAATTGCACTCATTTCACGTACCAGCAAGGTAATGCTTAAGATCCAATAAGCTTGGCTGCAACAATATATGGACCAGCTGTGCAACTGGGTTCCGCAGAGGAAGAGGAAAAAGAGATCAATTTGCCAATGTCTGATGGATAATAAAGAAAGCAAGAGAGGGACAGAAAACATTTACTTCTGCTTCATAGACTATTGTAAAGCCTTTGACTCTAGATAATAAAATGTTGCAAGTTCTTAAAAAGATGGGACTACCAGACCATCTCATCCGCCTTCTGAGGTATCTGTATGTGCACCAAGACGACAGTCAGAACTGAACATGGGATAACAGAATGGTTCAAGATCAGGAAAGGGGTGATTAATCCGCACTGGATGAATTAAATATTGTGGGAAGAAATAACAACCTCAGATAAGCGGATGATACTGCTCTGATGGCTGAAAGTGAGGAGGAACTAATGGACTTATTGATGAGGGTAAAAGAAGAGAGTGTAAAAGTTGTCCTGTTGTTCAACATTAAAAAGACAAAGATCATAGGCGGAGCCAGCGTCTTAAGCAGCAAGACGTGTGTGCCCTGAGCTCCTGCTCAAAACTCAGAGCTGAAGCTTATAAGGGGCTAAAAAGCCCAGCAAGGGGACTACCTTACCCCTACAGCAATTGGGGGAACTGGAGGGGACACCCCAAACCCCTTTCCGGGTGCTTCTAGTCACCCCGCCGGCGTCACCCGCAACAACGCACAATGCCAAGGCACAGGAGGGTGAAGGCACAGCCAGGGCTCACCTGGAGAAGGTGTAAACAGGCCCTGGTCCAGGAGTGCTGTGCAGGACCTGTCCGGATCGGCCCAGGAGGTCACAGGGACTGGAGGGGCCCTGAAATGGGTGGCGGCCATCTTGGCCCTACACGTGGCCAGCGTGAGGAAGAAGATCCAGGCGCAGTGAGTACTCTGGGAGAAGGCCGGGGGCTCCCCAGGGGAGACCAGTGGCGGCTGGCCCGGTTGGACTGGCCTGGGAAGGCTGCAGACCCCCAGAGGAGGCAGCTGGGGAAAGAAACTAAGGGCCCAGAAAGCCCGCGAAACGGGAGGTGGCCATTTTGTGTCCAGGGCCTAGTGCAAGGGCCATTGCCAGGCTAGAATACTCCCTCAACACCCCAAACAGCTTACAAGCAGCATCTCCAGGGGATCTAGAGAGGCTGAAGTGGGCTGCCCTGTCAGAGACCCACAGAACATAGAACACACTACTAATCAGCTCCCAGAGACTACCTTTCTGGATCCAGGCTGCTCAAGCTGGGACAGGCCTGTCTCTACTACAACTTGTGTGTTGAACTTTGCATTTCTTTATTAGGCAAAAGGCCTTTGTACTGCTAATTGCTCTCTCACTAACAGACTGTAACTGGTGGTGCATAGTTGACCGGCATAATAGCTGGAATTCCTGGGTGCCAATCCAATGAGCAGTAACATAGGCAACAACCTGCTGATCTCCACACACTCCAGTCTGAAGAGGCAAAACATCAAGAGTAAAAGTGGCCTGAAACTGAAGGCTTCCATTGCCACCTAGTGGAGCCGAGGTCACACTACAACAATCTGGTACTGGAGCAAACGACTAATAGCAGCTAACAAGGCTTATCTCTCTAGGATGTAGAATTCCTGGGGGGGAAAAAGGGGAACTCCTGCCGGCGGGGGCTGCTTCATGTTGAGAAACATCCCTGGCACTGTCATCTAATCCCACGGGGCAAGAAGAAAGCAAAAAAGGTCCTGAGGAGACAGAAGAGAGTCCCCCACACACCAGAGAATTACTGTGTGTGTCCTAAGTCAAAATACATCAAAGTAACAAATATGGGGAAGAACAAGAAATCCCTCTCAACTAAGAGGACTGAGGAACATTTCAAGAGAGCTGGGGCCTCCAACATTGAAGCCCAGTGCTCAGAATCTGAACACTCTGATCACTCAGACTCAGAGCAGCAGGCCGCATCCTCGCAACCAGAGGTAAACATCACTGAGAACTCAATGGCAAAGTTTGAAGCTCTTTTGGAGACGCATATTAATAGGGCAGTTGCAGCCCTTCAAAAAGATTTGCACGAGTTGGGGCAGCGGACCAATCTCCTTGAGGAGTCTGTGGACCAGATAATATCGACTCAAGAGAATGATAGGGTAAACATTGCAGAGAACACCTCCCGCATCTCTAGCATTGAAGATAAACTTGAAGATCTAGAGAATCGGTCGAGAAGGTTCAATATAAGAATAAGAGGGGTGCCGACAGCAGTAGTTGATCTCCCCCGCTACCTTAAAGCTACTATCGACAAGATCCTATCGGAAACTCCAGATCATATATGGGAGGTGGAGCGTGCCCACAGGGCCCTGGGAGGAAGCAAAAATCAAGACCTCCCCAAGGACATTATTGTTAGGCTATTACGCCAGCATTCCAGGGACCTAATATTGTCTACAACACGCAAGATGGCATCGATTGTCGGCCCCGACGGATCCAAGCTACAATTCTTTGCAGACCTCTCCCCTATCACACTCCAGAGGCGGAGGCTAATGAAACCAGCCCTAGAGATACTCCAACGCCAGGGCATCAGATATAGATGGGGATTTCCTTTTGCTCTTTCCTTCTCCCTAAATGGGGTGCACCACTCATCTCGCTCGCTGGAGGAGTGTCTAGGTCTCCTTAAAAGACTGGCCCTGACAACAGAGGAACTTGCAATTGGGCCTCCTGCACCCCTCATCACTCGGTTGCCTCAGAGGCATTGGACGGAAGTCACCAGTCTAAAGAAAACCTCAGATAAGACTTTTGGGGTCCTCACCCAGAGACCGGACCAAGACAGGGGCAATCGGAGGGTGTGAAACCCTTTCATAGTTTCCCTAGAGACTTCTTTTTTACCCCTACCTTTGATGAGCAGAGGACAGTTGCAGCGGAGGGGGGGGATCTTGTTGTCCCTACCTCAGCCAAGTTTGGACAGTATCTACGTCTGAGTGGGATTATTGACTCCAGAGTTGGGGCCACTGCCCCCCAAAGCTATAAAGAAGACCTCTATACTTAAAGCTGCGAGTGGTTCTGCATGCCTGTTAATGACTTGCTTTAACCTGTTTGTGTTTTCCTCCCTATAAGAAGGTTTAACTTGCAATAGTCTTAGCTACTGTTAATGCCTTATAAAATAGGATGTTTTTATTATCTTGTTCCTTCCTCTATTGGAAGGTTTAATCCGGTAAAATTGTGCTCATAGAACATAAATGTCAGTTGCCAGGATGTTTACTGTTTACTCTTGTTGTAATTGCTCACCATTTAGGTAGCCCCCCAGAAATCCCCCCCGCCGGTGGGAGGACCCATGATTCTAGCCAGGAAGTATGCAGGCTAGGATAAAGAAACTGGCTTTACTAAACTGTAGCCCCACAGGGAGAGTGTTCTACCCCTTTACTCTCTCTCTAGTCTTTCTTTTCTCCTGTACTCTGCTCTCGCGGGCTTTGCCTACCCTCACGCTGTTTTCCTGTATACTCAAATTCCTCCTCTCCGTCCGCCGCTCTCTTTCCACCTCCAGCGCCTCCTTCCATCACCCCTCCTATTTGTGGACGAGAGGCCAACAAATGGCCCCCAGTTACTCCCCTATGGCCTCTGTAAATGCAACCCAACGGGGTGGAGGGCTCCCCTACTGGGGCTGCGGGCTTGCACTTAGCCTGAATTATAATCTTTTATTCCCACACAATTGTAGTCTAGACGGGGACTGTTCCCTTGACAAGTTGTTTATTGTGATGAGCTCTGCTAATATCCTCACATCCTTAGAAATGACTAACCAACTATCTCTCTTTTATGCTCCCGGCAGATCAGGTATCTATAGCGATCCACACTCTAGCCGACTTCCAGTCCTGGACCGGATGGGCCGCTCTCCGCTCCCTCCGCACGGCCGCTTCAGAGAGGTACAATGGGACACGCAAAATATAGGCTTATTACACCTAATTACACATGAGCGCCCCGGCTAGGATAATCACCCATAACGTAAAGGGGTTTAACTCCCCCTTTAAAAGAAGGAAGACTTTCCTATATTATAAAAATTTTAGTCCCTCAGTCATCTTTCTTCAGGAAACTCACTTTGCCAATAACAAGGCTCCTACTTATTTCAGTAAAGACTACCCCCAATATTACTATACAACCCAAACATCTAAGAAGGAAGGGGTAGCGATCTTGCTCCACAGGAATTTCCAGTTCCAACTGGACGCAAGAGTAGTGGACCGGGAGGGGTACTTTTATATCATAAAAGGTACAGTTCAAGGAAACCCGATCTCTTTAGCATCGTTTTACGCGCCCACTGTAGCTCCCCACAAGACTCTGATAAGATTTCTAAAAACCCTAGAGGTGGGGAACTGGGGACAACTCATAATAGGGGGTGACCTTAACCTGGTTCTGGATCAGGAGGCAGATAGGTCTAAACCTTCGGCTCATAATCTCTTCTCGCACAAAATCAAGCAGATTAGGAGGCTCCTGCACTCTTTAGATCTAGTGGATGCTTGGAGGGGGCACCATCCACGGGGGAAGGAATATACTTTCTATTCCTCAAGCCATGGGACCTACTCCCGCATAGATGCTCTTCTTGTGAGCTCCGCACTACTGGACCACTCCAGGGACGCTAATATAATCCCGTGCACTTGGTCAGACCATGCAGCAGTCTCTCTGGAGGTAGAGCTGGGGACCCAGACTTTGCCTTACTCCTGGAAAATAAATGAATATTTATTAGCGCTGCCTGCAGTCCAGGAGCAAATTGCTGCTGAGCTGAAGGCGTTCTTTGAAATCAATGTGGGAGGGGAGTCTGAGCCAGGTTGGGTGTGGGTGGCCCATAAGGCCTACATAAGGGGGACTTGCATTAAAATTGCCTCCCATCATAAGAAAATGACCCGCAAACGGGAGAGTGATCTCATGACGAAGTTAGCACAGCTAGAGAAGCAGAACCAGCTGTCCCTCTCCCCCTCTCTTAGGGGTCAGATAGATGGGGCCAAATTGGAGTTAGAGGGTATTCTAGCGGTTAGGACTGAAAAGGCGCTAAGGAGAACACAGCATCTATTTTACTTAAAGGCGAATAAGCCCGATAAATTGTTGGCGAGGAGCTTGAAGGCGCGGTACGCACAATCTAGAATCTCCCAAATTAGGGCAGGGACGGGTGCTCTTACGTTTAGCCAGAATGAAATCCAAGAGACATTTAGGGACTTCTACCAATCTCTCTACACTTCACAGAACATGGCCCCAGAACACTATATTACCTCATATCTAGACTCCCTAGATCTCCCGCAAGTTTCAGTAGGGGATTTGCAGAACTTAAACAAGGAGGTCACGGTAGAGGAAATCCTAGTGACATGGTTTTACCAATATTTATTACAAGAAATTCCCAGAAATACTAGCCCCTCACCTGTGTAACCTTTTTAACTCAATTCTGAGAGGGGAGGCAATCCCCCCCGAGCTGAACAACGCTGACTTGACATTGTTCCCTAAAGAGGGCAGGGACTCCAAAGAGGCTAAAAATTATCGGCCAATTGCACTCCTGAATGGAGACATTAAGTTGTTAGCAAAAATCTTTGCCAAAAGAATCTCGGCTTTTCTTCCAGCACTGATTCACAAAGACCAGTCAGCTTTTATCCCACACAGGCAGACGGGGGACAATATCAGGAGGACTTTAAATATCATACACATAGCTAGATCAGGTGGGCCCCCTGTGTGTATTTTAGCCTTGGACATTGAAAAAGCGTTCGATATGCTGGAATGGCCATTTCTGTTTGCCACATTGTCTAAATTTGGGTTTAAGGGCCAGTTTATCAGCCTGCTGCGCTCATACTATACTTCACCCAAAGCCTGCCTTAAGCTACCCGGTTCTCAGAGAGCCTATATCAATATCGGACGCGGTACTCGGCAGGGCTGCCCACTATCCCCACTCCTCTTTGCACTAGCAATTGAACCTTTAGCCCAGGCGATCAGAGCAAATTCCAAAATAGGTGGTGTACGGGTGGGACATCAGCATGTGAAATGTTCTTTATTTGCTGATGACCTCCTTTGTACCTTGACGAACCCGGGCCCATCGATTCAAGCTCTGATGGAAACGATCACGCAGTATAGCTCCTTGTCAGGGCTCAGATTGAACCAGGAGAAGACAGAGGCCCTTAGTGTTGGTCTTCCCCCAGACATATTGAACCAGCTGAAACTAACATATAATTTCCTGTGGCCAGCCTCTCACATTAAATACTTGGGAATTAATCTAACCAGTACATTAGCAGAAATGTATAAAGCTAACTTCCCTCCCCTCTTTAGAACACTGCAGAGAGACCTAAACATCTGGTCGAGGCGGCATATCTCCTGGACGGGTCGGATTGCTGCGGTCAAGATGAACATCTTGCCAAGGCTGCTCTACCTAGCCAGGACTTTGCCCATTCAAATAAACAATGCAGAGTTGTCCCGTTTCCAATCCCTGGTATTTAAATTTATATGGAGGAATAGACCTCCAAAGATAGCCAGGAGGATAATGTTTAGGCACAAGTCCAAGGGCGGTCTATCATGTCCTAATTTTTCCAACTACCTCAAGGCGGCGCAACTTGCTTTTATCCCCTTGGTGCACTCCATCCATCACCAACCAAATTGGGTGTTTATTGAGAACGCATTAATGGCTCCCCTGACTTGGAGAATAATTCTATGGGCTCCTCCCTCAGAGACATACGGGGACCGGATTAGTAACCCTATCACTAGCTTCACCTTAAGGACTTGGAATCGGGCCAGACGGAAACACAAATTAGCCCACGCCTTGTCTCCCCTAACTTCTGTGTTCTCATCTCCCTCCCTTTTGACCTCTCTATCAGTAGAATCGAGAAATTTTGGGAGCTCGCTTAACACTAGACACAGTGAAAAGGCATCATATAATACCCCAGCGAGAGCTATTTAATCTTACAAAAATAAGATATTGGATAGGGGAGGTGGTGAGGAAGCATGGACCCCCCATGGCTACCTGGCTGTCTACAATATGCAAGAATGTACCGCTTTTTAAGGGAACCCTGGGAAATCTTTATGACATATTAAACTCTCCCCCGGATCTTACAAAGCCCCCCTTCATGATAAAGTGGGAATCTGATTTACAACAAACTTGGGAGGGGACAACTTGGGCCGAGGCCTTTTTGAATCTCTCCAAGGGTTCATTTAATTTCAGTCTCTTGGAAACTTCCCTAAAAATTCTGCACCGGGCTTACATGACTCCAGTCAGATTGAACAAGATATTTCCAACAATCTCAGATAAGTGCTTTAGAGGGTGTCAAGGTAGGGGGGATTTCATTCACTCATGGTGGCAATGCCCCAGGGTGGCTGAGATCTGGGAGAAGGCAGCCACATTAATTTCAGGATTATTGCATACCCCTATTACACCTTCAATAGCGACATGCCTTCTAGGAATACATCATTCAGAATTAGGGAGAAAAGGCAATAGGTTGGCTCAAATGATTTATCTTGCAGTCAAGAACATAATTGCCAGGCGATGGAAAGATAATTCTATCAGTTTTCAAGAAGTGATTAATAAAGTAAAATTTCTATTTATTAATGAAAGGATGACTTATACTCTTTTAGACTCTCTCCCGGCATTTTTGGAAATTTGGGAGCCTTGGATTAGATCACCAAACGGTATTCCTTGAGGAGGGATAGTCTGGGGGGTCGGGTGGGGCCTGTTTTTTCTGAGGCGGCTAGGTGTGGAGCCGAGTCGGGAGCGGTGCGGTTCGGACGGAATTGGAAGAAGGCTGACTGTTCTGTTAGAGGTGAGGTAATAATACAATGATTATTGGGGAGAAAAAAAAAAAGTGCTAAAGAGGCGGCGGAGAGGGGGAGTGTTCGGAGGAATATTGAATTTTCCTTTGGTATGGCAAGCGAGAGTAAACTTTTATCTCTCTCACTTTTATTCTTTATGCTGAATCTATTTAAGCTCAGCTAGTTTACTATCTTTACGGAGTTGTTAGAAATTTATATGTATTATAATTATCACTAAAAATTTTGAAAATAAGGTTTTTTGAGGAAAGAGAGAATGGTCTCAGTATTACATTTTGGAGGAAATCTGTGTTCAGGTGTCAAATGTACGTTTATTCCTGAAATGTTTTATTTGTTACTGCCATTCATACTACTCTCAATAAAGTTTATATGATAAAAGAAAAAAAGACAAAGATCATGGCAAATGGCAATCTCATTTCCTGGCAAATAGACGGGGAAGAAGTGGAGGCAATGAGAGATTTTTACTTCCTGGGATCTTCAAATGGTGACTATAGCCATGAAATTAAAAGACATTTGCTTCTAGGGAGGAAAGCTCTGACGTACTTGGACAAGCTTGTAAACCGTAAAGATATTACATTAGGAACAAAGGTCCTCATTTAGAACTATGGTATTCACAGTAGTAACATGCAGATGTGAGAGCTGGACTATAAAGAAGGCTGAGCAGTGGAGAATTGATGCCTTTGACTTGTGGTGTTGGTGAAAACTGCTTAGAGTCCCTCGGACTGCAAGACGATCCAATAAATACTTCAGGAAATCACAATAAATTGTTCACTGGAAGGTATGATCATGAAGCTGAAGCTCAGATATTTTGGTTGTATCATGAGAAGGCAGGATTCCCTAGAGAAGACTCTGGGAATGATTGAATGCACGCAAAGAGGACGACAGAGGCGAAAATGGATTGATGAGGAAATTGAAGCAATGAGCATGAACATGAATGGAGCTCAGAGTGTCAGTGACTGACAGATGTACCTGGTGTGCTGCGGTCCATAGGTTCATGGAGATAAGGAAACGACTGAATGACTAAACAACCACAACATACTATGGAGGTCCATAGGGTCCCACATGGCATAGGGGTTAATATTAAGTTCCATGGTGGTCCCCCATCGTTATAGGATTATATACTGTGGTGGTCCATAGCTTAGCGGTTAATTTTAAATGTCATGTGGATCCCTAGGAACCTGCATGGTTATGGTTAGAGGCCACCATGTGGTTAATGGGGCCCCAACCCAAAGTCTGATGGCTCCTCAGGTGTTGAAGGTGGGTACCAGGCCGTGGTGGAGCTAGAGAATGGAGGGCCCTGGTGCAAAAAAATTTTGTTTGTAAAAAATATTTTGTGCTGGGCCCTGCTGGAAACAAATTACACCATTCCCCCCCCCCCCTTCCCATAACTGCTCCCCTCCCAAAGACACTTTCCCATAACAGCAAGACTCTTACTCATTGCTGCATATATATATATATATATATATATACATATATAAACATCACTCTCACAGAGCGCACACCCCTCTTGGCATCCATCCCCACAAAGTCCTTTTCAGCAGCCATCCCCTCTCGACATCCATCCTTGCACAGCACCCAACCTCTCTCAGCACCCACATAGCCTCCAACCCTACCTCCTTTCTTCCTTCCATCCATCACAGAACCCAATTCCCTGTACTTTGCAGACCTTGCTTTTTCACCTCTTCCCAGATACACATCCCCAGCATGCTGACCTGCTCCACACTGCCCCCTCTTTGGGTTTCAGTGCCCTCATTTAAACAGGCACACAGCGATTTCAGACCAGGGTGTGTGCAGCCAAGAAGGGCCAGGGGGTGTGTGGTGGTTTGGGCTAGGGTGTAGGGTTCCAGGAGGGCCTCTACACTAGACAAAAAAACATAAAAAGTAGATGCACCCCTGGTTCCACAGGATACCTGGGCTCAAAAGGTAGCAGATATTGAGGGAGGAGCTTGGAGGATTCCTGGGCTTATAGGGGGTAGTGGGTATTGAGAGGTTCCTAGGGGATACCTTGGCTCATAGGGTTAGCAGGTATTAAGGGGGGTCCCATGTATACCCAGACTTAAAAGGGGTAGCGGGTCATAGCATCGTAAACCCCCCCACATCCATTATTTTTATTGTGTAATCCCTTCCCTGCCATGGTGTAGTGGATTGAATAGATAGATACTGTATATAGGTATTTGGGAGATGCAGCTCTGACTGGTTAATTCCTTCACCTGCTTATGTACACGTAAGGACCTGATAATATAGCTGCGTGTCAGTTAGCTGCTTATCTACACGTAAGAGCTTCTGAAATCACTCATAAGCTATTTTCTTGTTTTCTTATGTCAATATCACCCAGGTAAGTATCAGTATCCTACGTGAACAAGCCATATAATAGCTACTTAAATTGAAGCTCTTGTAGCTAAATTTCTGCCTTAGGGCTCTTTCTACAGGAGCCATATAATTGACCTTTATTTACTGACTCAATAATTCCAGCATTAAAAAACACATAAGTATAAAAAATGTACAACACACAATGCAAATTCAGAAAGTGTTTGTGTGTGTGTGTATATATATATATATATATATATATATATATATATATATATATATATATATATATATATATATATATATATATATATATATATATATGCATGCAGAAGTAGCTTTTAGATATATTATGCTTTAATCCCGTCTTGGACACAGCCAAACTGTGTTAGTGTACAAAGACTGAAAAATAAAATAGCCAAATCTGTTGCTTACACTACTGGATGTATACAGAATGTGGCAAGGATGGAATGAGCGTCTCCAATTTATAAAGCCTTAATTGTTATTTTTTTAAATGAAACTGCTAGTAGCAACTTGTAAGTTTTCAAAAGAAACTTCTAGTTTCAAGGTTGTCTGTGGATATATAGACCTTAATTTGTCCTTTCTACAATAATTAATTTTTAAAATGACATTAAAAGTAATCTTTTATGAAATTATAAGGAAGATGTACTAACCATATCAAGGGATGTGACATACCACTGTATTCAATGTGAGAAAAATTGTCATTGTAACCCTTAACTGAGTAAATATCGCATCTATATGTTACTTAAGTACTGCCAGCCGCCTCTCTCTCTAATGTTTTAAATAACAATCCTTAACAAAATTTAAAACTACCATAATCAATTTTTTTTTTGGAGGGGGGGGGGGGGTTCTCAGTGAGCAACATGCCAAAGTTTCAGATTCAGAATTCCAAATATTTTGATGGTTCCCTTAATAATATGAGATATTTCATAGTTATGAGAGAAAAAATGCATCTTCCCTATGGTTTTAATTTCAATAGAGGAAATTGTTTTTTTTATTCAGAAAGATTAACATATGTTTGGTGAGAGTGGTTTCTTTTGCAGTTCTAGTAAAAGGAAATTGTGGTTTGTCTCTCTATTTCATGTATATTTATATATATAATAAGTCTGTTGTGGTTGATATGTGTGTGTGTTTTGCAGGCTAATGTATTATCCAGGCATTCTATAAAATGCCTAGTTAAACAATCAGCAGAATACTAGGCTTCTGTTACTTTGGTCTTTTTATCTGATTATTTTACTTTTATTTCTACATCAATGTCAACTGTGTATGTTCAGGCTTTGTATCCATGTAATTTTTTTTCACAGAAAGGCAAAAAATGAAAATGAGGAATGGAAAAACAAGACGTATGCATTTGAGGTTAGACATTGGAGTATTTATGGGTAATGTGTAAAAGTTCTACTTTACAGAAAGGGTATAAGAGCAGTAAAGGAATTAAAAGCATGAGGGAGGCACACACAAGGCTACCATGAAGCTTTACTAAACTAACCTTTTTAGATAGGTTGAATTGGCAGACTAAATGGGCATTTGTCATCTCTCTTTTTTTTAACTTAAAGTTTTTAGTAATTTACAACATAACACTGCATGGTAGCAATATAAACAAAAGGAAAATGTGGAGTAAATAAGGTAATTAAAGGGCACTGTGATGCCCTAAAACATTAGCTAGATGCTTTTGTTTATTGGATTTCTATTTTATTCAGCTGCCAAGTCCAAAGTAAAAACAATAATTTAGAAAAAAGTTACTGTATCTGTCCAGCCCTGAGCTTTCTAGGGTTTCAACTCTTTAAAGGACCACTGCAGTTTAAGACAAAATACTATTGTTTATCAAATATATGTATCAAACTAACAACATTTTCAGCTGTTGTAAGTTATGGACATAAAGCATTTTGGTGAAAATCTGAATTTTTCAAGATGCTGTTAATCAGTGCAGGAATCCATTTTGTGTTGAATACATCACTTTCTCACATTTGAATCATAATGCTGTTTGTTTTGGCAACCAGTGAAGAAAGGGCTGGGGAAAGAAGAGACAGAGAGCCATTGCAAATATTTTTGGATAAGATTGAAATAGACTCAGTGCCCATTCTCTCTCACTGGTCCAGAAGCAGACTCCTTGCATCAAAGTGCAGAACCATCGACACACACCTTTCACAACTATATCATGGAACTCCCCAGTCTCCTGCAGACGCATTGGCTTAAGCATTAACTAATTAAGAACTAGATGTATGACTTTTTTCCTGCTTAATTATTCTCTGAGGCAAAGTTTTCAAACAAAGATTTTTTTGTAGTTGTGCGTTGCTCCACCACTGTGTGTAAGTAAGGACCTGCGCTTGTTAGAGATGAGCTATGGTGAATCAGTACTATGTAGGCAGTGAGAAATAACAATAGGAGCAAGAGAACAGAACACTTTGTAGCTTGCTGTGAAAATTCTCACAGTGTGGTTGTAAAATCTCGTATGGAGAGAAACATATGCATATGATAATCAAAAGACTTTATTAATATTCATTTAAATCAAAACTTTAAAATCTGATGGTTAAAAAGATATTTATACAGGGAAAACATATTCTAGTCACAATTTATTATTTTATACATGCATATAGGTATCTACTGTTGTAATGAAGTATACAGTATCTGATATAGGACACATATGGTCTAAAAATAGATGAATAAGCAGATAATAGCACATACTGTATATTTATAAATAGAATACCTATACTTCCTATTGGATGGCTCCTTACTGGAATAGGGTGTACATTACTGAAAAAAAAACTACAAGCACTCACTTGTAGCACAAGTTATGGGATCTACTATGTACCCTCTAATTGTATATGTGTTAATTAGCTGTTAAATAACATATATTTATCACCTAGTAACTTGCCCGTCAAAAGTGACGGGATAATATTTGAAGTGTCTCTACCACCTCCCCCCATGTCTCTTCCTCCGATCTCCTTCCCCTATGTATCTTTACTCTCTCCTCTGTGTCTCTTCCCTCCCACTCTCCATCCCCTGTGTCTCTCCCCCTTCTCCCTCTCTTGTGTCTCTCCCCCTTCTCCCTCTCTTGTGTCTCTCCCCCCTCTCCCTCACCAGTGTCTCTTCCCCCACTCTCCATCCCCAGTGTCTCTCCCCCCACTCTCCCGCCCGGTGTCCCTTTCCCCCCTCTACCCTTCTCTGTGTCACTTTCCCCCCTCTACCCTTCTCTGTGTCCCCTCCTCTATGTCTATTCCCCCTCCCCTGTGTGTCTCCCTCCCCCTCTTCTTCCCTGGTGTCTCTTCCCCCTCACCCTCCCCTGTGTCTCTTGCCCCCTCTCCCTCCTTGTGTCTCTTTCCACCCCTCACCCTTCAGTGTCTCTTTCCCCCTCTGCCTCCCATGTGTCTTTCCCCCCTCTCCCTCCCCTGTATCTCTTCCACCGCCTCTCCCTCCCCTTGTGTCTCTTTCCCCTCCTCTCCCCCCTCTACCTCCCCTGTATTTCTTTCACCCCTTCTCCTGTGTGTTTCCCCACTCTCCCCAGTTTCTCTTCCAAGCTCCAGTTTCTCTTCCCCTGTCTCTCTCACTCTCCCGCATGTCTTTACCCCCCTTTCCCGTTTCTCCCACCCCATGTCTTTCGCCCACCCTCTCCCCTGTCTCTCTCCTCTCTCCCCGTCTGTTCCTTGACCCAATCGCTGCACATGCACTGGTCACTGCATGCTCTGCCCATGCGCAACGTGTGGAGCTTTGCTCTTGTGCAAGTTAAGCCACGCATTCATGATTTGCGGTGGGCTTGTCAAAGTATGTAACCTCTTGTCGCCAATGCGCATGTGAGGTGGGAGCGTTACACATTTTGATAACTCCTCCTGAGTATTTCTGCTGGAGCCATACAAAACAATGCACAGAACAAAAGGAGTGGAACTCTGCTCTATCCTCCAAGCTTTCTGAAGTGGTGCCGGTTGACGTCATCAGTGGGCGACAGAATAGGAATCGGTCGGAGCTCACGTTTCGCATTGGCTTCCACTTGGGCCGGTAGCCTGAATGAAAAGAGGCTGTGTTTAAATAGGGTAAGCACTTAACATTTCACCAGATCTTAAGCCCTACCACACTACAAGCCATCTGTGTGTAGTAGGTCTTTACACCTCCAATGATCATGAAGCGGGTTGCAATGCAGTTGACTACTTTCTGAGAATGGAATCCATGGTAAACCAAGAGAAAAATCAATTTATGATGAAATTATTGAATATTATATTGCATCATCATTTTTTTGTCTTCAACAGCAAATTCTCCCTACAGAAATGTGACACAGCGATGGTATCTGCAATTGCTCCACCTACACCAATTTATATCTAGGCTGGTGGGAGAAGGGAGCTTGTTTTTTTTTTAATGATAATTCAACTTTCACTGATCAAGTAGTCCTATGGCTTTGTTATATTGATAATTTGCTGATCATATGGGATGGAAGCCAGGAAGATCTTGAAAGATTCATAAGTGTTTTGAATGATAATCAACTGATCAACGAACAGTTGATTTCTTGGACATCACCATACATAAAGATATGGCTGGGAATGTGAATACAGACATCTATAGGGAATCTACTTCTACCAACAGCACCTTACATTATACTAGTTTGCATTTTCTGCCAACAAAAAAAGCCATTCCTATTGGTGAATTTTTGTGAATCAGAAGGAACTGTTCAGATGTTGAAACTTTTAAGTCAAGATGAGGTGAACTATGTGACACTGAGGCAAAAAGGATATAGTCATATGTCCATTTAAATAGCCTATCACAGAGCACTTCCCACTTCACATGAACAGCTTCTGTCCTCAAAGGTGCACACTCATAGCCAGGAACCAGTGAGTTTTATCAGCACCTTCAATCAAGATTGGAAGCAGATATAGTTCATCCTTAACAAACACATTGAGATTGTGAAATCTGACACAGTGTGGAAGACAAGATTCAGATGAGTTCAGGTAGATGCAAAGCGGGATCATCCTGTATGTAGCCACTTTACAAGAAAAAATAAATTGACTAAATAATGGACAGGAGAGGAACCAAATTTCATCTTAGAGGATTTTACAATTGCAGAACTCAAAGTAATTGTTTACTGTTTAGGGTCTGTATGAATAATTGGTTGGCTCCCAGGATAATTCAAAAATGACAGCAATAAAAACTGAAGTCTGGCAATGCTGTTTGCCACACAATGTAAGCCTCTCCCCCTCTACTTTACTGGCCTTGTGATGAGCGCCTTTGGCGCTCATCACAGGCCTTGCAATGAGCCCCTTTGGAGCTCATTGCGAGTCTCTCCCTCTGTCTACTTCCTCCCTTGTGTCTTATTTCCCCCCTCCTCTCTCTCCCTTGTGTCTCCTTCCGCCTCGTCTACCTCCCTTGTATCTCCTGCCCCCCTGTGTTTTTACCTCCCTCTCCCTCCCGTGTCTCTAAACCCCTCCCCTGTGTCTCTTTCCCCCTTCTCCCTCCCATGCATCTCTTCCCCCCCCCTGTGTCTCCAACAACCCTCCCCTGTGTCTGTTCCCCCCTGGCCTGTGTCTCTTTCCCCCTCCCCCTGTGTCTGTTCCGGCCTTCCTCGTGTCTCCATTTCCCTCCCTTGTGTATCTTCCCCCCTGCACTCTCTCCCCTGTGTCTCTCCCCCCTCCTGTCACTCCCCTGTGTCTCTTCCCCCTCCTCTTTCTGTGCCTCTTCCTCCCTGTCTCTTCCCCCTCACCCTCTGTGTCTCTCCCCACTCTGTGTCTTCCACCCCTCTCCCTCTGTGCCTCTTCCCCTGCCTCTCTCTGTGTGTCTCGCCACTGTGTCTCTTCACCCCTTCCCCTGTTTCTCCCCCCTCTGTGCCTCTTTCCCCCCTCTCTCTGTACCTCTTCCCCCCTTTCCCTCTGTGTCTCTTCCTCCCTCACCCTCTGTATCTCTCCCCCTGTGTCTCTTCCCACTCTCCCTCTGTGCCTCTTCCCCCCTCTCCCTCTGTGCCTGTTCCCCCCTGGCCTGTGTCTCTTTCCCCCTTCCCCCTGTGTCTGTTCCCCACTCCCCCCCCATTTCCCTCCCATGTGTATCTTCCCCCTGTTCTCCCTCCCCTGTGTTTCTTCCCCCTTCTCTCACTCCCGTGTGTCTTTTCCCCCTCCTCTACCTCCCCTGTGTCTCTTTCCCACCTATCCCTCTGTGTCTCTCCCCCCTCCCTCTGTGTCTCTTCCCCACTCTCCCTGTGTGCCTCTTCCCCACTCTCCCTCTGTGCCTCTCCCCCCCCCCCCCTCTTCCCCACTCTCCCTCTGTGCCTCTCCCCCCCCCTCTTCCCCACTCTCCCATCTGCTCACGGCTCGGGCAAGCGCGGCTACTGCTGCGCAATGAGCAGTTTATCATTGTCAAACTGCGATTCGTCGCAAGCGTGACGACGAATCGCAGTTAGACAATTATATTATGTGATACATCATGTATTGGTGGTATATAATTATGCAAAATTATGGTATGTATTTGTGGTTAATAATGATGACTAAGCTTGAATTATATTGTTTCTTCTCAGTAAGAAGAAAGGTACTTTTTAACCACAAGTGGTAAGGTGATATTAGTACATAGTTCTTGGTACAATTATTATAATTAAGTATTTTTTATTAAGTTAATCTCATATAGTATAGAGTTTAGAGTTCTGCACACTTATATGGATAAATTCATATCAGAAGACAACATTTGTATATTATGTTTACTATTTTGATCTCCTCATATTTAGATGATTATCGCACTTTGTATTTTCTATAATCTTTTTAGCACACTATCCCACCATCATCTAAATCAATTCACTACTTATTTATGAATAATGTGATTAGAGTTAGAGATAGATAGATAGATAGATAGAGTTCTCAATTCAGTAACTATTTATTATGTTACCCTAAATAATTTATAATTGTTGGCTATAAAATATGGATGGTATTTTATTCAATTAAAAATTATTTCACTATAATAGTTTTGCGTATCTACCTGACCAAGGGCCTCATTCTATTAGCGGCCGCAGCCGCTGCGGGGCCGCAAGGACCAGCCGCAAGCTTTCCGGCTATTCTATTCCCCTCCGTCTGGGGCTTCCGGCAGGCTTGCGGCCGGTGCCTTGCTATCTCTTGTGGCCGCTCGCGCCGGAGGAAAGCCTTTGATCTAAAACGGCCGCAAGGAAATCGGCCGTAAGAAAAGCCTGGTTGCTATTCTATTGCTCCGGGAACCCTGTCTGCAAGGCTAAAAACGAGCCACAGCTTACTTGCAGCAAATAGGTCCCGCTAGCACCAATTAAGCACATAAAATAGCTCAAATAAAGCCATCCTGCACTTTGCGGAGTCTATAAAGTGATATTCAGTGTTAGCAAAAATAGCACATAATTACCCTATACTCAAATCCGTAAAATATTTTTTTTTTAATATACTTAAAATATACATGTAAAAAGTCCAGAGTGCTTGGAGCACCTCAGACACGCCCACGCCGCAGCCGGAAAATAAACAGTTAATTTGAACACGGGTTTGGGCTGATGTGCAAGCTTGAGAGTGGGTTACTTTTAATCCTCATGTCCCCCAATATGATCCCTAGCATTTACAGAGCTGTACAGTGCAGGCTTGAATTTATTTTTGAGTTTTTAGATTTCAGAGCTTACGGCCGGTTTCAAGATATGCGGCCGGCCGTAAGGGGAGATCCTTGCGGGGCCGTATAATAGAATCGCGAGTTAACTGAACCCCCGCAAGAAATCGCAGCCTTACGGCCGATTTACGGCCGATAATAGAATGAGGCCCCAAGTTTATAATTTGTGGTATATATTTTTTACATCAATTTACTATTAATTTATGAATAATGTTATCAAGTTTTTAATCTAGTAACTATTATGTTACACTAAATCCTTTTTGGTTTTGTATTCAATTAAAAAGCATCTCACTATAATCGTTTTACATATTTGTCTAACACCGTTTATAATTTTTAGTATAATAACGCTGTTTATTTACTGTACCTTACCATATTATCTTCTAATAACAATTTTCAGGGTCATCATTAATTTCTTTAAATAAAAGTTATTAAAAGTTAAGTTTTATTTAATATTCAAGTCTATACAATACAAAATTGGGATTAATAGGTGTGCACTATGAAAGGGTTCTTTCTGTCTCTATAAGCTATTCATCATTAATTTCACCTCACAAGTTATAAATATATGTTTTATTCAAATTATAATTTTGAGTATACACTGAAGCTATCTATATACTTAAATATGTATAGGAAACTAATCGGCTGTAAAAAGTTATAAAGATTTATTGCAACATTTTAATTTTAAAGTGCCCCACATAAAATAAGAGTATCTATTCAAAAGAATAACGCTGTTTATTTACTGTACCTTACCATATTATCTTCTAATAACAATTTTCAGGGTCATCATTAATTTCTTTAAATAAAAGTTATTAAAAGTTAAGTTTTATTTAATATTCAAGTCTATACAATACAAAATTGGGATTAATAGGTGTGCACTATGAAAGGGTTCTTTCTGTCTCTATAAGCTATTCATCATTAATTTCACCTCACAAGTTATAAATATATGTTTTATTCAAATTATAATTTTGAGTATACACTGAAGCTATCTATATACTTAAATATGTATAGGAAACTAATCGGCTGTAAAAAGTTATAACTGTTTTTCTTGGAACTCTGAGCTGGAAGCAGGTTTTTTAACTTGCTTTAGACATTCAAATGTGAACACAGATGTACTTTTTATTTACTGTACTACTGTACGGTGGAGGGCTTCTATCACTCTTTTGCCCACCATATTATAAATGATTGTTGTGGTGAACTACCTACTCATAATTTCCACAACACAGGCTGAGATCCCGCTCCATGCTGATGATAGCCAGTAAGCTTGAAACATGTACATGGATTGGATACTCAGCCTGTGTTTATTCCAACCTTGGCTTTGCATTAAAGCTGTGTAATACAGCATGCATAAGCTTAAAGGAAGCCATGTTTGATAATGGCTAAGGAATGAAGAGTGAGGCATTTGTGGCCATGTTTGTGTGTCCCAGCTCAACTTCCCAGAATGCAGTGTAATAACTGTTTTTCTTGGAACTCTGAGCTGGAAGCAGATTTTTTAACTTGCTTTAGACATTCAAATGTGAACACAGATGTACTTTTTATTTACTATTCAAAAGAATAAATGAGACCACATTTGTTTAATTAATCTCTGTTAGGTAGCTATATAATTAACACAGTATGTCCATTTGTTCTGAGGAATAGATATTATGTTTTTTCTGCTACACATATTCTGTCCCAATCTCATGATATTTTTGGTCTGATTCGGTGCAATATGGTCTAGCGAATCTGGAATGACAGAAACACAAGTGGTTAATTAAATCACAATTAAATGTTAAGTGTGTATCCTATTGAAACACAGCCCATTCATGATACTGGCCCAAGTGGAAGCCAACTCAAAAACGTGCGTGTCGGCCAATTCCTATTCTGTTGCCCGCTGATGACGTCTTCCGGCAGTACCCTGGATAGCTTGGAGGATAGAGCAATGTCTCACTCCTACAGACTACAAATGTTTTTTTGTGCATTGTTTTGGATGGCTCCAGGGGATATACAATAGAAGGTGAGTGTAGCCACTGATACATTTATGTTATTTAACAGCTAATTAACAATTAGGGGGTAAGCAGTGGGTCCCATAACCTGTGCTACAACTGAGTGCTTGTAGTTTTTTTTCAGTAATGTACACACTATTCTAGTAAGGAGCCATCCAATAGGAAGTATAGGTATTCTATTTATACATATACAGTATGTGCTATTTTTGCTTATTCATCTATTTTTAGACCATATGTGTTCTATATCAGATACTGTATACTTCATTACAACAGTAGATACCTATATGCCTGTATAAAATAATAAATTGTGACTGGTCATCCTGTGGTTAGACAGAATGTGTTTTCCCTGTATTAATATCTTTTTAACCATCAGATTTTAAAGTTTTGGGGCAGTGATGCGGTCATGAGGGCGGTACCGGAAGTGGAATACACACCAGATCGAAGATGAGCTGGTGGTAGGAGAGCTGGGAGGTCATGTATAGCAGACAGCGGTCCTCCTGAGCCCATACCGGATCCAAGGCCACAGATACTATACAGATGACCTTGAAGCCTCGAGAAGGACCTCCTCATTACAATGCAGCTAAGTAAAGCTTATAAAAATATATAAATTATTTGTACTCCGTTTATAAGTTTACCCTTTCCATCTCCCTTCTCCCGCCTCCCCTTATGCCTTAAAAAAAGTAAAAAGACAAAACCTCAAGGCTACTAGCAGGGATAAAAGTGGGGCTAAAAGCCAAAAAGTTTATTATGCAGAGTTTGGTAAAAGTCGGAGGACGGAGATAGTCCCTGTGAAGATCTCGCGAGAATACGCGTAATAGCGCGCCAAGGAGAGAGATCCCCGCGTAAGAATAGCGGGAGACAAAGTTTGGACTAATGAACAAACGTACTAGCTACAAGTCCTAAAAATAAAGGTGAGCGATTGCAAGAGGCATACTATGCCCCAGTAATATTAAACTGAAAACAAAAGGCTAAGAATCAACTAGAACCCGCTAGGGAGCTAAATTGGGGTATATAAAATAAAAGGATAATGGAAATATGTTAAGGCAGAGGGAGTAGAGGAGAAAGGGTTAAGGTAAAAAAAAAAAAATATATATATATATATAATAAGCTTTATGAAAATATGCAAGAGGCAGGAGGCTAAGGGCGAAGACAGAGAAAGTACCCTTTTAAGACATTATACAAGGTGATACAACCAATACAAATTATATAAGACAAGTAAAACAAAAGGACTGTACAAAAAAGTTAAGTGGAAAAGATTAAAAACAAGAATCCACAGGAATACATCCCAAAAATAACAAGATGGCAAATAAGAAACCCCCAAATGCTATGAAAATAAAAAGTAAGGAGAAGAAGACAGGAGCTCCAGAAACAAATCACTTTTTTTCACCAAAACAAAAAATTAGTACATTAGAAACAACACAATCAGAATCCTCTTTTTTGGAACAATCTGTAATTTCCTCCCCGAAGAAAATAGTACAATCTCCCCTTGAAGATATTGAAAAATCACAAGAGGAACCATTAACATATTCAAAAATGAAAGATCTTCTATATGATTTCCAAGAAAAGATTACGATGGAATTAACAAAACAGATGTCAGAAAACACAAATTCAGTTAAAGAAATAAGTAAAAGAATAAATGAACTGGAAACTAAATGTGATAAATTAATCATGGATAATAATGCATTACTGAAATACACAAACAATTTGGAATATAAAATTGAAGAATTAAATATGAAGATAAATCTTATGGAAGATAGATCAAGGAAAAAAAATATAAGAATAAGGGGAATAAACGAAAATATACTGGAAAAAGATCTACCAGGATACATTAAAGACCTATTTAACAATTTAACACCCCAAACTTCTAAAGATGACACCAAAATAGAAAATATTCACAGGATTCCCCTCCCTAGAGGACTAGACAAAAATATACCCAGAGACTTTATAGTCAACCTTCAATCCCTTTTTTTTAGAGATGCAATAATCAAAGCTAATTCCATAAAAAGACCGATGGATGCTCCATATGATAAAATAAAAATATTTCCGGATCAGTCTAAATACACTCTGAACAAAAGAAGAGATTATATGGCAATAACACAAAGCTTAAGGAAAGCAGAAATTAAATACAGATGGAAATATCCCACGGGACTATATATAATGAAAGATAATATTTGGAACAAAATAGACTCGGTTAAAGAAGGAATCTTGCTGCTACAAAAATGGAATTTAGAAGTGGACTTCTCTACTCTTCCTAAAATTCACACCGAACTAAACTTAAAGAACCCTGAATGGGTCGTGAAATAATAGAGGTTAAGGAAGAGAGGAAAAGACCCCATAAGAAATGTGGACTACATATTGACATATTTTTTACTGTTTTTTTTTCTTTTTTATATATCCCCCTTTTGGGACGGTTTACACACATAATTGGATTAGTAGTGATGGTTACAGTATATAGGGGAAAGGATACAAACATACCCCAAGACATTACCAATACTATGGTGGCGAATTTTAAGCACTTTATTAGTATGCACTTTATAGAAATATAGAAGTTAAATAATAGAATATGAAGCACTTTAATTAATTACACAAAGGAGTAAAAAACCTATATTATGGTGACGAAATATAAGCACTTTATTTGTTTACACTTTATAGAGATATAGAAATGTAAAAATAGTACTTGAAGCACCTTAAATATATAAAGGAGTAAAAAATTGAAGATTGGATAGATTCACTAGTGGTATATAAAAGGTTGTAGAAAGAATAATAATATGAATTTTGAGAATTTAGAATTAATTATTAATATCTTATATAATTGAGATTATCGCTAGTATAAAATGATAGTGATGATGTAAAATGTTTGAGAGAACACGGATGTAACGGGGGTAAAATTAAGCACTTTATTGATATGCACTTTATAGATACGTAGAAATATTTAATAGATTATTTAACACTTTAAAACACATAAAGTAATAAAACCGTAAGATTAGATAATTAGCATGCTTTGGAAATATAATCTTTTTTTTTTTTTTTTCTTTTATATTTATGTTTGTATATCGGAGGCTATCTGTAACAAAGGGAGTCCATATCATTCCTCTTGGAGTATAGGAGAAAAAGAGAGGAAAAAAAAAAAAAAACAGAAAAAAGGGGGGATTTGAAAATACTACTATTAGGATTACTGTTAAACAGCTAAGTCTTGGTTTGAGTTAATTACAATATCTAGAGTAAATGGTATGGACCTCCTCTCGGATATAGCTATATAGGGGGAAATTTAGGTATTCCATTATTCTATGGTAAAGGTTAAAGGGTAATTTATAAAAATGTAAATAACTCTATTTGGTAAAGTCCTGACAGAAATTGATTAAAGAAGAGAAGCAAAGGTATATATTTTCTGAGAGTTATGAGGGGGATGAGGATGGAGGAGTTAGGATGGATGGGTCTTGTCCAGGGACGAAAGGAAAAGAGAAACAATAAATAATATTAAAAAAATATATATATATATATATAATTACAAGGTTAGCTGAATATAATACTAAATATATTAAAACATTTTTTTTTATATATTTGTAGGTTGGAATCATATAAAATATAATATAGGGGAATATTTCGGTCCCTGAGGCTAAGGAATTATTTCCCTATTTCTCATACTCCCCTATAGAGTTGTAGTTGGGCAAAAGATCAAAGGAAGATAAGAGGGGTAAACAAGAGCGAGTGGAAAATTACAATTAATATAAAAAGGTATAATAATCAAGAATGGAAAATAATAGGGAAATAAGAATACATGATCTCCCAACTAATAAACTAGTAAGTTTATTAAAACTCCGAGCATTTCCTAAAATTGGCATAATAGCCCTAAAAAATAATATAAAAAAGGAGGGTAAAAATATGAAAATAAGTAAACTTGGACCTAGTTCAAGTCCAAAGAAGAATATGCCCAAGGTTTATAAGAAAGTACGAATGAATGAATTTCCCAGGGGTACAGTTTATACAGGTACAATTAATGGCGAGAGGCGAGACAGAATTAGATATATTAAAGAGACCACAAAAAATACAAAAGAGGAAGGTAAATGCAATAATTGTAAACAATGGTTAAAATAATAACTCATAATGTCAACGGACTAAATTCACCATCAAAAGGGAAAATAGCTTATAATAATTATAAAAAAAATAAAGCAGATATTCTCCTACTACAAGAGACACATTGGGGTAAAGACACCCTTAGATATGTAAACAATAAAAACTATAACATTAAAATAGATTCAACATATAAAAAAAGATCTAGAGGAGTATCAATTCTTTTTAGTCATAATATAGAAGTCCTTGAGGAAGCTAAAATTATTGATCCCTTAGGAAGATATATAATATGGTGTGGCACAATAAATCGAGTAAATATGACAATAGCCAATATATATCTCCCAAATGTAAAACAAACTAGATATTTCAAAAAGATACTGAAAGAAATAAAAAAAATTAGAAAGGGACAATTAATAATTGGAGGGGATTTTAATATGGTGTTGGATCCAGAGAAAGACAGAATAGGAACAATAAAAAAAAATTCTGAAAATCAGATTAAAAAGACCTCTAAAGATTTTGAAAAAATAACATCTAATGATGATCTTTTTGATGCATGGAGATTATTACATCCATATGAGAGGGATTTTACATTCTTTACAAATCGTTTTAATTCCTACTCAAGATTAGACTATTTTCTAACAGATATACATACAACAAGACAGATTAAGGATATAGAAATAACTACTGCTACATGGTCAGATCATTCAATAGTATGTATTAATTTAAAAGAAGAAAAGATAAGTAAAAATAAAAAAAAATGGAAGTTAGACTCGATCTTATTTAAGAATGAACATACTTTGGATTTCCTAAAAAAGGAAACAAAGGAATTTTTTTAAATTAATAAAAATACCGTAGATTCATCATCCATGCTCTGGTGTGCATATAAATCAGTTATAAGAGGTCAAATGATTTCACGGATGGCAGTGATGCATGGGGAAAGGGGGAAACCCTTGAGATTACTGTATATAGAATTGGAGAAACAAATAAGAGAAAATAGAGCGAACCCATTGGTGAAAAGATCAGAGTTGATTGCTAAAAAGAAAGCCCAAATAAATAAAATTTTACAAAATAAGGTTGATTCTCTGATTTGGAAATTTCAACAATCCAATTTTTTAATGGGTAATAAAACAGGTAAATACCTGGCCAATAAACTGAAAAGACAAAAAAATCTAAATAAAATACATAGTTTAAGAGGACCTGATAATGTTCTGAATACTCATCCTGATAAAATAAGTGAAATTATGAAGACGTTCTACAGCTCACTATATAATCTAAATAGTAATTCTACATTTAAAAAACCTACTAAAGAAGAGATAAATACATTTCTGAGCGAAGTGACTCTACCAAAATTACAAGAAGAAGATCAAAGATTTTTAGACCAAGATATCTCCTTGGAAGAAATAGAGGATGTAATTAATAAAGCAAAAGTTAATAAAGCCCCAGGTCCAGACGGCTTTGACCATCCATATTATAAATTGTTTCAAAAAGAAATTGGTGAACATTTGCAAAATATGTTTAATGAGATTAAAAATTATGGGAAAATGCCGTCAGAACTATCAGAAGCTAAAATAATCAATATCCTAAAACCTGGGAAAAATCCAGAAGAAGTAACTAGTTATCGTCCTATTTCACTCATTAATATAGACCTAAAAATATATACAAAAATCATGGCTAACAGATTAAATAAAATTATACCAAAGTTGATACATATCGATCAATCGGGCTTTGTTCAAGGCCGTCAGGCACCAGACAATACCAGACGTCTAATTGATTTAATGTTCTCCATTCGGAAAAGAAGGATCCCCACACTAATCCTGTCACTGGATGCAGAAAAAGCATTTGACAGGGTTAGTTGGGAATTCTTGGATGCAGTACTACAGAAGTTCGGGTTTGACAACTTTGCTTCTAAAACAATTAAAGCTATCTATAAGGATACAACAGCTTATATTGTAGGTACAAACTTCGAAACAGAGAGGTTTGGGATTAGTAATGGTACACTACAGGGATGCCCCCTTTCCCCATTGCTTTTTCTGTTATTTATGGAACCATTGGCCTCATTAATAAGGAAAGCTGAAAATATCAAAGGTATAAAAATAGGAAACAACGATTATAAAATAATGCTATTTGCGGACGATATCATGCTAACATTAACAGACCCAATAGATTCATGTGCCAATTTACAACTTTTGCTAACAGATTTTGGTAGAGTTTCGTATTTTAAAATAAATCCTCTGAAATCCGACATTATTTATAATTATATAGAGCAAGATACATTAAATAAATTAAAAAAATTATATGCATTTAATTGGAATATGAAGCATGTCACTCATTTAGGTATAAAATTTACTTTCCAAAACAATAAAATTATAGTAAATAATATAACAGAAATATTAAAACAGATCAGAATATTATTATATGATTGGAATACAACAAGATTTTCATGGTCGGCCAGAATAGCCATAGTTAATATGAGTATTGTCCCCAAAATAACATACTTACTTAGATGTGTCCCGGAAAAAGTTCCGGAATATATCATTAAAATAATTCAGCAAATAATAGATAAATTTATATATGCAGGGAAAAAAGTGAGAGTTAAAAAAACTATAACATATAGAAAGTTCGATCTGGGAGGTATGGGATCTCCAGATATGAAAACGATCAGTGAAAATATAGCAATATCTCATATAATTAATATGAATTTACAACATAGGATAATAGGATGGAAAAACATCGAGGAAGAGCTTGTGGGAATTACTCCAATAAGAACATTGCTGGGGAAATTTAATGGAAAAGAAGCAATATGGGAGAAATTACCAGAAGGTATTAGATCTATTATAAAATTCTGGGGGAAAAGCTAAATCAGAGCAGAGTTATTTCATATACCTTCTGCTTCTATAACTATAGATATACTAAGAGATAAATCATTTAATATAGAAGTGAATTTACTGTAAAAATCCTCAATTTTGTATATAGCTGATCTATATCCAGTAGGCAGCTTATTAAGGCAAAGGGAACTTCAGGAGAAAGGTGTTTCAAAATCCTTCTCATGGATAAAATACGGAATAATGCTAGAAAAAATGAAACAAAAGGGATTTACATGTGATAAAATAGATAAATTGTACGACCTGGAAGCAATCATGATTAAAGGTCAGGTGAATCATTTGATATCTAAAATTAGTAAAAGTAGGATTAAACTTATGAAATTTGGGAAAACAAAGAGTATAAAAGATTGGGAATATAACCTTAATATAGACTACAATGAGCAAGAATGGTAAAGGGCCTTTAGGTTAATAAAGAAATCCTCTATTAATACCATGTATAGAGAGGTGTATTTTAAATTGACACAAAAGTGGTATATGGTTCCAGCAACTATGAAAAAGATTGATTCCCAAAATTCATCACTATGCTGGAAAGGCTGTGGTAAAGAAGGTAATGCACAACATATCTGGTGGGAATGTGATAAGATAAGAAAATTCTGGGAAGAATGTTGTGGACACTTTACTATAATTACAGGGACAAGATGTCCGTGTTCCCCGGAGTTAATATTGTTCCATATAGGGATAGATTTTTTTTTTCCCAGCAATAAATTATTGATATCCCATATATTATGGATCATTAAAGCAATGGTAGTTAAATATTGGAATAAATTGGAAATTCCTAAGTGGAATGAGGTCATCAATAAAATCAATTACAATAAAGGTTTGATGAATGAAAATATTAACGAAAAGTCCAAGAAAATAAACACTATCAATTGGACTATCTGGGAGCAGTATATGGACAAATATTAAAACGGGGAACATGGATAAAGAAATAATCGTAGTCGATGGTTAGTGAAGATTGTTAGATCTATAAACACTGTTATTTGGTCCAGAGATAAGGGGAAAAAATATATATATTTTTTATTGCTTAGTCTCTTTAGAATTAAATATTGGTCTATTGTGTCTATGCACTGTCTTTTTCGGTCACGGATCGCTATGCTGTACTTGTGTGTTTTGTATCTTCTGGGAAAATAATTGCTTTTTTTATTATGATGTATGTATGTTTTATGAACAATAAAAAAAAAAAAAAGATTTTAAAGTTTTGATTTAAATGAATATTAATAAAGTTTTTTGATTATCATATGCATATGTTTCTCTCCATACGAGATTTTACAACCACACTGTGAGAATTTTCACAGCTAGCTACAAAGTGTTCTGTTCTCTTGCTCCTATTGTTATTTCTCACTGCCTACATAGTACTGATTCACCATAGCTCATCTCTAACAAGCGCAGGTCCTTACTTACACAGTGGTGGAGCAACCCTGGATAGCTTGGAGGATAGAGCAATGTCTCACTCCTACAGACTACACATGTTTTTTGGTGCATTGTTTTGGATGGCTCCAGGGGATATACAATAGAAGGTGAGTGTAGCCACTGATACATTTATGTTATTTAACAGCTAATTAACACATATACAGTTAGGGGGTAAGCAGTGGGTCCCATAACCTGTGCTACAACTGAGTGCTTATAGAGTTTTTTAGGTAATGTACACCCTAGTAGGGAGCTATCCAATAGGCAGTATAGGTATTCTCTTTATACATATATGTGCTATTATCTGCTTAATAATCTACATATGTAACTTATATTAGATCATGTATACTTCATTACAACAGCAGATACCTATATACCTGTATAAATTGTGACTAGTCATCCTGTGGTTCGACATAGTATGTTTTTCCTGTATAAATATCTTTTTAAGTATCAGATTTTAAAGTTTTAGTTTTTAATGAATATCAATAAAGTAATGATGTTTTAGAATTTCGATTCAGAATGTCAGATTCATATGTTTCTCTCCATATGAGATTGTATACACTGCACTGTGAGAATTTTCACAGCTAGCTACAAAGTTCTCCTATTGTTTGTTCTTAGTTTCTCACTTCCTAGCTGTGAGGACCCACCTTTCTACTTTACATACAATTTGAGAATAGATTCTCTATGCTAATCACCTAATTTAGATATATTGCATATATAATTTATACTATTTCACAAATTGTAGGCAGATTTTTTCTCCTTTTTTTTTGAGGTATGTCTCAAAAACCTATTTAAAGTAGACAGTGAGAAATAGCCAGACAAAAGAGAAAAAGCAAAGCAAAGTAGTGGGTTGTTGCAGGATCAAACTGTACATTCTATATCTGGAAGTAGTAAGAAGCAACAGTGTTGACTATGTCTTTCGGGTACAAGATCAGATGTGGGTTTTAATTTTATTTTATTCTAGAAATGATGAGCCACCCCCTCGCTCATTTTCCGAGTTTTGTCTTTCTCTATATTCCTACCTCTTCTTCCTATAAGATCTTTTGCTCTTATTTACCCTAAATTTTTTACCTTCTTAAACTGCTCCAACTCTCATTAATCTTTCACCCCATGCTCCATCACTTCCCCCCTCATTTACTGACTTCCTTTCCTCTTGCATTAACTGCTCACTCCATTATCTGCAACATCTTCCACTTTCTATTCTTAATTCTCTCTTTATAACTTTTTCTCATAATCCTTTATTACAGTCCCTCATAATCCACATGTTCATCAGTATCCTACCTCAAGCTTTCCTCTGTTGTTAACATGTTCACAATGGTAGAGGTCAATATATTTGTAAAATGTACCTCCTTCACTCTAAAGTAGTGCTTTCCAAACTTTTCATGTTTTTGACACACATACATAATTTTGTGACACAGTAATTCAAACTGGAGGCTAAACAAACCCCTTATAGGAGGAACAGAGTCATCAGTGAGATGAACAGCCAGGACAGCATGGTGATGATCAACGACGTGCCGGTGATAGCCACAGTGGCGAGGCCGGCACGCCCCACTAGGGCTAGGAAGACTACAAGCAGGTATAGTCCACTGCTATTCACCCACACTCTTTTAAGGCGACAAAAAGCTGAGACTGAAGACGTTATGGTTAGGCCACAGCAAAAAGTGACTAACACTGACTCACAGTTAGACCCTATACTGGCTAAGAAAGTCTCAGAGGACACTTTAAAAGATGTGCCAGAACCAGCTGCTCCAGCTTACTCTAGCAGCGCAGGTATTGGGGACCAGTCCTCAGGGAAGGAGCAGACGGTTTGGACACGGGTGCGTAGGCAACGGAGAGCTAGCAACTGTTCCTCTTGCACCCATAGGTCCAGGAGGAGATCTAGATCCATAAGCAGAAGGTTCTGCCGGTGCAACTGCATGGGTTCAGAGAGGGGACGGAGGGACAGATGGTTGAAGTCTCCAGCGCATCATAAAGGATGCAGGGATACCCCGTTGATGGCCTCTACTCCAAAGCTTCCGGGTGCAGGTGAGTTTACATTGGTTGGGCAGCTAGAAGATACAGGGAAAAGGGAGCCCTTGTACACAAGGACAGGGTTTTTAGGATTCCTCAAGTCTCTGTTAACCACACATAACATTACAGTGAGTGATCAAGAGATAGGGGTGTGGATCAGCGGTTTAGCTAAGAGCGCATGGGCCGAGCAATCCCCTAGTGGGGGTTCCGTCCAAGTAGCTTCGGCCGCGGTAGTACCGGCAGGCTCACCTTCAGCACCTGCGGCTTCCCCTGTTCCCCCACCCCCTAGTACCAGCACTGCATTTGCCGACGCTGCTATGAGACCTATCGTACTGTGTTCCCTGGACAACTTGGGGTTGCATCTGCACCCAGAAGTCAAAGAAAAGATATGGAGGAGAGAATTCATTGTGCTGTTCTCTCTACTTCCCATGTCCAGACAATTGAATGCAACGGATAGGGTGGGGATAACCATCGTAAGTCTTTTAGGCAGCTTCCTAGGACTTTCGTCACTTGGCTCCAGGCCTTTTCCATCATAGCCTGCATTTTGTGCGAGCGACATCACAAGCAAATTTCAGGATTGTTCGTCAACATAGAAGAAATTCGGAATGCACACAAGACATACAGAGGCATGGCGTGGTGGCGGTACGACGCAGAGTTCCGTCAGTATCTGGCACCCAGGCCAACAATGGCATGGAGTGACAAAGCGGTGGCATATCGGTTAAACATTATGACACCAATGCGGGTCATGCCGCCCTTTTGGAGTGCAACCGCTAGAGGCAAGGGCCCCACCCCTGCAGTCTCCATTGGCCCCAAGACCTGTTTTGCCTACAACGAGGGGGTCTGCAGATGGGTGCCCAATTGCATGTTCGGGCATGCTTGCTCCAACTGCGGCGGTGAGCACCCTTTTGCTCGATGCACCAGATCCAGGGAGGGGAATAGATCGGGAGAGCCCACTGCCAAAGGACAAGACTCCCATACGCCTCCCCATAATGCTTCTGTGGCTAAAATGGGTTTCTGGGAGGGGGTGTGTATCCCTTGCGACTCAAAGCTCCCGGGGAGTAGGTCTACAAATCTGAAATACATTCAGTTTCCAGGGGTAGCGTCGGGAAAAGTTAAACTAGAAGTTCAGCTGGGTAGGATGGCCGGTCCATTCCCCCCCCCCCCCCATCCGTCAGCTGGTCCTTTCTCCTCTTGGTGTTATTTCTAAGAAAGAGGCAGGAAAATTCAGGCTGATTCAACATCTATCCCACCCCAGAGGGCGGTCGGTTAATAAGGTTATTCCAAAAGATCAGGCTGCTGTGTCTTATGTGTCATTCGATCGGGTGACCAAAATTGTACGGCTCTTATGGCCAAAGTGGATATCGAAGCAGCCTTCCATCTATTGCCGGTTCACCCGTCGAGTCACCGGCTCTTGGGCTGTTTCGTTTACGGTAGTTATTTCGTCGACCTGTGCTTGTCCATGGGGTGCTTCATATCATGCGCCTATTTTGAGTCATATAGCAGGTTCCTCCAGTGGGTTTCGCGTTCGGTAGCAGGTTACCGGAGCATTACACAAAATTTTTATGACTTTTTGTTCATCAGTCCGGCGGGGCAGGATATGTGCTGTTTCATTCTGGATGTTTTCACCTGACTTTGTCAAGATTTTGGAGTGCCTTTGGGGCCCATAACAAAACCAATGGGTCCATGGCAAAGTTGACATTCTTGGGGATCAGATTGATTGAATCAAAATGGAATGCAGTCTTTCCTTAGAAAAGGTGGCGGACATGCAAGCGGAGCTAGGCGCCCTGGAAGAGGCAGACAGAGTGTCATTGCGACGGCTACAATCTATTGTAGGGAAGTTGAATTTCGCCTGCAGAATCATTCCCATGGGGAGGATACTTTGCAGGCGAATGTCGCTTGCAATGACGGCATCTCAAGACTGCATCATTTCATTAAGGTTTCGGGCGCCATGCGTGAAGACGCAGGGATATGGTTGGCTTTCCTCACCTAATTTAATGGGACTGCGCTTATTTAACTGTATACAGATGTGTCCGCATGAACCAGGTGCGGTGCTTACTTCCAGGGTAGGTGGTGCGCCGCTGCATGGCACAGGCTATTCCCTCAAGCTATTACCCATAGTGGCGGCAGTTCACATATGGGGCTCGGAGTTCCGAGACCATTGTGTGTTATTCTTCACAGATAACATGGCGGGGGTACAGGTGGTGAATAGCCACACGGCAACATCACTCCCAGTAGTACGTCTAATTCGTCACTTGGTATTATGCTGCTTACGCCTGAATATATGGTTTCAGGCCAGGCATGTGCCAGGGTTATAAAACGGTATTGCTGACGTTCTTTCTCGATTCCAGGAAGGGCGGTTCAGGAAGTTGACCCTGAGGGCAAAAGCTCAGGGCGAGACCATTCCCGGGGAGATTTGGGAGCTTGGCGCAGTCGGGTAATGAGACTCATCAGACAGTCTGTTGCCCTGTCGACGTGGGCCGCGTACAGAAGAATCTAATCAAAGTGTGCTGATTTGGATACAGTGGCCAGGGAGATACATCGGAGGAAAAGTAACTGAGTATTCTACTTTGGTTCTTGTTGCAATGTGTCGAGAAAGGCGAGTAAAAAGCCATAATGAGGCAACAGGTCACTGCTCTGGCTTTTATATTTGAGCTGGCTGGGCAGAGGGACCTTACCACGTACATAAGGTAGTACGTGGTATGTTTAATGGTGATAGCAGACTGGATAGTAGACTGACGATTACTTTTTCCTTGTTACTGCAACTGGCGCAGGTGTTGGTGGTTTACGTGCAGGACCCCTTTTGAATCTCTGCTTTTCCGTACGGCTTTTACTCTGGTGTTCTTCAGAGCGTTTTGAATAGGGGAGAAAGTCGCGAATAACAGACACGGTTCTGGGGGTTTGCAGGTAGTGGATACCTGTCTGAGGGAAGACACGGTGGTAATATGGTTGCGGAGGTCCAAGACGGACCAGTCTGGAAAAGGTAGAGAGGTGGTACTGCACAGAGTGGGCATGGAGTGTTGCCCCTATGTGTGTGTGGAAGAGTAGCTTAACCAGCGACCGGTGGGACGGTGTTCACTGTTGATTCATGCCCATGGTACGGAATCATCCCGGTATCAATTTGAGAAGGTGTTAAAGGGTGCACTACACCGTTTGGGCTTGCAAAACTCATAATTCGTTCCACACTCTGAATTGGGGCTACTACGGAAGCAGCGAGGTTAAGCTTGCCTGACACAGTGGTGAAGCATATCGATAGATGGGAATCGAATCGCTTTAGGTCCTATGTAAGGACCAAAGCGGCAGTCTAACAGATGTTCTTTTCTGCTTTCAGGAGAAAAGAAGCAACTTTGGATCATGGGCCATTGGTACATTTACTGGGCCCACAGGTTAGCTGCTGTTACCAAAAACAAGGCACAACTGTGTTTTCCTGTCATGGACTTGCACGTGCGATGGTTTGGGATTCGAGGCCTGCGGTGGTCTCAAGTGGATGGACTATTGGACTCGTACTCACAGCTTTATGGACAACCTGATTTGTTACTCATACACGCTGGGGGGAACGACCTTGGGGTAGTCCCCATGCGTAGGATGCTTAGGGTCATAAAACGGGACATTGAAAGTTGGGTAAATAAGTTATCCGTCGTGTTTATCATATGGTCCAAAATAATTAAGAGGCGTTCCTGGAGAAACGCTCAGGATCCCGTTGGGCTAAACAGAGCTCGCCAGAAAATCAACCAACAGTTGTCAAGCATTGTGAGGAAGTTAGGTTTCATCGCCATTTGCTACAAGGATTTTGAATGGGTTGGTGCACACTAGTTCTTCGGAGAAGATAATATACACCTAACCGAAATCGGCTTAGAGCTGCTCTTGTTAGAGTTCAGGGAGAGCGTTGTGTGGGCTTAGCGCTACTGGACAGCAGGGGGGATCGCAGACTCAGGAGGGGTCCCTCGCTTGCTCTGTGGTGGGAGGTCAATTGCACAGCCCCTTGGCCTAAATGGGCGTGGCCCTACCTCACGGGGCGTGCTTAGTGTAAGCATTGGGGGCCTTGGGCAGGGCCCAAGGCGTGAGGTCACTGTCTGTGGCTGGGCTCCTCCTCCTTGTTTTGATGTAAATATACATACAGTATTTATGGTATTGTTAAATTGGTTATTTAAATAAAGTTGTGGCCCTTTGTTTTCTCCCATTTGGTTGTTGTGTCCATTATTTAATACCTTAAGCCTAATGGATCATGCATGGGTCATGAGCCAATAACACCAGGCCCCATACCACAGGCAGTCACCGTCTTTCCTGTTCTGTTCAACTCCAGGACTCATTCAGTCACTTATGCAGGGGCTGAAACAGTAACACCAGGTGCCATACCATCCAGCTAAACAGAAGCATTCACCAACTCACTTTCCAGTTCCATTCACCTTAGTTTCTTTTACATCCAGACACTACGATCTTCTCTGGAGTCTCTGAACTAATCTAACATGACTTTCCACCTATGGTGCTACTTTATAGTGCAGGTTGTGTCATAGGCTTCAAACTTTATTGTGCTCCATTTAATTTCTTTCATTGACTACATTTATTAGGTAGCCGGGGTATGCAATGGACATGGATTGTTAAAAATATTACAAGAGATGTATTATAGCTTGACCTAGGCATAAGTGACAAGGTGCATTATGTAACATAATAACCCAACCAAATAAACACAAAACACTGTAATGGGGTATAACCAGGCCACAGCTTTATTATCACAACGTATGATAACAAAAATATATCCGAAATTAAAGAGGTTGCTGAACACCCGCCCACGGAAGGAGCTCACCCTCCCAGAGGCCCAATGGAACCCCGTGCCCAATGGACCTCAGGGACCTACCAGTACCGGATATCTTCTCAACCAATGAGCTACCACCTAAGGCAAATGCCCCGCACCCGCAAGACCAATGGTTTAAGCACCGCCAACCCACTCCATGGCCTGAACAATACCACCTTTAATGTATAAATGAATAGAGCCAACCCAACTTCATTAAAGTGATCCCCATCTTTTAAATAATATTTGTGAGCCGCAGAGATTTCAAGTCTCTATGCCGAATTGAAACCTTCCCCAACATCCTAACAAATGAAGCCATTATTTTGTTAACCCTATGTCTTGCACCATCCAATTTCTTTTGATCAATAGCCTTCTCCATTTCACTCTGGGCGTAATCTGAGACCAAATAACCAGCAAACCCGGGAACAGCTCCCTAAGCCTTAAAATATTCCTTTTCTTTATACGAATCAGCTCCCTCATGGGCATGAAACTCAGATCGTTTCCCCCTACATGCAGCAATAAGATCTCTGGGGGCGGGAAGAACCTTGCATAACCCACTACATTCTGCAACACCTGCTCCCATTTCATGCCTCGAATCCCAAACCATTTTACAGAAACCGATTCCTCCGGAAAACCCAGCTGGCGACCCCTCTCCTGAATAGGTGCCGACATTTTTGCCCAATATATATATGAATGCCCAACAATCCATAATTGTAGTGGGGCCCCTGTAAGCAGAATAACAAAGCTGTATCAGTGTAAGATTTTATTTATAACATAGATATCACAACAAAAGTAGCCTCCCCAGGCAGTAATAATAACCCCCTTACCCGGCTCAGCCACAAATACAGTTCAGGTGCCCAAATTCCACAGTGGAGAAGGAAAGTGCTCCGTGTTTGTCTCGCTAAGGGTGCAACTTCCCTAAATCTACTCAGGTTCACTCTTGACAAGTCGTCCGCTATGATATTCTTCACCCCAGCTATGTGAGAAGCCCTGATTAGGGTATTTACAGGTGCAAACATTTCAGTACCAGTCGCCTTAGTAACTACTGGCGGCGAAGAGGCAGTTGTTGAATATATTGCTTGCACCACACTCAAATTGTCACAATGGAATATAACGTGTTTGTTCCTCAGAATATCCCCCCATAAAAACAACGCTACTACTATTGGGAATAAACCATTACTCCGGCCACTTTTTGGCGCACCAGTTCTTCAAATGACCACAGTAAAACTCTGCAATCTGAAGAATCCGCCGATCCCACAAATGAAAAGTCATCCAGGTAATGAACAACCAACGCTAACCTGGTCCATCGACTAAGAACCCACTTCAGAAAAGAACTAAACTTTTCAAAATATGAAAAAAGAAATAGAACACCCCATGGGGAAACAAAGATCAACAAAAAAAACAGCCTAAGTTAAAGCAACCCAGTAAATGATGGGATTCTGCATGAACCGGTAACAGACTAAAAGCTGACTTGGGGCCTCATTAAATTCTCCCTTGTAGTTCTCTCGGTCCACGCAAAAGGCAGTTTTTTTGCTGTTTGCGAGGAGCGAATCACTCGCAGCCTGCTTTACGAGATGACTACGAAAAATGGCCGAGAATACTTTTTGAGAGAGCTACGGAGTCACACACAGCCATAAATCAATGAGTGATTCTCGCATCTCGGAAGAATCCCTATGGGCACAAAAAGTGCCTGCAAGGGATCCTAAAGCCTCTACATGCTGCCTCGGAGCAGCACGAGACAGCAGTGTGAGGCTCCCCCCTGCTGCCTATACACATCCCCACGCTGCAGGGGTCCCTATAGGGACCCCTGCAGGCCCCCCACATTAAACCCTTGCATAGATCAGGCCCCCGCTGCATTTAAATATTTTAAATTCCCCACAGCGGCTCCCTAAAGGGCCCGCGGCACACTTTTAACAACCTCGGCCGCGGCAAATAAAATTAACCTCCCTCTATACAGGGGGTCCCCATCGGGACCCCCGAAGTGTCCCCACACTAACCCCTTGCAGCGGGGGTCCCCGATCGGCATAGATCAGGCTCCCGCTGCATTTAAACATTTTAATTTCCAAGTCGCGGCTCCTTAAAGCGCCCACGGCACACTATTAATAATCCCGGCTGCGGCACCTAAAATTAACCCCCTCTATGCTGGGGGCACCGATCGGGACCCCGCTGCATTTACATTTTTACATTTTCCGCCTCGCGGGTCCTTAAAAGACCGTAAAGGTCCTGAAAGAACTCGCACTAAAAAATATTAACCCCAGGCAACTAAAATTAAACCCATATCTCATGGGGGTCAATACAGATCCCCATAAGCACAATAATTAACCCTATAACTCATGAGGGTCAATACAGACCCCCATAAAGCCTTAATTAACCCTATAACTCATGGGCGTCAATACAGACCCCCATAAGGCCTTAATTAACCATATACAGACCTCCATAAGTCTCTATTTAACCCCATCAGTCCCATAAGGGTATATTATGACCCTTATGGGCCTGCTAAAACCCTAACATCAACAACATAAGTGCCATGACGGTCCACAAGGGCCATCATGACACTAACTACAAACACTACACTATAACCCCCAATAAACCATTAAATCTAAACTAACACCCCTCTATGCTAATCTATTAACACTTACACTACCTACCCCCTAATAAACCCCCCCACCACTCTAATTACAAAAAATAAAAAACACCTACATTACAGAAAATAAAAAATATAAGTCACAAAAAATAAAAAAACTTACATTACAGAAAATAAAAAAAATACATTACAACCCCCCACCCCCCTGACAACAGCCAATGAGAATGCGCAAATGTCTTCACCAAATCACTCCGTGGGGGTGTATCCCATTGTGATTGGCTGAAGGCATCTGCGCCTTGTGATTGGTTCAAATAAAGATTGACAGGTGCGCTAGCCAATCAGGGTGGGATTTTGAGGTGTATCCCATCCTAATTGGCTCACACATTGACGGCTTCTGATTGGCTGAAATTGATAGACAGCTTTTTCATCCAATCAAAGGCCGCCATTGCCAATTTCCTTCCGGAAAAGGCTCTCGGAGGCTCATCAGCGTCGGGGAGGTCTGTAAGTTTTTTTATTTTTATTTTTTAGAGCGCGGATGATTCCAGGGCCCAGCAGGGTCTGAAGAGGAGGAGGTCGGGGACATCGCGGGGAGGTAAGTTGAATGTATATTTATATGTTTATATTTTTATTTAATTTTTTGTGTATATGTTGTAGTCATGTAATGTTTTTTTTTTAACAGGGCCGCGCCGGAGAAGAAAAGAAGAAGGACGGGACATGCTGGAAAGGTGAGTACAATATTTAGAATGTGTATAATGTTTATTTATTTTATGTTAATGTGCTGTACTATTTTTTGTTTTTTGTTTTACCCCTAGGTTGGTGATCTGAAGGGACATCTCAAAGGTAAGTGGTCTTAATTATTTTATTTTAGCTTAGAATTAGGGTTTGTGTATGTAGTTAGGATCTTTATTATTCTATTTTAGCTTAGAATTAGGGTTTGTGTATGTAGTTTGGATTTTAATTATTTTATTTTAGCTTAGTATTAGGGTTTCTGGATGTAGTTAGGATGTATTGTATATTAGATAGATAGGGGGATGTATTTGATATAGTTAGGATTTATTGTAAATTAAATAGATTGTATGTTAGATAGTTAGGGGGTATTTTATTTGTATTGTATGCAATGTATTGTATGCAATGTATTGTATGCAATGTATTGTATGTAATGTATTGTAATGTATTGTATGTATTGTATTGTGTATGTCTGTCTTTCTTTTCAGGTGTGAATTTTTTTTTTCTGTAGTGGGGGGGTTTTAATGTATTTTTTTATTTTCTGTAATGTATGTTTTTTTATTTTTGGTGACTTAGGTTTTTTTATTTTCTTTAAGGTAGGTTACATAGTTACATAGTAATTAAGGTTGAAAAAAGACTTTCAGTCCATCAAGTTCAACCTGTTAAGATCTCCTCTGATCTGCAATATGCGGATTAGTTATTAATTAAATTATTGATTAAATAATTATTAATAGTATAGTATTGGAGAATGAATAAAGAGTTAGTCCATCAAGTTCAACCTTTTTAGATCTCTATTGATCTTTTTAATTTGGACTATTTATTATTATTGTTAATTGTTAATTATTGTTAATTGATCCAGAGGAAGGCAAACATAAAAAAAAACCATTGAAACTTTGCCAATTGTCTCATAAGGGGAAAAAAAAGCAAAATTCCTTCCTGACCCCAGAAACTGGCGATCAAATTTCTCCCTGGATCAATATTCCTTGCTAGTTATCTAGGATAGCCTTGAATGCCCTCTTTATTCAGAAATATATCTAACCCCTTTTTGAAGTTGTCTATCGAATTCGCTGTCACCACCTCCTTTGGTAGAGAATTCCACAGTTTAACCACCCTAACTGTGAAGAACCCTTTTCTTTGTTTAAGGTGAAATCTTTTTTCCTCTAACCTCAACGGATGTCCTCTTGTCAGTTGAAAATCTCTTGCTACAAAAAGTTCACTTGACAAAGCCTTATATTGACCCTGGATGTATTTAAATAACGTAATCATATCTCCTCTTAGACGCCTTTTTTCTAGCGAAAATAAGTTTAATTTTGCTAGTCTTTCTTCATAACTTAGCCCCTCCATTCCCCTTATTAGTTTTGTAGCCCTTCTCTGTACTTTTTCCAGCTCTAAAATGTCTTTTTTGTGAGGTGGTGCCCAAAATTGTACTCCATATTCCAAATGAGGGCGTACTAGAGATTTGTATAGTGGCAGAATTATATCTTCTTCCCTGGCTTCTATACCCTTCCTAATACATGCTAATATTTTATTTGCCTTTGCAGCCGCTGCTTGGCTTTGAGCGCTGTTACCTAGGTGGTTGTCCACTAGTACTCCCAAATCCCTTTCAATATCTGATACCCCTAGATTTGCTCCATTAAGATTATAGATTGCTTGGCTATTGTTCCTTCCCAAATGCATAACCTTACATTTATTTGTATTAAATCTTATCTGCCATTTAGCCGCCCATTTCTCTAATTTATGCAAATCCTTTTGTAGGGAAAGTACATCATTATCTGATTTTATTACCTTGCACAACTTAGTGTCATCAGCAAAAATGGAGACACTACATTCGAGTCCTACTTCAATGTCATTAATAAATATGTTAAAAAGGAGAGGACCCAATACTGAGCCCTGAGGAACCCCACTTATCACATTAGACCAATCGGAGTATGTTCCATTTACAACAACCCTTTGCTTCCTGTCTTTTAGCCAGCTCTCGATCCATGAGCAGATATTTACTGCAATTCCTGTATCCCTTAGTTTGCTCACTAGTCTTCCATGTGGCACTGTATCAAATGCCTTTGAAAAATCTAAAAAGACTACATCCACTGAGTTGCCCTGATCCAAGTTCCTACTAACCTCCTCATAAAAACTAATTAGATTGGTCTGACACGACCTTTCCTTCATAAATCCATGTTGACTGCTACCTATGATCCTGTTCAAATAGACATATTCTTGTATTCTGTCCCTTATTAACCCTTCTAAAAGCTTCCCAACTACAGAAGTGAGGCTCACTGGTCTATAATTCCCCGGATTTGCTCTAGATCCCTTCTTAAATATAGGTATCACCTCTGCTTTTCTCCAGTCATCTGGTAGAGACCCTGTAGTGAGCGAGTCTTTAAAGATTAGATATAATGGTTTGGCTATTACAGAACCCAGCTCCCTCAGTACCCTTGGATGTATTCCATCAGGACCTGGGGCTTTATTAACATTTATTTTCTCCAACCTCTTTTGTATTTCTTCCTGCGTTAACCAATTATTTAGTGAAGGTAGTGTAGCCCCATTATGTTGCAGTGTCCCAACCACTGGTACCTCCCTTGTGTAAACCGACGAAAAGAACCTATTTAGCTCATCTGCCTTTTCCTGGTCACTAATTATCAGATGGCCTGTGTCACATTGTAATGGTCCTATCGATTCCTTCCTGGCCTTCTTCCCATTAATATATTTATAAAATATTTTAGGGTTAGTCTTACTTTCCATTGCAACTGACTTCTCATTTTCTATTTTAGCCAGTCTAATAGCCCTTTTGCAAGCCTTGTTGATTTCCTTATAGTCACATAAAGATGCCTCTGTTCCCTCCTTCTTGTATATTTTAAATGCATATTTCTTTTTCCTCATCATGATCTTTAAGTCATTGTTAAGCCACATGGGATGTGATTTACTCCTATTTATTTTATTTCCACATGGTACATGCTGATGAGTATGTTTATTTAGTAAGGATTTGAATGTTGTCCATTTATTTTCAGTATTCTTCCCTGTAAGTTCTTTGTCCCAGTCTATATGTTGTATTGCTGCCCGTAGCCCATTAAAGTTAGCCCTTTTAAAATTTAGAGTTTTTGTTGGCCCCTTACAACTTTGTTTTTTGTATTCAATCTCAAATGAGACTGTGTTGTGATCACTGTTCCCCAAGGGTTCCCCTATTTTTACATTTGATATTATATCAATATTACTTGTGATGACTAAATCCAAGATGGCCCCATTTCTAGTAGGTTCTTGTATTACCTGGGCTAGATAATGATCCCTGAGTGTACTCAAGAACCTGCTCCCCTTAGCTGAGCTGCTGGTCTCGTTTATCCAGTTTATATCAGGGTAATTAAAGTCTCCCATTATTAGAACTTGCCCATGCTTAGCTGCATTTCCAATCTGTAACAATAATTGTATTTCCTCACTTTCAGCTATATTTGGGGGTTTATAGCATACTCCCACCAATATGCATTTAGAATTAGCTCCTCCACTATTTAGCTCAACCCACAAGGATTCAATGATGCCGTTAGTGCCAGCATAAATATCTTCTCTAACTATAGGCTTAAATTCAGGCTTAACATAAAGACAGATCCCTCCTCTTCTTTTACCATTTCCCCTATCTTTCCTAAATAGGTTATAACCATCCAGATTAACAGTCCAGTCATGAGATTCATCCCACCATGTTTCCGTAATGCCTATTAAGCCCCATTTTTCTTGTACTGCTAATATTTCTAGCTCATCCATTTTCCCAGGCAAACTTCTTGCGTTTGCAATCATACACTTTATGTTGCTATGGCTCTGCTGATGTGAAGTGCCTGCCACTGTATTTGAGGCCCCTATTAATATCTCCCTACTTTCTATTGTAACCCTCCCCCCTTCTCCTCCCCCATGGGTAAATAATTCATCCCTTTCCCTCTCTACCCTATTTACCCCAATACTTCTATATAGTCCCTCCCCCCCACCTACAAGTTTAAAAACTCCCCCAGCCGTTCTACCATCCTATTCCCTAGCACAAAAGCGCCCTCATCATTAAGGTGCAATCCATCCCTGCTATAGAGATTGTACCCAAGTGAGAAGTCAGCCCAGTGCTCTAAAAACCCAAAACCCTCTGCACTGCACCACTTTTTTAGCCACGCATTAACCTCCCTAAGCTCCTTCTGCCTCCCTGGGCTAGCACGTGGCACTGGTAGTATCTCAGAAAATACTACCTTGGAGGTCCTTGCTTTAAGCTTATTCCCTAATTCTCTAAAATCATTCTTTAGGACGCTCCATCTTCCACTAACTTTGTCATTTGTACCAATGTGTACCAAGACCGCCGGTTCATTACCAGCCCCTCCCAATAATTTATCCACCCGATCCACAACATGCCGAACCCGAGCACCCGGGAGACAGCAAACTGTTCGATTGCTGGGATCTGGGTGACAAATTACCCTGTCTACCTTCCTAATAATAGAGTCCCCTACCACCAAAACATGTCTGTTGCTCTGCCTATTCTGCCCTCCCTCTTCTCCAGTAGAGCTGTTCGCCCGGCTGTTAGAGGGAACAGCTCTATCTGGCATTGCCATTCCTGAATGGACATCGCCAACAGTTTCACTCAATCTGGCAAATCTGTTGTTGTTTGCCAACTCAGAACTGGCCTGCCTCCTCCTGTACCCTCTGATTCCCCTTCTAACTGTAACCCAGCTACCTCCCTGGCCATCCTCACTAGCCCCAGCTCCTCCCTCCATACTAGGCCCAGCTAAACTGTGCTCCGTGAGCACCAACTCCCTTTCCAGTGGAGCAATATCACTAAGTGCTGCAATTCTCCTCTCCAGATCTTCAATTTGAGCTTCCAAAGAGGCAACATGCTCACACCTGTCACAGAGGTATGGACCCTGGATCATCTGTTCCAGTAGTGCATACATTTGACAGGATGTACACTGAATAAGGTTGCCACTGGACTGACTCATAATTATTATTATTGTCTACGAAATTTCAGTGGGAAAAATAAAGAATATAATATAATATATTTATATAAAGTTTTCCTCCTTTGCACTATAAATCTGCCCTCCCTTTTCTTTGAAGGCCCTCCTTTTATTTAAACTCCTAGGCTTTTACTAGAATTGCACTTGATACTGAAAATGTTCGCAAGCTCACAAGTTCCCCTTCTCCGGTTTCTATTAACTTCTGCCTTCTCGCCTGGGCACAATTAGTGCACTCTGCAATTTATCAGCCTTTACTTGTAAGGTAAATCCACTTGTAAACAGGCCCCAAACCAGCTCACAAATCCTTTATCCTAGTTTAACAGTCAAGCCACACCCCTCTCACCTGGGCACACTTAGTGCACTCTGCAATTTATCAGCCTTTACTTGTAAGGTAAATCCACTTGTAAACAGGCCCCAAACCAGTTTACAAACCTTTTATACAAGTTTAACAGTCAAGCCACACCCCTCTCACCTGGGCACTATTAGTGCACTCTGCAGTTTATCAGCCTTTACTTTTTAAGGTAAATCCACTTGTAAACAGACCCCAAACCAGCTCACAAACCTTTTATACAAGTTTAACAGTCAAGCCACACCCCTCTCACCTGGGCACAATTAGTGCACTCTGCAGTTTATTAGCCTTTACTTTTTAAGGTAAATCCACTTGTAAACAGACCCCAAACCAGCTCACAAACCTTTTATACAAGTTTAACAGGCAAGCCACACCCCTCTCACCTGGGCACAATTAGTGCACTCTGCAGTTTATTAGCCTTTACTTTTTAAGGTAAATCCACTTGTAAAAAAAAAAAAAAAAAAAAAAAATTAGAGTGGTGGGGGTTTATTAGGGGGTAGGTAGTGTAGGTAGGTAGTGTGTTAATAGATTAGTGTATATGGGGGGTTAGTTTAGATTTAATGGTTTATTGGGGGTTATAGTGTAGTGTTCGTAGTTAGTGTCATGATGGTCCTCGTGGGCCGTCATGGCACGTAGGTGGTTAATATTAGGGTTTTAACAGACCCATAAGGGTCATTATATACCCTTATGGGACTGATGGAGTTAAATAGAGGCTTATGGGGGTCTGTATTGAAACCCATGAGTGACAGGGTTAATTAAGGGCTTATGGGGGTCTGTATTGACCCCCATGAGTGACAGGGTTAAGGGCCTTTGGTGGGTCTATATTGACCCCCATGAGTTATAGGGTTAATTATTGTGCTTATGGGGATCTGTATTGACCCCCATGAGTTATAGAATTAATTAAGGCCTTATGGGGGTCTGTATTGACCCCCCATGAGTTATAGGGTTAATTATTGTGCTTATGGGTATCTGTATTGAGCCCCATGAGTTATAGGGTTAATTAAGGGCTTATGGGGGTCTGCATTGACCCCCATGAGTGACAGGGTTAATTAAGAGCTTATGAAGGTCTGTATTGACCCCCGTGAGTTATAGGGTTAATTAAGGCCTTATGGGGGTCTGTATTGACCCCCATAAGTTATAGGGTTAATTAAGTGCTTATGGGGGTCTGTATTGACCCCCATGAATTAAAGGGTTAATTAAGTGCTTATGGGGGTCTGTATTGACCCCCATGAGTTATAGGTTTAATTATTGGCTTATGTGGGTCTGTATTGACCACCATAAGTTATAGGGTTAATTATTGTGCTTATGGGGGTCTGTATTGATCACCATGAGTTATAGGGTTAATTATTGTGCTTATGGGGATCTGTATTGACCCCCATGAGTTATGGGGTTAATTTTAGTTGCCTGGGGTTAATTTTTTTAGTGTGAGTACTTTCAAGACCTTTACGGTCCTTTAAGGACCCGCGAGGCGGGAAATTAAAAAATGATGGACCCCTGCAGCTAGGGGTTAATGTCGGTACACTTCAGGGGTCCCGATGGGGACCCCCAGCATAGAGGGGGTTAATTTTAGGTGCCGCAGCCGGTATTATTAATAGTATGCCGCGGGCCGTTTAAGGAGCCGCGGCGGGGAATTTAAACGTTTTAAATGCAGCGGGGGCCTGATCTATGCCGATCGGGGACCACCACTGCCAGGGGTTAATGTGGGGGCACTGCGGGGGTCCCTATGGACCCCTGCAGCAAAGTGTTAATGTGGGGACACTTCAGGGGTCCCGATGGGGACCCCCAGCATAGAGGGGGTTTAATTTTATTTGCAGCGGCCGGGATTGTTAATAGTGTGCCGAGGGACCCTTTAAGGAGCTGCGGCGGGGAATTTTAAAGTTTTAAATGCAGCGGTGGCCTGATCGGTGCCGATCGGGGACCCCCGCTGCAAGGGGTTAATGTGTGGGGGCTGCGGGGTCCCTATGGATTCCTGCAGCAAGGTGTTAATGTGGGGACACTTTGGGGGTCCCGATGGCCCTGCTGGGTAGCTCACACGTTGGTCGCAGCAGGGCTAATTTAATAGCGCCGTAACTTTGAGAAATTTTGCAGTACGTAGGGTTTAAGTAGAAGCCTCTTATTTACGAGGCTGGAATTAATAAGGCTGTTGATGTCTACTTTGGCCAACCACGCCCCCTTGCCAGCCTTACTGACCAACTTAACCGCTTGCTTAAAAAAAGCATACCTAACCAATGCTAACTCCTTGTCAATCCCATCATTTACTGAGCACTCCTCGGGTAAGACAAATGGTGAATGAGCCTAAAAGAACCATGCTCCTTCTTTGGCACCAGAACCAGAGGGGACACCCTTAAACCTGTGGTATGCACCACCTCAAACGGACCTGCCATACTACCTTTTTTCACTTCTTCAAAAAGCTCATCCATAACTGCTGCTGGATTATGCCTAGCCGATTTTAGATTTGGAGACCTCTCCAACCCCCCTTCAACCACTGATGGAATCGGAAAACCAAACTCAAACCCATTAATCAATAAACTAGCATCTGCCTTGTTACCTGGGACCTTAGCGTAAAGGTTTAGCCAAACCTGCATCTTTTCTAAGAGCAACGGGCTCCTCCCCTTTTTGAGATTGCTCACCTGGCTTCTGCCCTTTTGACTTCCTAAAGCAATGAAAAAGAGGGTAGGCTAACCCACACTTTGAACACTTGTGTATGAACTTACAAGAGGGCCCCACAATTACAGGAGCTCTTGTTGAAAGAGAAACAAAAACCCTGTTTACGCACACTACTAGCCACAGGCTTAGGACCGGATACCACTACCGGCTTAAGAGGGGTGACTATTTTAAGCCAATTTCCCATGTCCCTATTATCCCACTGCATGCTAGGACAAACCGCCATCTTTTGCCTAAACATTTTATCATACGCCCACCAGGCTAGGCCCCCATCCGTCCTGTGAATATTTTCAAGATAGTGATAGTAAAAGAAAACCACTTAAAGAACACCTTTTTTTGTGGAATCACATATAATAGTTGTCAAACTACGAGACGTCGTCATGCTTTGCGAGCTCGCGAAGCGAGGGATGCATTAGGGTCGCATTTGCGGAAGGTGGATGCTTCACGGGGCATGACTTTGGAACAACACCACCCCACACACCTCTAAACCCGCAGCACTTAGTCAATACAGACCCTCATAAGACTCTATTTAACCCCATCAGTCCCATACGGGTATATTATGACCCTTATGGGGCAGTTACAACCCTAACATTAACCACATAAGTGCCATGACGGTCCTTAAGGAACCTCATGACACTGAGTACAAACACTACACTGCACTATACCCCCCAATAAACCATTTAATCTAAACTAACCCCCTTCTACACTAAACTATTAACTCCTACAGTACCTACCTACCCCTTAATAAACCCCCCACCACTCTAATTACAAAAAAAAAATCCTAATCACAAAAAATAAAAAATCTACATTACAAAAAATAAAAAAAGGAACATTGCAGAAAATAAAAAAATACATTACAACCCCCCTCCCCCCCACTACAGAAAAAAATGACACACCTGGAAAGGAAATACATATAGACTACAGACAATAAAATGCAAGTAAAATAAAAAACAATACCCCCCTATGTATCTAATATACAATCAATCCTATCTATCTAAAATACATACCCCTATCTAACATATAATAAATACTATATAATATACAAACAATCCTATCTGTCTAAAATACATACCCCTATCTAACATACAATAATTAATATATAATATAAAATAAATCCTATCTAAAATACATACCCCTATCTAACATACAATCAATGCTATCTCCATATACAAACCCTAATTCTAAGTTAAAATAAAAAAATTAAGAGCACTTACCTTTGCAGATGTCCCTCCAGATCACCAATCTAGGGGGGGGGGGGGAATAGTACAACACATTTACATAAAATAAATAAACATTCTAAATATTCTACTCACCTTTCCAGCATTCTCCGGCGCGGCCCCTGTTAAAAAAACAAAATTACATTAGTACAACATACATATGAACATAAAACAAAATAAAATAAACATAATATACATTGTACTTACCTCCCCGCGATGTCTCCGGCCTCCTCCTCTTCTGCCCCGCCCTGGAACAATCCTCGCTCTAAAAAAAACAGTTATATGCACTGGCCATCGAGCCTTTCCGCTGCCTGTTGAGGAAAAAGGCTCACAGGGCTGATGCTTAGGGAGCCAGACATGCGGATCGTCCTTTCAGCCTACACTGATGATGTGCTCATCGAGGCCCAGGACCCAGTTGATCTTGAGCTGGCAAAAGAGTGCCAGGAGGTATATTCAGCTGCCTCCTCTGCTCAGATCAACTGGTGCAAATTCACAGGCCTTATAGAGGGTTCTATACAGGTGGACTCTTTGCCTCCCACATTACGGAACATTTCGTGGGAGGCAGATATCATGAAATACCTGGGGGTCTACCTGTCCGCTGCGGATGCTTCCGTCCCAGACAACTGGAGAGAGCTAGAGGACAGTGTCCTATCTCACCTGGGGCGATGGAGGGGTCTAGCAAAAATGCTTTCCCTTAGGGGGCGGACTCTAGTGATAAATCAGCTGGTGGCTTCTCGGATCTGGCACCGGCTGATCTGTCTGAGTCCGATCCCCGAGTTTGTTAGCAATATCCAGAGGAGTTTGTCAGATTTCCTCTGGATGGGAAAGCATTGGGTCTCTGCGGGTGTGGCAAGTTTGCCTTTGGTGGAGGGTGAGCAGGGAGTGGTATGTGTGCGCTGCCAGTTGTCCACCTTGCGCCTCCAGTACCTGCAGAGATACCTATATGGAGATCCACTCTGGCATCCAGTTTTTATCGTCATTAGCACAACCTGGGGTATGACCGGCAATTATTTCTTATCAGGCCCGAGGGGTTTGGGAGAGACCTCTCAGTGTTTCCGGCATACTACCAGGAAACCCTCAAGGCCTAGAGCATGGTCTCCGTGACCAGGCAAGGCGTGCTTTTGGGGAATGAAATATTTGTGGAGCCCCTATTATATAACCCAGCTGTAGGGGCTCCGTTGTTACAGCCCCCCAGTATCATCCGCCGCCTTAGTCATGCACGGTTTACACAAGTCGGGGATCTTCTGGACTACGAGTGCTCTGATTGGGTGTCAGCCCAGGAGCTTGCGTTCGGTTGGGATATATGATGCCCAAAGTCCGGGGGCGCTTGCTCCAGGAGATTAAGAATGCCATCTCCCCCGACTCTTGCACCTTCCTTCACGGGGCTTTGCAAGCTGGAGTGCCACATGCACCTTCTAACACCCCTGCTCCAGCTGTTTGCATTGGACACAAGCCCTGTGTTTCCCCTCAGGCACCTCCTGTCCCCAACCACTAGAGGTTGAGGGACATACCCTTTGCATGCTTTCGTGGCATGCCGAGGAAGAGCTTGAATTCTCTCGTGTTCCATACAGTGCACTTCCTTTCCCCCCGTGAGCCGTCCCGATACCATCTGGAGGCGGGTTCTACCAGCTGACGAGGGCAAGATGCCAAGGTGGAGGGAGCTTTATTCTACTTTAGTTCCATGACCCACCGGGTACTTGAGTTGGAGAGTGCTCCATGGTGCACTGAGCACGAGAGAGTACTTAGCTAATTTCACAGACTCTCCCTCCACTTGTCCATTCTGTTGCAAGGGAGGGTCTGTGTATAATTTTTTTTTTAGTTGCGCCAGACTCCATTTCTCCCCACACTTATTTATTTTTGGGCGCCCAGTGTCCCGGGGCAATAGGGCCAGGGACCTCCTCGTCAACCTGCTCCTGGCATTAGCCAAGCTGGCTATATATAAGTCCAAGAAGCAGTGTTTGATAGAGGGGGTTCCATTGTCACCTGAGGCCATGTTCCGGGCACTGGTGCGCTCCCGTATCTGGGCAGAGTACCACCTGGCTTTGTCCACTGGGGGAATGGATGAGTTTGTCTCCCAGTGGGCTGTAGATAGTGTACTCTGCTCGGTGAACCCCATCCGGTTTCCTTTAATCTCACCCTCCTAATTTGATTTTGTTTTTGTTTTTTAGTTACAGTTTATATATAAGGAAAAAAATTAGCTCTTGGACCATAAAAGGGCAAATATATGGTTTAACTGTCAAGATACACTGCTGTGGAAATCCCCTGCTACAAGGGAGACTTGAAATCCAGCAAATTACAAAGACTTGATTTTGTTTGGACTTTATCTTGGACAGTGAGGGAACTGCAGCCAAGAGTTAGTCAGTGCTTCAAATTGAAGCTAGGTGTTTGTTTTGCACCATTTATGTTATTTTGTTGTACCAATATAAATACAACTTCTGATATTTTAAAAAGGGCTCCTGAGCACTCCATTGTGGTGCCGTATACAAGGGCATGAACCCTGAGTGTTATCACAGTACACATACATAGAGGTACAGAAACACAGACACACCCATATGTAGGTACAGACACACACAGAGTAACAGATAGAAACATATACACACAGATACACATAGAAAATATATGGAGAAAAAGAGAAAGAGCCACTTAATATTGGTATGTTTCCCCAATTGCAATATGGAGTACAGGCTCATGATATTACGCTGTTGGTTACTCATATAACCCCAAAAAACATGGGTTACACTAAAATATATATTAAACCGGTTCAATGTTGCCATATAGGTAAGTGATATATCCACCAAGGAAAAAAGAGGGAAGGGAAAAATGGAAAATGTTATTGTTTATTAGTGTATCAAAACAATGGTTAACTGTGACCTTGAGAAATAAAAACAGAAATTGTATTAAAAAAATTCAGGATCGCAGCTGCTGATATTATAAGGGCTCCCTAATTGAAAAAAAGGTATTTAACCTACGTCAGATGTCCATTAAATATAAGTGTATGTCCTCTGCCTCAATCTGTTATCCCATATCTGGCATCCCATATCATGTATAGGATGATCAAATCCAAAAAGCATATTTGTGGTATGGTGGTCTCAGTCTAAAATAGACTTTGTTGTTGTGAACACACACCACAATAATAATTCAGATCATAGGTCAGGTACAGGGACTATAATCAACCCCAGTAATACACTATATTCCAACAGGATATTCATCTTACTGAAACTATTGGACTAATAGGGACCACAGTTCACTCAGCCTATTACTACATGACACACAGATAATAGGTGGGTGTATAGTCATAAATCCTGATTAGAGATGGCTTATCTAAGGCAAGTCAGCCAAACTGAAGTAAACTTCATAGAAAACGCACGTTTTGCTAATACAGCTATCACAGAGGACAATCACGTCCAAAAAGCATGGCCCTTTAATAGCCTAGCTAATAACGCCTACAATGTGCAAACTCTTAACCTGTTAGAGCTCTCGGGTTACCACTTAGAAATTGGCAAGGTAACTTTTGATACTGTACTGCAGTGTGTCCATAAATCCATGTTATATGTAAACATTAACCACTTGTAATCCTTTCAAATACTACTAGGATATGTTTATAAAAATACCTGGAAGAATTTACTCCCTTATTAAATATCCATCAATTATATTCTAAGTATAAGTTCTTTCACCTAGTATAGGTACCATTATGATTCCAGTGAGATACTGATGTTTCATATATCATAGCATATTTTTTTAACCACACATAGCAGTTATAATAAAAACGTGAATTAGAGTCACAGCGCAGCAGAGTTGACCTCTTAACCCATTCAGGGGTACTATTTAGAAATGTATATGGGAGAAAATCCATTTATGAAATCTTACATTAAATATGAAATATTCTTCCCATCCATATTATGTGGCACGCTGACTTTTGGGCGAGTGCCATAAGCGAGCCGCCCAAAAGGCGCCGAAAGCAGCATGCAGTAAAAAAATGTGCGCCGTCACAAGAGCGTGGGTTCATGCACACATTTACCAACAAGCAAACCCCCTCCTGATGCCCTACACTGCACCCATCTACTCACCAATGCCTCCTCCTGCCCTCTGATGCCCCCATCTACCCCCTCCTGCTCCATCTTCTCCCTGATGCCCTACACTGCCCCATCTACTCACCTCTACCCCCTCCTGCCCTCATCTTCTCCATTATGCCCTACACTGTCCCCATCTACTCTAAACCCTCTGTCCCTAATCCCCTAACCCTCTAACCCTAACCCCCTAACCCTCTAACCCTAACTCTCTAAACCTAAACCCCTAACCCTCTAACCCTAACCCTCATCTACTCTCCCCCCCTCTCCCTCCCCTGTGTCTCTTCCACCGATTCTTTCTCCATTATCCTCCGCCCTCTCCCCCCTCTCCAATTACCCCTCCTCTCCCTCCAATGACTCCCTTTTCACCTCTCTTACCTTGATTCGCTGGGCTCCTGCTGCTCTCTCCCTTATCTGGAACCTGGATATGCTAATTACTTGACATGCATGTGACATCACATCATTAGCATATGGCGGTTCCGGACACACCCAAAAGACTCTCTGAAGGGGAAAGAAACGGATAAGGTAAGAGAGGGGAAAAGGGGGTCATTGGAGGGGGGGGAGAGTATAAGGGGAGTAGATGAGGGCTGTGTAGGGCACCAGGGAGCAGATGGGGCAGGAGGGGGTCGGAGGAAGTAGCGGGAGTAGATGGGGCAGTGTAGGGCATCAAGGAGTAGATGTGGGCAGGAGGGAGTAGATTGGGGCATCAGAGGGCAGGAGGGGGTAGCGGGGAGTAGATGGGGCAGTTTAGGGCATCAGGGAGTAGATGGGGCAGGAAGGGGTAGAAGGGGGCAGGAGGTGGTAGCAGGGAGTAGATGGGGCAGCGTAGGGCATCAGGGAGTAGATGGGGCAGGTAGGGGTAGATGGGGGCATCAGAGGGCAGGAGGGGGTAGCGGGTAGTAGATGGGGCAGAGTAGGGCATCAGGGAGTAGATGGGGGCAGGAAGGGGTAGATGGGGGCATCAGAGGGCAGGAGGGTGCCTCAGACTGTAGGCACATGCGCATATGTTGGTAGCACCTGTTGTGTGCGCACTGGCGTCGGGCGCGCAACAGTGTGTAAGCGCTTTTGTTGTTTTGCATGTGTCGTTACAGTTTTTGAAGTTGCGCGAAAGTTGTGCGATCATATTATGTTGATACTTCATTCCTGGTATGCTCAAAGATATTATAATGAATATATATATATATGTGAAAAGAATCTTTAAAATCATAAATATACAGTATATTTGCTTAGATTAACACAATGTATTGGTAATAAGAGAAATAGATTATAGAACATGGATGCTTGAAATTCATTTTAGTGCCAAAACACAATAATCTCAGACCCCCCAGATAAAATCACAGATATGATTTTATATTTATAGAGGAAAGCGATAGTTGTAGAAATTCTTTATCCTCTTCCTGTCATACAACTATACAGGGATCACTCAAATATCTACAAATAACCGAAAATAAATAAATAAATAAATAATGGCTTTACTTTACTTATGGGGTCATTCTCAATGAAACACATTACAACTGCCTCAATGAAAATTCCAATTCATTATTGTCAAGTAATTCACATCATTTTATATATATACTGTATAGTTGGCATTCTCATTTAGGCCCCTTGGGGCTACCGTATCTAATAAGAATATCCATTCACTTTCCATCCTTAGAAGTGACTCCTCCATGTTGCCTCCTCTTATTCCCATCTTTAGTTGTTGCACTACCCAACATTTCAAAATGGGCTTGGAGTCATGACAGGTAAGGAAATGTCTGGCCACAGTACTTAATTTCTTACCTTTCTTCTGATCTTCTTGACTGGTTCTTATCGAGCTCAGATGTTCACATAGTCTTTTACGCAGCTCACGACTCATCATGCCAATGTACCTCTTAGCACACGGGCATTCCAGACAGTATATACCTGCATTAGAGCTGCAATTGAAGAAAGTTTTAATGTGATGCGTTTGTCAGTGTCTATCCACCAATTTGTTGACACTAATTAGATATTTACAAAAGGTGCAGTGGCCACATATATGAGTGCCATTGGGACGAGACTTCCTTAGAGGCTTCTCTTTCCTACTAAAATGATTCCTTACTAACATATCACGTAAATTTGGGGATCTCCTCCAACTCGCCTGAATTTGACTACCCAAATGTTCCATAAGTACACTATCTGTTCTGAGGACACCCAGATGTTTGTTTAGAAAGCAGAGAATGTTCTTCCACTGAGGATTGTATGTGCCCATAAAAAGGGGTAACCTCCATACCCTGTTGTTTGCATCTTGGCACCAACAGGAGATCCCTATCTGTGTGCAAGGACCTATGATAGGCCTTCTTGATACTTCTTCCATTGTAGTCACATCCCTTCAATCTTGTCCTCAATTCTGATGCTCTTTAACTAAAGATTTCAATATAGGAACAGTTTCTCCTCAGCCATAAGACTTCCCCAATAGGGATGGCTTTCGTAGTTGCTGGGAAATGTGAGCTGGTAAAGTGTAAAATACTATTTGTAGCAGTGGGCTTCCTATATACAGTAGATCTGAATGTATATTGCCGAAATTATCCCGACTAATAGTGACATCAAGGAAAGCAACCGATAAAGGATCCACATTCGAGGTTAGTCTCAAATTCAGGTAATTGGAGTTCAAGACATTAATGAATTCCAGAAACAGTTCTCGGCTATCTTTCCACTATATAAACACATTGTCCATATAGCGAAGCCAGAGAATAACCTTGTTAGTATATTTACTCATATGATCTATAAACACCAACTCCCTCTCCCACCAACCAAGATACAGATTGGCGTAGGTAGGGGCACATGCAGCTCACAAAGCCGTACCCCTAACTTGTAGATTGAATTTACTATCAAATGTGAAGTAATTGCATTTTAATACAAACTTCATAAATTGCACTAAAAACTCACTCTTAGATGAATTTTTAAAAGCCTCCATGCTCAGAAAGTATTCTATGGCATGTATACCCTCTCCATGTTCTATTGATGTGTAAAGGGATTCAATATCACAAGTTGCTAGGAGCACATTATCCTCTAAGGTTATGCCTTCCAACTTTTTCAATAAGTCCATTGTATCCCTAAAATATGATGGAAGGGTATGGACATGAGACCTCAAGCGTGCATCCAAATACCTGCTCGCAGATTCACAGAGACTCCCATTTCCCCCCGATACAATGTGTCTACCGGGGGGTCTATTACTGTTTTTGTGAACTTTCGGAAGAAGGTATATTAAATGAGCTGTGAGGACAGAGCAGAGCAAACTGGAGCTGGTGAGGCGGGAGTCGCAGTGGCTGATGGACGGAGGTTTAAAAGGGGGCACAGCCAGAGGGGAGAGATCAGAATGACACAGGAGCAAAAGGGAAGACAGGAGGGAGGCAGGAAGAAGTGGTGGCAAGCAAAAAGGGGCCTATAACACAAGTGGGCAGCGGGGGAGTATCAAGAAGAGGAGCAGCACAAATGAGGCTGCGGGGAGCAATAAGGGATGGAGCCTGGGGAGATGGAGAACAGCAGAGAGCCAGGAAAAGGGGGACCAAGAAGGCAGGCTGCATGGGAGGTACCATATGCAGAGGCAGATAGAGGAAGCAGTTAGGGGCTAGGAGGAGCAGGGCCGCACAGAAGAAACAGCAAGTGGGGGAGAGGCTGCGGGAAGAAGGGACTGGGGCTCTGTTAGATGAGGCAGAGGCGCAGGAGGAATGGTAAAGAGGTAGCAGAGATGAGGTTAAAAGCAGCTCGGAGCTAGAACTTGGATTAATGGATGAGGGTACAGAGGAGCTGAGGAGCAGTAGGGATAGTAGCGTCTGCCCCCTTTCTGTTTTCTATGACCCAGGTGAAGGTCCATCAGGCCAGAGCACGATACAACTGGTAGCAGGTCTGGTGGAGAGAGCAGTGTACTCACCAAGCAGGAGTAGCATGCAACCACAGCGGGACAGAAGGGTGATTCCAGATGCCTCGCAGCAGGTGTCATTGACACCGGTTGACAGGAGACACAGTGGACAGGAGAGAGGCCAGAACAGGTGGCGCTGGTAAAAGTAAGCAGTTAACCTACAGTGCCTTGCAAAAGTATTCACCCCCCCATTGACTTTTTACCTATTTTGTTACATTACAGCCTTAAGTTCAATGTTTTGTTAATCTGAATTTTATGTGATGGATGAGAACACAATAGTCTAAGTTGGTGAAGTGAAATGAGAAAATCAGGTCACCATCAGCGGAGCTCAGGAACAGATTTACGCCCTCCCCGGCTAGGAGGCCCGGTCAGGAAGGAGAGCAATGCGGCGGCACAGAGGTTATGGTAAGAAAAGGCGGGGTGACAGAAGCAAAGAGAGAGAGATTCTTATTACGGGGATACAACAGACAACGTCCGAGATAAGGCTGTGGGAGGGTACAGGATAGAGATCATAGAGCTCGAGGTAAAAGTCCCTCAAACAGGAGCAGTCAACTGCCACCTCTTCAACAAGAGAGGAGTATCAGTGGCCAACTGCCACCCCCGCAGCATGGGATGAGTATCGACGTAACGACAACATCAGCAGGCAGTACAGCCCCCTTGAAGAGCGCAGAAGGAGGCATAGAGGTGAGTTCTCAGAGCACACACATCCCAATCATAATACACATGATTTCCAAGTTTTCTTGTTAGGTTCGAAGAGTTTGCTTTCTAAGTTTCGAGGGTGGTAGAAATCTGGGCCCGGGAGCAGCGTGGGTGCCAGACGGGACAAGGGTTGGGAGTCTCGCTATTCACAGTAGTGGGGATGTTCTTCCATTAATGGGAAGCAAGGAGGCAGTTGAGGCTAGTAATTCGGCAAAGGAGGGGGAGATCTTAATTAAGGTGGCGGATACAGCCATGAAAAAATCTGCATTATGCTCAATATATTCTATAGGTGAACATGTTTCAAAGGAGATTAGAGAAAAAATTTGGAGGCGGAGTTCGTAGAAATATTCTCACTGTTGCTTTTGGATAACTTTATTGAAGTCAAGCATGAGGAGAAGAAGGATGATGCAAAAAAGGAAGAGGAGGAGAGTAGGAGAAGGTATAGGAAAATCCCCAAGAATTTTAAGAACTGGCTCCAGGCTTTTGTAATTTTCGCCAGTATAGTGGGAGAAAAACATCCGGAATATTGTTCCTCTCTCTTTTGCTACCTGGATGAGATTGAGGGTATTCACATGACATATATATAAAGTAAGTTGGACCTTTGATTTAGAACTTGTGTACTCTAAAATGTTAAGTTCAATGATATTTTCAAGATAGTAAGAGAAAACCACTTAAAGAACACCTCTTTGTGGAATTTATTATATTAGCCACAAACCAAACTTTAAAAACTTAAACTTTATAACTTTATTAAAATCATCTTTGTTAAAAATCGTTCGCTTTGTGGCTAATATAATAAACTAGACGGGGCAATAAAAAAGTGTTGAAATGCTGTTTGTCACACAATGTGAGTGTACTGTGTGCCTCAACTATATAGACCCCTATAACACACTAATGAACGCATGTAATAACACTATAAGTGCCATGACGGTCATCCAGGACCCTCATGACACAAAGTGTAAGCACTACACCATTTTAGCCCGGTCTCTTAAGGGGGTCTATACAGACCCTTATAAGCATCTATTTAACCCCATTAGTCCTATAAGGGTATTTAAAGACCCTCATGGGACAGTTAGAAGCCTAACATTACCAAGTAAGTGCTATGAGGATTCTCCAGTAACCTCATGACACTAAGTACAAACACTACACTGCACTAAACCCACCCCAATAAACCATTAAATCTAAACAAACACCCCTCTAAACTAACCTATTAACACCTACACTACCTATCTACACTACCGACCTACCCCTTAATAAACCCCCCCACCACTCTAATTCCAGAAAATAAAAAAACCTAAGTCACAAAAAAAAAAAAACTACATTACAAAAAATAAAAAACCTAAGTCACAAAAAATAAAATAAGGAACATTACAGAAAATAAAAAAAATATATTACAACCCCCCCCCCACTACAGAAAAAAAAAGTACACACCTGAAAAGGAAATACATATAGAATACATACAATACAAATAAAATAAAATACAATATCCCACTATCTATTTAACATACAATCAATCCTATCTATCCAAAATACATCCCCCAATCTATCTAATATACAATAAATCCTATCTATAGAAAATACATATGCCTATCTAACATACAATAAATACTATATAATATACAATAAATCCTATCTATCTAAAATACTTACCCCTATCTAACATACAATAAATATTATATAATATACAATAAATCCCAACTATCTAAAATACATACCCCTATCTAACATACAATAAATCATATCTATCTAAAATACATACCCCTATCGAACATACAATAAATACTATATAATATACAACAAATCCTATGTATCTAAAATACATACCCCTATCTAACATACAATAAATACTATATAATATACAATAAATCCTAACTATCTAAAATACATACCCCTATCTAACATACAATAAATACTATCTATCTAAAATACATACCCCTATCTAACATACAATAAATACTATATAATATACAATAAATCCTAACTATCTAAAATACATACCCCTATCAAACATACATTAAATGCTATCTACATACAGAAACCCTAATGCTAACCTAAAATAAAATAATTGAGACCACTTACCTTTGCAGATGTCCCTTCAGATCACCAACCTAGGGAAACAAATGAGTACAACACATTTACATACAATAAATAAACATTATAAACATTATAAATATTGTACTCACTTTTCCAGCATGTCCCCGTCCTTCTTCTTTTCTTCTCCGGCGCGGCCCCTGTTGAAAAACAATTACATTAGTACAACATACATATAAACATAAAACAAAATAAAATAAACATAATATAAATTGTACTTACTTCCCCGCAATGTCCCCGGCATCCTCCTCTTCTGCCCTGGCTGGGCCCTGGAACAACCTGTGCTAAAAAAAATAATAAACTAACGTAGATCCGCACTCGCGGATCTCCCCGATGCGACTGAGCCTCCTACAGAGTTTTCCAGAAGAAAATTGTTAATGGCGGCGTCTGATTGGCTGGAAACGCTGTCTATCAAAATCAGCCAATCAGAAGGTGCCAATGTGTGAGCCAATCAGAATGGGATACACCCCAAAATCCCACTCTGATTAGATAATGCACCTGTCAATCTTTATGTAAACCAATCAGAAGGCTTTATTGCCATCAGCCAATCACAATGGCCATCAGCCAATCACAATTATCTCTCTCTTTCTATCTTTCTTTCTTGCTCTCTTTCCCTTCTTGCTTTGTTTTTAAACAGCCTCCATTTTGTTTTTACTAACTTTTAGATACTTTCCCTTCCACCGCCTACAAAGGTGTTTCTTTTTCTCTCTCCCCAAAAAAACACAAATCCCAACACCAACTAAACAAACAATTAACAAAACCTGAAAAACTTTTTTAAAATTTAAAAACTAAAAGCTCCAGAAGTGAAGGTGCAGTGCTAGGGGATGGGTGTGGCAAAGTATCCAGGAGACAGCTCACTCTCCTGGGATAGAGAGCTGAGCCTGCCTCCCAGAAAACAAAAAATTGAATTAAACTAAGAAAACCACAACAAAAACTCCCAAAAACTAATAGCACCGTGCACCAAGTGCTTATTAACAAAACGGTGGAAAAATTAAATTGTATTTGAGGGACTAAGGCCATAAAAAGCCTTGTTTAAAGAGCCCAAGGATGAACACAACATGCTCTGGAGCATACTGTCAGACTGAGTTCTCTCCAGCTGGGTGCTAATCAGACCTTTAAAGGTAGAACCCAGCTGGACTTGATTAGCCTGCTATTTTAACCCTGTCATCCCCTAGTAGACACAGGGCTCTGCTCAGTCTGTCTCCCACGTATACTCCATCTATGACTCTGTTACATATCCCCCTCCTCAGCTCAACAATATGGGGTTGAGCGGCCTAGCCGTGAGGCAGTTTAAGCTGGATAAGGCATCAGTGGAAGGGTTGGAGGGACAGGTCAGAAACCAAGGTGAACCTTCTTTCCAATAGGTAATAACGGAGGGCTTCAGTGGCCCATTTAATGGCCAGGCATTCTTGCTCTACTACAGAATATTTCTGTTGTCGTGGCATCAACTTGCGTCTAAGGAACAGGATGGGATGTTCTTCACCATTCACCTCCTGTGACAATACGGCCCCCAGTCCTACCCCTGAAGCATCTGTTTGTAGGATAAATTCATTTTCGAAATCAGTGGCTATTAACACGGGACCTTGACACAGTGTAGTCTTTAGGTCTTCAAAAGCTTCCTCAGTGGCCTTGTTCCACTTGGCTACGTCAGGTGCATTGTTCTTAGTGAGTTCTGTCAGCGGGGTGGCTCTTGTGGAGAAATGTGGGATAAACCTCCTGTAATAGCCCACGATTCCCAGAAAGTCCCTCACTTGCTTCTTTCTCAGTGGGCAAGGCTTGTTCTGGATTGCTTCCACTTTGTTGAGCTGCGGCTTGACCATCCCTCATCCAACTGTGTAATATTTTGCAGGGTTCACTGTAAGGTTTACCCGTCTTAGGATTTCTAATACAGACTCCACCTTTGGAAGATGTGTCTCCCAATCTGTGGTATAGATTACTATATCATCTAAATACGCAGCAGCATATTCCAAATGTTCACGTAATAACCTGTCCATCAGTGTCTGGAAGGTGGCTGGGGCTCCATGGAGTCCAAACGGTAGTACTTTGTAGTGGAAAAGACCACCTGGGGTCGAAAAGGCAGTTTTTTCTTTTGCTGCTTGTGTCAAAGGAATTCACCAATATCCTTTTGTCAAGTCCAGGGTTGTTAAATATCTTGCTTTCCCGAGCCGCTCTATCAACTCATCCACCCTAGGTATGGGATATGCGTCAAACTCTGACACAGAGTTTAATTTGCGGAAGTTGCTGCAGAATCTGATGGTGCCGTCAAGCTTTGGGATCATCACGATAGGACTACACCATTCACTTTGGGATTCTTCCATAACCCCAAGATCTAACATCTTTTTTACTTCTGCTCTGATTTCTTCTCTTTTAGCCTCGGGTATGCGATAGGGTTTCATCTTTACCCTGATCCCGGGCTTAGTAATGATGTTGTGGTAAATAGCGGTGGTGCAACCTGGTTCTGCACAGAAGACATCCCTGTTTCGGTTTACAACTTTGAAAATGTCCTCCATCTGTTCATGGGACAGATCCTGTGACACAAATGCTTCTACTTGCATTACTTCTGTGCTGGTAATAGTTTCTCCGACATCATCCAACTCTTCGTCCAGACAAGCAATATTAACCTCTACAATCTGCTTTCTCCAAGGCTTTAGCAGGTTTACGTGGTATATTTGCTCCGTTTTTCGTCGCTCTGGTTGCCTCACTTTATAATCCGCGTTTCCTATAGCCACAACAATTTCGAAGGGGCCTTGACATCTGGCCAGCAGTTTGCTTTCTGCCGTGGGTACTAGAACTCCCGGTTGGAACTTCCTCACCTGTGCTGTACGGTTGTAATATGTTCACTGATGTTTTGGGGCTTTTTCCATGTGCTCCCGTACCAGGGGGCTGACTTGGGAGATTCTTTCCCTCATTTTCCTCATATATTCACCGGGCACGGTTTGTTCTTCCCATTCCTCTTGCAGTATGTCCAGTATTCCTCTGGGATGGTGACCACAGAGGAATTAGAAAGGGGAAAACCCTGTGGGGGCTTGCAGGACTTCTCTGACTGCAAAGAGCAAGTAGGGTAGAAGTAAGTCCCAATCTTTCCCGTCTCAGGCTTCAACCTCTCTGAGCATGTTCTTCAAGATTTTGTTAAACCGCTCGACCAATCCATCCGTCTGAGGATGGTAAACAGAGGTTCTTAGTGTATTCACCTGTAGGAGCTTGCACATTTCTTTCATCAATCTAGACACAAAGGGTGTCCCTTGGTCAGTCAAAATTTCCTTGGGTATCTCCACTCTTGAATACAGCTGTATGAGCTCTTTAGCTATATTTTTAGAGGTTGCTGTTCGTAGTGGTATCGCTTCTGGATATCTTTTTGCATAGTCCAGTATTACCAATATGAACAGCTGTAGTTTGGCTCATTTTTCTAGAGAGCCAACCAGGTCCATTGCAATCCTCTCAAAAGGCTCTTCAATTATGGGCAAGGGTATCAATGAACCAGTAGGTTAGGTTGAGGGGCAGTTATTTTGCATTCTGGGCAGGATGCACAATACTGTTGCACAATCAGGATTCTACCCAGTGTTTCATCTTTTCCAAGGTGTCCCCCAAGGAGGTTACAATGAGCCAGGTCAAGGACTTTCCTTCTATGTGCTCTAGGGACTAGGAGCTTCTCCAGTGTCTCTTTCCCTGAGGGGACAATTCTGTACAACAGGTCATTACGTAAAATGAAATGTGGTCCTTGTCTCCTTTGCCTGTCAGGGACAGGTACACCATTCACTTCCGATAGTTCATTGCGGACATTTTGCAAAATTGGGTCCGAAGCCTGGTCACGTGCAAAATTATTATTGTCTTGGAAGCACTGCTGTGGAGGCAGCTCTTCCTCTTCTTCCTTCATCATTATGAGCTGTAGAACCCGTTCTGTCTGTCCCTCGCCTTTCCTTATCTCGGCTTGCGGCTAAAGCTTCTTTAAAAGCTTTCCTTTGTATTTCCGTGCCGATCCTTTTTGCTTTTCGCCTTTCCCACTTAGTTTTTTGGCCTCTCCCGGGTCTGGAGAATAAGCCATCATCTGAGCATGATAGATGTGGGCATACAGAGTCTTTAGCAGTTTGGATGCTCTCCACAGGTTCTTTTTTGTTTTACCATTGGTCAGTAGGAAGATCTTTGAAGTGGGGAACTTCTCTGCCTAGGACTACCGGATAAGTCAGGGTAGCTATGACGGGTGCAGTGATTCCCATCTTCCTTCCCTGTATCTCCAGAGTAGCGGTGCTGGTAGGGTAGAGATTGACGATACCATGTACGCATTTTATGACTTGTCTTGGGGTTTTTATTTCACTGTGTCTTATGAGTTTTCCCTGAGAAGAGAGTCACAGCACTTTCTGAGTCTATTAGAACTGTCATTTCTTTACCTTTAACCTTTATGGGTTTGGTAAACTGATGATCCTTTTCTGTTCCCCCCACCAGGTTAATTAGGTTACAGTAGTATGGACTTTCTCCCATGTTGCATTCTATGGGTTCCTCTTTACTTGGACAGTAAGCCGCTATGTGTCCTGGTTCTCCACAATAATAACACTTCCCCTTGTTTGCAGAGCTGCAGCTTTGCCAGGGTTCTTCAGGAATCACCCTTTCTGCGTTGTTTTAAAATTGACTTTTTTCCACTTCCGGGTACAGGTGTCTTTGTCCGGTTCCTGACCTTCTCATCCAGTTAGGGGTTTGAGCCTTTGGGTGATTAGGCCGCCTTTGAATACTGTAGGTCTCCACTTTTGAATTACAGGAAAGTTCATTCATAGCCAAATATCTTTCTGCCAATTAAATAAATTCATCTGGATTCCCCGGCTCATTTTGTCCCACCCATTCTCTTAAGCCTGGGGGTAGACTCCTCAAATAGCCATCCATTACCAGTAGTTCCATAATTCTCCCTGGTCCATTAGTTTCAAAGTTTAGCCATCTTTGGGCTAAGTGCAGCAATTCAAACAATTGTGCGCAAGGGTTCTTGTTCTCCACAAATTTCCATGAGTGGAATCTCTGTGCCCTAACGCTTCTGGTAACTCCTGCTCTGGCCAGGGTCTCGGCTTTTAGACTGGCATAATCCATTGCTTGCTCTGTGTCATGGTCAAAATATGCTTTATGAGCCTCTCCACACAAATATGGAGCAACTATACTGGCCCAGTGTCTTTGGGGCCACGCTTCTCTGACAGCAATTCCTTCAAAAGTCAGGAGAAAAGCTAGGTTAATTTTTTGTAGAAATCGATTTGGGTTGATGTTTCCACTGATTTCCAGCATCGGGGTAGGTTTTGCAGGTATCAGGTGCTGTAGTTGGGCAAGCACCCTGTGTGTGTCTTTAACTGTATGTGTGTAGCTATATGTGTAACTGTATGTGTGTATGTAACTGTGTGTGTGTGTGTATGTGCAACTGTGTGTGCAACTGTTTAACTGTGTGCATGTGTCTATAACTGTGTGAGTGTCTAACTCAGTGTGTGTGTAACTATGTGTGTATGTAACTGTGTGTGTGTGACTATAACTCAGTGTGTGTATGTGTAACTGTGTAACTGTGCATGTGTCTATAACTGTGTGAGCGTCTGTAAATCAGTGTGTATGTTTCTGTAACTGTGTGTTTTTATAACTCTGTATGTGTGTGTCTGTAACTGTGTGTGTGGGTAACTGTGTGTGCGTATCTGTAGCTTAGTGTGTATGTGTCTGTAACTGTGTGTGTGTCTGTAACTCTGTATGTGTGTGTCTGTAACTGTGTGTATGTAACTGTGTGTTTGTCTGTAACTCACTGTGTTTATGTCTTTAACTCTTTATATGTGTGTCTATAACTCTGTGTGTGTGTGTTACTCTGTATGTGTGTGTCTGTAACTTTGTGTGTGTGTCTGTAACTGTGTGTGTGTGTTTGTAACTCACTGTGTGTATGTCTGTAACTCTGTATACTGTATGTCTGTCAGTAACTATGTGTGTTTGTGTCTATAACTCTGTGTCTTTGTGTCTATAATGTGTGTTTGTAACTCTGTATGTGTGTGTCTGTAACTGTGTGTGTGGGTAACTGTGTGTGTGTGTCTGTAGCTCAGTGTGTATGTGTCTGTAACTGTGTGTGTGTCTGTAGCTCTGTATGTGTGTGTATGTAACTGTGTTTGTCTGTAACTCAATGTGTTTATGTCTGTAACTTTATATGTGTGTGTAACTCTGTATGTGTGTGTCTGTAACTTTGTGTGTGTATAACTGTGTGTGTCTGTAACTGTGTGTGTGTGTGTCTGTAACTCACTGTGTGTATGTATGTAACTCTGTATATGTCTGTCTGTAACTATGTGTGTTTGTGTCTATAACTCTGTGTGTGTGTAACTCTGTATGTGTGTGTCTGTAACTTTGTGTGTGTGTAACTGTGTGTGTATCTGTAACTGTGTGTGTGTCTGTAACTCACTGTGTGTGTCTGAAAACTCTGTATATGTTTGTCTGTAACTTTGTGTGTTTGTGTCTGTAACTGTGTGTGTGTGTGTGTCTCTGTGTGTCTGTGTAACTATATGTGTGTGTGTCTGGACCTCTGTGTATGTCTTTGTGTCTGTACCATGTGTGTGTAGCTGTGTGTCTGTACCTCTATGTATGCGCTTGTGTCTATGTGTGTGTACCTCTATGTGTGTGTGTGTGTGTGTGTCTGTACCTCTGTGTATGTCTGTGTTTCTGTACCTCAATGTGTGTTTGTACCTGTGTGTCTGTGTGTTAATGTTTTCTATCTGTATGTGTATGTAGTCTTTACCACCATGTGTGTGTAAGTCTGTAACTCCCTGTACCTGTGTGTCTGTGTCTATTTGTGTTTGTACCCTGTGTGTGACGTGTGTCTGGCTGACTGCCCACCTTCAGAAATACAGTACACACCAATATATGAAATGATAAACATTCTTGTAGAATGTATTGTAAGGAAGGATGGGCAGCTGGTGAAACACATCCTGATCACACACTCACTGATTAGCAATTATTAGCAATGGTGTTCAGTTTTATCATTAAAGGCCCACGGCAGTTTAAGAAAAAAGACACTTGTTTATCAAATATGTGTTAAGTCATGGACATAAAAAGCTTTTAGAAAAAAATGAAGTTTTTCACACACACTTGCAGGGACTCCTCCACTTCACCGCTTAGGGGCTCCAAAAAGGTAGATCCGACCCTGTGTATCAGTATATGTTACTGTGCTGCTATGTGTCACATACTCACTGTATTTAATTGCTTGATTAAACCGGTAACAAAATGAAGGAGAAAACATAGCACATCTGTAAATACGGTAAAAGACACTACAAAAAACTACTACCATAATAACATTAACCTAATGCACTAGAATACAGTTTTTCCATTATTAAAAACAAAGTAAAATATTTCACACTATTAAGATATATTTCTGAGTTAACCTTAAAAAATTTAAATGTTTAAATAAAAGTAGGAATGATCTTACATTTTGTTCTTTCTTTACATATTAAGAATATACAGAAATAGCCATGAAAGAGGTTTCACCTAAACAGTAATTGCTCATATGACATAGTACACTCAGCACCTGTCTTTTATTCCTCTGTATGTTAGGTGATTAAGTGTGTGCTTTTTTTATTTTCCCCAAAAAATATTTTGTCAATTAAGGTGTACTTCATGGGACTACAGCTGTCTCTTGATATTATATAAAGTCATAACAATGATGTTGCAGTTTGACTCTTTTTTTTTTATTACTTTGGTGGGTATCCACAGTAAAACACACAAAATGGCTTGGTACTCACAACAGCAGACACAACAGCTCTGATACAAAATCATAAACATAAAACAGTACACACACAACTGGCTAATTCCCAAAAGTCACAAAAAATATACAAATGTTAAATACAGCTGACCCTCAGTATTCAAGGGGGTTCTCAGCGAATGACAAAAATCTGCAAATAACAAAATTATGGGTATGCTGCATAGATACCTGTCTGCTTTCCTTTAGGAAGGGGGCGAGGGGTTGAGTGTAACTTACCCAGCGGGGAAATGCAGCATTCAGGGCATCCTCTAGGGCCTAAGTGTCCTTCGGGTGAGTGGGTGATGCTCAGCGTCCCAGTCCTTAACGCCCCGGAGCAGAGGCCTCGCACATTAAAAAGTTAGAGGGAAAAACAAACGTGCGAATACAAGATCCGCTAGTGTGAAACCCGCGGATGTGGAGGGAGACCTGCACAGTATTTATACTAGTGAAAATATTGAAAAGGCATTACATTCTAGTCATAAAAATGAAATGTTTTCTGAATATGTTACATAGTATGAAAGTGTTTTATATAGCTCTCTTTTTTCAAACTGTTGTGGAGCTATTGCCATTGTGTGTACTAAATATCTTAAAGAGACATAGTAAAGGTCACATATATGGCATACATTTAAATTTTCAATCTGCTAGTTAGAAATTAACACTATGGTGCTTAACACTTAATTATGAATACACTTAGTCTATAAAAAGTGAGTCCACATCATCCAGTTCACACCATTACAAAATTGTACAAACTAATATACTGGGTGGGGCATCTCTTAGAGAGCCTTACCAGAAGGAGGACCCACCAAGATTATAGGCCTGTTATAGGCCTAACCTTCCATGCTATCCCTGTATATAAGTTTGCAATTTTTTTAATCGTGTATTGACATGTATTGAGCTAATAAAGTTGACTGTTTTAGGTACTAACATCTCTAATAAATTCCCCGAAAGCGTAAAACCGTAGCCCGTAACGTAGCCCGCAAGACTTGCGGCTATTAAATCGGACTCGTAAAGCAAGCCGCTGCTGATCTGCAGGTTATGAGCGAAAAAAGCCCACGGGACATAGAACGTGTAACTTTGCGGCCACAAATCCTTTGTTCTGTCAAGCCCATAACTGCTACGTTCCAATTCCGCTATTAAATTGCAACTAATTCACTGGCGTTCAAGCCCGTAACCCGCAAATGGAGCCAAGAAGCTAACGGGTACTAGAGAGGACTCGCAAGGGGTGTAAAGTCCAATCAATAGCACTGTAAATGCACATATACACACACTAGTGTACATATAATAAAAGGGAAAGTGATGTTAGGTATTAGAAATAAAAGCACAACATTCTCAGGCTTGCAGATTGGCAATATAAAATAGTTTATTTCATGTGTAATTTCTGTGTTATATCGATCCGGGCAATCAATGTGTTAATACATATAATGGACCTCGCATATAATAGAATATCATATTTACGGCTTTATCAATATTGCATTATTTCTAAAACGTGGGTTTGATCGTAAAACGTAATTGAAACCAGTAAGACTTTGAAATCCCACCTCTATTTTTCAGTGACATAATTATGGCAATCTCCATTGCCATTGGCATACATCTAAACCTGTAACTACGGGTTTGACTAATTGACCACGTTCACGGCCGCGCATCTAACTTTCGACAAATGGTTTACGTCTCAAGCCTGTAACTCGCCCCCTGCTTGAATTTAAAAGCTCTGTAACTCGGCCAAATTTCGACCCGGAAGCCGTTGCGGGTCTCACGTTTCACTTACATGCTTGGAATTTAATGTGACTGTAAGTAATTCTATTTCAGCCAACTAGGTGTGCTCTTCCAGCGAATCATCTCCACTGAGAGTGTTATTTAATGACCCAGTAAACCAATCAGAGCCAAGAAAAAGGATCTAATTTTGAATTAAAACATCAAATTTACTTATCTATAGGTAAAATTACAAAATCTGCCAAAGTTTTGGGCTATACCGTGTACCTTTAAAGACACACTAGCACCCCCAAAACAACTTCTTTTAAAACAGCATTAAAATCAAGCTGGCTCATTGTAGTAACCATTTTTCATAATCTTAGTCATTATTGAGAAATACCTAAAAATCTCTGTTTGCCGTAATATGCTAATATACAGTTTATTTTAATTGTGCTTCATGAGCAGCCAGAACCTTACATTATAACACAGAGGTAACTCAGTTTCCATTACAGAAAAAAAAAAACTTAAACTTTGTGCACACAACAAACTACTAGATATGAGTATATTGAGCTACATAGAGATATAGGAATATCTAGTTATCTCAAGGAATCCCAGGAATTATTTAATTTACAAAAATGGCTAGTACAATGTAGGAGTTTGTAATGTTCTTTTATGTGTCAATTAAAATTAACTTGAATAATCTGAATAACTTTTTCATAATATTGTTTTATTACTATGTATAAAAGCATGGCGACAAAGTTTGATCAAAGTTATGAATTTATAGCTTATAAATATCATTCATATAGGTTAGACAAGTGAAAAAATACAAAAGACAATTACCCTGAAAATTAAAAAAAAAAGATGAAAGGAGATTTCTGTGAATTATATAAATAGAGAATATGCTCTTCCAAGGCAATATATTTGACATAGTGGTGCTGTGGGATTTACCGGAAATAAATGTGCAATACCATGATAGCATGAAAATGTCTATATATAGTTAATGCTAAATCAGCACATTGCTATATGACAATTGTGTGTGTGTGAGACGGTGGATGAATATATGATTTTTTCTTTGAGTTGAATTGGTGATTTACAGAACAGAGCATTTTCTTTAAAATGTCACTAATGTGTCATCCATTTTTATTTTACAGACTTACTTAAGGCCCACATGGTTTTATGAACAAAGTTAGTGTCTGGACTTTACAGAATATTTGTAATAATGACATTAAAATGGCCATATGAAGAGTTCACAGATTACAGAAAGGAAACCATATAAAAGTTTATTTATGAACCTAATGAAGCTGGTACTTATCCCTGGAAGTCTAAAAAAAATTCACATTTAAATTTTTTTTTGCCAATTTCAAATACATTAGGTGTGAAATCCTGCTGTATTTTTACCTTATGCACATTTTGGATTTATTAACGGTACCAATTTCAGATGTTAAGTAAGACATGCCAATCGTAAAATGTGATCTTTGATAGACAAAAACATATTTGCATTGAAATATTTTTGGTGAGTAGTTTTTAGTGTTCTACATGTTTCTTATACTTAGCCTAGATCAGATTTCTTAGTTTGAAAAATCTTAAAACCCATACTTTTTGTTTTGTTATTAAAAAAAGTGTAATTTTAGCCAACATTTGACATTGTGTATTTCTTTGGAGAATGACCTGTCTGATTTGTTCACTTAGACAATTTAAACTATTATAGAGCTCCATTTGAAGAGCAACATCAATTAAATTTGTATGTAATTTTAGCTATGGGAGCTTTTTTCAGTAATGTTATACACATTTGCAATGCAGTTCACTTCTAATATTACGTATCTTACCTGGCATCTATAAATCCATGGCTAGTCAGTAAAATGCGAACATAGAATTACGGGATGCTCGCAAGTTTACACCAGGAAATGCAATTGCTCTTAAGTACCAGCAGTGAAACAGCCATAGAAACCAATGGAAAACATCAAACGGCTAATTAACTGCAAGGGACAGAGCTGTGCAAAATGTGACTGTATTGTAGCTGAGCAAGTGTCTTGTAGGTGGAGGGATACGTAAGAGAAAGTGAAGGAGCTTTGTTAGTGTGTACTTATTTTGCTTATATCTAGTTACTAATTCTTTTACACTCAGATTACGGAACACATAATTACTGACAACACATAATTTACACACACATAGATTAATACCACACAGACACACACATATATATGTATACTAGCGACTTGCCCGTCAAAAAATGACGGCAATGTTATTGTAAGTGAGCTAATGTTGTTTGGTGTGTAATAGTAAAGATATAATACATTAATAAATGAATATACTTCACCTATTTGGAAGCATTGTGTTGAAGAGCTGTGAATGTGTTTTGACATTGCTGCAGCATTAGTGTTGTGGAGCTGCTCTATAAGCGTGGTGAATGTGTGCAGTGTAATACTGTGCGTGCGCGAGGCGAAACCGTTAGCGTAGTATTTGCGTTAATTGGCGGTTTATGTGTGTTGTGCGTCTTTGCGTATTGTCCGTTGGTGCCTTGTAGTGGTTTTCGAGTTTCGTGTGGTGTTTTGCGAGTGTGGTGTGGTGTTTTACGTGTGGAGAGTGCTGTAGCCTCGTTTTCATTTTGTCCGTCGGCCATTTTTTCTCTCGCTTAGCGATTTTATTAGTGTCTAAAGTGTTTTATTTTTATTTAAATGAAGGTGTAACTTGTTTTTTTGAGGTGCTGGATGGTTCCTCTTGCTGTAGGTAAGTTTTTTATGTGTGTGTTGTGTGTATTTATTGTGTTTTAAATGTTTGTATGTCGGCGTGTTGGTCCGATGTTTGCGAGGTCGTAATGTGTGGTAACGTGTTTCGTATGGTGTTTGCGTGTGTAGCCTCGTTTTCGTTTTGTTCGTCGGCCATTGTTTCTCTCGCTTATCAATTTTTTTAGTGTGTAAACTCTTTTATTTTGAGTGAAATGAAGGTGTAAGTTGCATTTTTGAGGTCCTGGATGCTACCTTTGCTGTAGGTAATGTTTGTATGTCTGTGGTGTGTGTATGTATTGTGTTTGAAATTCGCGAGTTGCGTCCGAGTGTTGCAAGGGCGTAATGTGTGTGTACATGTGTCTTAGGTTGTTTGCGTTCCTCGTAAAATTTAGCGAGTGTCGGAATTTGAGTAGCGACGTGAACTTTGCGAGGGTCGCAGCTGCTATCAAGGAGAGCCTTTGGCGCTCCATGCCTGCAACTGAGGCCCTTGCCCAGTAACCTCGCCAGCAACTGAGGCCCTCGCTTTGCCTTCGGCGCTCCATGCCAGCAACTGAGGCCCTTGCCCAGTGACCTCGCTACGCGAGGGCCGTGGCTCGCTACGCAAGCCCCGGCCGCCCTCGCTACGCGAGCCCACAAGCATGAGCAACAGCCCGTACGCTCATAACTATAGATGTGATATATATACCAGGCCACAGCACCTATACACCTCCCCAACTCAATACCCCCATACTATTACATAAAATAAAATGCACAAATACACACATGTTTATTTTACCTTAAATACATACTGTACTACTGTACGGTGGAGGGCTTCTGGCGCTCTTTTGCCCACCAAATAATTGTTATGGTGAACTACCTACTCATAAGGTCCACAACAACACAAGTAACACAAGCTGAGATCCCACACCACGCTGATGATAGACAGTAAGCTTGAAGCAGCTGTACGTTGATAGGATTCCCAGCTTGTGTATAATCCAACCTTGGCTTTGAATAAAAACTGTGTAATACAGCAGGCAAAAGCTTAAAGGAAGCCATGTTTTAAATGGTTTATGGAATGAAGAGCGAGACATTTGTGGGCACATTTGCATGTCCCTGCTCAGCTTCCCAGAATGCAGTGTAATAACTGTTTTACTCGGAATTCTGAGCTGGAAGCAGGTTTTTTAACTTGCTTTAGACATTCAAATGTGACAACAGATGTACTATTTATTTACTATATATATCTCTATATATTTATATACATATAGTTATTGTTGTTGTTTAGTCGTTCAGTTGCATCCGTCTCTCCGTGACTCTATGGACCACAGCACACCAGGTGCATCTCTCAGTCACTGCCCCTCTGAGCTCCATCAAGTTCATGTCCATTGCTTCAGTGACCTCATCTATCCATCTCCACCTCTGTCGTCCCCTTCTTCTCGTGCCTTCAATCTTTCCCAGTATAAGTTTCTTTTCTAGGGAATCCTTCAGTCTCATGATATGGCCAAAATATTTGAGCTTCAGCCTCATGATCATACCTTCTAGTTAACAGTTTGTCTTGATTTCCTGAAGTATCGATTTATTGGATCTTCTTGCAGTCCAAGGGACTTTAAGCAGTCTTATTCAACACCCCAATTCAAAGTAGTCCATTCTATGGTGCTTAGACTTCTTTATGGTCCAGCTCTCACATCCGTATGTTACTACTGGGAATACCATAGTTCGAACTATGCAGGTCTTTGTTGATAGTTTAATATCTTTACCTTTTACTAGCTTGTCCAAGCTTGCCATAGCTTTCCTCCCCAGAAGCAAAGGTCTTTTAATTTCATGTCTACAGTCACCATCTGCAGAGATCTTGGATCAGGAAAATACAATCTGTCACTGCCTCCACATCTTCCCCGTCTATTTGCCAGGAGGTGAGATTGCTGTTTGCCATGATCTTCGTCTTTTTAACGTTGAGCAGCAGGCCAACTTTTGAACTCTCTTCTTTTACCCTCATCAATAAGTCCTTTAGTTCCTCCTCACTTTCAGCCCTCAGAGTATTATCATTGGCGTATCTGAGGTTGTTGATATTCCTTCCAGCAATATTGATTCCGGCTTTGGATTCATCCAGCCCAGCCTTACGCATGATGTATTCTGCATATAAGTTGAATAAATAAGGTGACAATATACAACCTTGTCTCACTCCGTTTCCAACCTTGAACCATTCTCTTGTCCCATGTTCGATTCTGACTGTGGCTTCTTGGTCAACATCTCTTTTAAGGACATGTCACATTTTGTTGTGATCGAAAACAGTCAAATGCTTAAGACTAGTCTATGAAGCAGAAGTAAATTATTTTCTGGAACTCTCTTGCTTTCTCTATTATCCAGCAGACATTGGCAATTTGATCTCTTGTGCCTCTTCCTCTGCGGAACCCGGATTTCACATCTGATAGTTCCTGGTCCATATATTGTTGGAGTCGAGCTTGTAGAATCTTAAGCAATACCTTGCTGGCATGTGAAACAATGCAATTGTTCTATAATTGTAGCACTCTTTGGCACTGCCTTTTTTGGGGATTGGGATGTAGACTGACCCTTTCCAGTCTATTGGCCATTGTTGAGTTTTCCATATGTCTTGGCATAAGGCAAGTAACACTTTCGCAGCATCATCTTGTAGAATTTTGCATAGTTCAATTGGGATTCCATCACCCTTTGCAGCCTTATTATCAGCAAGAAATCCTAGGGCCCATCTCACTTCGCTCTCCAAGATGTCTGGCTCCAACTCATTGGACAAATTATTGAGGTCATCACTGCTGTTAAGATCCTTCCTGTATAGATCTTCAATGCATTCCTGCCACCTCTTCTTTATCTGACCTTCTTCTGTTAAGTCCCTACCATTTTTGTCTTTTATCATACCCACTTTGCCATGAAAGGTGCCTTTTAGGTTTCCAATTTTCTTGAAGAGATCTCTTGATTTGGTTATCTTCTTCAATTTCTTTACATTGCTCATTGTAGAATGTCTGCTTGTCTCTTCTTGCTATCCTCTGGAATTTTGCATTCAGTTGGAGAAATCTTTTTCTTATCTCCACTAGCTTTCGCTTTCCTTCTTTCCAGGGCTACTTTCAAAGCCTCATCACACAGATTGACTTCCTACTTTTCTTTCTTTTGGGGATATTCTTTGTTGCTGTTTTCTAGACAATGTTGCAAACTTCAGTCCAAAGTTCTTCAAGCATTTTATCTTCCATACCTAGTACCTTAAATCTATTCCTTACTTCCACTGCATATTCACAAGCGATATTAATTATTTTGTATCTACTTAGCCTGATGATTTCCCTCTTTTCTTCGGTTTAATTTTCAACTTTGCAAAAAGAAGCTCAAGGTCTGAGCCGCAGTCCGCTCCAGGTCTTTTGGGTGACTGTATAGAGTTCATCCATCTTTTGCATGCAAAGTATATAGTCAATATGATTTTTATGTTGTTCATCTGGTGATGTCCATGTTTAGAGTCATCTCGGAGGCTGTTCATCGAAGTACACAAGCCTGTTCTCCACAACAAGGTAGCGATCCAGAAGGGATATATATATATATACTAGAAACTTGCCCGTCAAAAATGACGTCAATAAAATGTGAATACTGGCAATGCTGTTTGCCACACAATGGGAGCCCCTACCCCCCTACTTTACTGGCCTCGCCATGAGCCCCTATGGCGCTCATCATTGTGAGTCTCTCCCTCTGTCTACTTCACCCCTTGTGTCTCATTTCCCCCTTCTCTCCCTCCCTTGTGTCTCCTCCCCCCCTGTGTTTTTACCCCCACTCCCCCCCCTGTGTCTTTCCCCCTGTGTCTCTTTCCCCACCTCTCCCTCCCCTGTGTCACTTGCCCCCCCTCTCCCTCCCCCATGTCTCTTCCCCTCCCTGTCCCTCCCCTGTGTCTCTTCTCCCTCCTCTCCCGTGTGTCTCTCCCCCCTCCTCTCCCTCCGTGTGTCTCTCCCCCCTCCTCTGCCTCCCCTGTGTGTCTACCCCCTCCTCTCCCACCCCTGTCTGTCTCCCCATCCCCCTTGTCTCTTCCCCCTCCTCCCCTGTGTCTCTTCCCCCTCCTCCCCTGTGTCTCTCCCCCCCTCCTCTCCCTCCTTTGTGTCTCTCTCCCCCCTCCTCTCTCTCCCCTGTGTCTCCCGCTCCCATGTGTCTCTTGTCCCCTCCTCTCTCTCCCAAGTGTCTCCCACCCTCTCCTCTCTCTCCTTTGTGTCTCTCCCTCCTCCTCTCACTCCCCGGTGTTTCCCCTACCTCCTCTCACTCCCTGTGTCTCTACCCCCTCCTCTCACTCCCCTGTGTCTCTTCCCCCATCCTCTCACTCCCCTCTGTCTCTTGCCCCTCCTCTCTCTCCTCTGTGTCTCTTCCCCCTCTTTTTACTCCCCTGTGTCTCCCCCCCCTCCTCTGTGTCTCCCCCTCTCATTCCCCTGGGTCTCTCCCCCCTCCTCTATGTCTCTCCCACCTCCCCTGTGTCTCTTCCTCCCTCCTCTCCCTTCCCTGTGTCTCTCCCCCTCACTCATTTGTGTCTCTCCCCCCAACCTCTCACTCCCCTGTGTCTCTCCCGCTCTCCTCTCACAACCCTGTGTCACTCCCCCTCCTCTCACTCCTTTGTGTCTCTCCCCCGCACCTCTCACTCCCCTGTGTCTCTCCCCCCTCCTCTCCCTCTCCTGTGTCTCTCCGCCCTTCCTCTGTGGTTCTCTCCCCCTCTCATTCCCCTGTGTCTCTCCCCACTCATCTGTGTCTCTCCCTCCTCCCCTGTGTGTCTACCCCCTCCTCTCCCACCCCTGTCTGTCTCCCCCTCCCCCTTGTCTCTTCCCCCTCCCCCTTGTCTCTTTCCCCTCCTCCCCTGTGTCTCTTCCCCCCTCCTCTCCCTCCTTTGTGTCTCTCCCCCCCTCCTCTCTCTCCCCTGTGTCTCCCGCTCCCATGTGTCTCTTTTCCCCTCCTCTCTCTCCCAAGTGTCTCCCCCCTCTCCTCTCTCTCCTTTGTGTCTCGCCCTCCTCCTCTCACTCCCCGGTGTTTCCCCCACCTCCTCTCACTCCCTGTGTCTCTAACCCCTCCTCTCACTCCCCTGTGTCTCTTCCCCCCTCCTCTCACTCCCCTCTGTCTCTTGCCCCTCCTCTCTCTCCTCTGTGTCTCTTCCCCCTCTTTTTACTCCCCTGTGTCTCCCCCCCTCCTCTGTGTCTCCCCCTCTCATTCCCCTGGGTCTCTCCCCCCTCCTCTATGTCTCTCCCACCTCCCCTGTGTCTCTTCCTCCCTCCTCTCCCTTCCCTGTGTCTCTCCCCCTCACTCATTTGTGTCTCTCCCCCCAACCTCTCACTCCCCTGTGTCTCTCCCCCTCTCCTCTCACAACCCTGTGTCACTCCCCCTCCTCTCACTCCTTTGTGTCTTTCCCCCGCACCTCTCACTCCCCTGTGTCTCTCCCCCCTCCTCTCCCTCTCCTGTGTCTCTCCGCCCTTCCTCTGTGTTTCTCTCCCCCTCTCATTCCCCTGTGTCTCTCCCCACTCATCTGTGTCTCTCCCTCCTTCCCTGTGTGTCTACCCCCTCCTCTCCCACCCCTGTGTGTCTCCCCCCTCCCCTCTGTCTCTTCCCCCTCCTCTCCCTCCCCTGTGTCCCTTCCCCTTCCTCTCCCTGCCCTGTATCTCTCCCCCCTCCTCTCCCTGCCCTGTGTCTCTCACCCCTCTCCTTTGTGTCTTCCCCCTTCTTCCCTGCGTGTCTCCCCTCCTCCTCCTCTCTCGCTCCTCCTCTCTCTCTCAATGTGCCTGGTCATGTCGTCATGCTGCGTTGCGTAGTGCTCATTGCCCGGCGAGCCTCGCGCAGCGAGGCGAGCCGTTACACTGTACCACTTTGCCGATCGTACGACTTTGCCATCGCTTGGCGAGCCTTGCATAGCGAGGCGAGCCGTTAAATTATAGCACTTTGGCAATGAGCGCCGCAGGTTAAACCGTAGCACTTAGAAAAAAAATATGAGGTGAAAAAAATTACGAGATAAGCGGCGGAACAAAAACAGTAAAAAAAACACTAAATACACACAAAAAAAATAAAACAACGGTCACTTACAGCATGGGGAACCAGGCAGGACGTCTGGAAGTGAGTTGGAACTGAAATTTAGATCGATTTAGCCGAGTTACAAAGATCGAAAATCGGCTAAGCGAGAAAAAATGGCCGCCGAAAAAAATGAAAACGAGGCTATACTACTACGAACTGCGTAAAAGACAGCCACAGACGTATGTGTTTGAAAAACAACGAGATAAAGGATGCGGATTAACCGTGCAATGAGTAAAAAAACAGTAGCAAGTACATTTTACGAAACGATATTACCTATTTACCCATTAACACAGATTTCCCGCCTTTGTCTCGCGCCACATAGAATTTCCCGCCGAAAGCAACGCATTTGGCTCGCGCAACTGTGGATTTCCGCCTAAAACTATGCATTTGTCTCGCGCACAAACCCTATATATAGGGCACATTTCACACATGACTCACACTTTCTCCTCAGGTGATGACAGTCTGACTGGATGTTTTTTGAGGCCGGGAAATCGCAAGAGATTGTTAGCTCTTCAGTATACTGCTTCAGCATTATTACATTAAAAAAGGTAAATATATTATTTATAATTATTAATTAATAAATTGGTACTTACTTAATAAATAATAGATAAGAAATGTAATTAATTGAAAATTAATATTGTGCTTATTATTTATAATTATTAATTAATAAATTGGTACTTAATTAATAAATAAGAAATTTAATTAATATAAAAATAATATTGTGCTTACCTGTGTGAAACAATTGTTAATAACATTCATAATGTACATTAATTAATTAATTAATTATTAATATCAAAATTAAGAATGTCAATAAAAAAAAAACATATTTATTACTTAATTATTAATGTACATTAATTTAACAATTATTTTGTTATATGTCGTGATTACCTGTGTGAAACTATTGTTAATAACATTCATAATGTACATTAATTAATTAGGAACACATTGATTCATTAATTATTAATGTACATTAATTTAAGAACTATTTTGGGATATGTCGTGATTACCTGTGGGTAAGAATTGTAAATAACATTCCTAGTGTATCATTAATAATCATTAATATTAAAAAAGGTTAACGTTTAAGAATGTGCATAAAAAATGGAACACGTTGATTAATTAATTATTAATGTATGTACATTATTTAAATAATTCAGTTCTTATATATTTTGTATACCACTCTAAAAAAAATAAAGGGAACATGGTTATGTGTTGATGTTATATTTAGTCAGACATTAATTTAAGATTAATACAGATTCATTGATTCTTATTTAAAGACTAACAGTAATATTGAGTGTATGTTTATAATCTATGCTTTCATATGTGTGTTCATGTTGATTTATTGATATATTTATTTCATGTTTTTAATCTATGCAAAAATAGGTATGTTAAGACTCATTGATTAATACAGATGAAGTAACATATTATACATTAATTTTACTATTTTGTATAATTGCAGTGAATTCTACGTGAATGACCAGAGATAGTGACGTTTGCACAAATTGAACATCATAAGGATAATTTGGACAGGTATAGAATTTTAATTATATTACTATGGCAAAATATTAAAAAAGATGATGTTTTTAATGTAGACAAATATATGTCTGTTGATGTTCATTTAATGATATTGATGAAGCAAAAGTTTAAAAATATTATCTATTTGATTTTACAGTTTATTCGGATCTGCAAGGGAATAAACAGACAGTGTGACGTTTGCAGCCTTTGAACAACATCAACATCATCTTCACAGGTATAAAATGTTATTTTGTAGTGACGCATAGAAAAAGGCTATGTATTATATATTTGGTGAAAATTTACATTTATTGAAAATGGATAGTACTTATTGAGTCATTAATTTATGATATTTAGTTAAAACTTTAAAAAAGTTGAAAAGACAATACTAAGTAATAATAATATTTAAAGAAAAGAAGAAGCTTACAACACTTGCAAAAAAATAAAAGGATGGTATGCTGTGAATTCAATCAAGAAGGAATGTCATTGAAGGATTAAAAATATAAAGATGGATATGTGCAGCTATTTCCGATTTCATATATGTCAATAAAATACTTTGAAAAATGGTTTCATTTCTTTCAGACTAAAGTGCAACAATTGAAAATGTTTTATTAGTTTATTCATCTACTTTAATCTAAAAGTACAAATCGGAAAAAAAATGTATATAAAACAAAGAACAAACAATAATTACATCTCTATTTAAAATTACAGATTAAAATGGCGGACAATGGAGAAGACAAAATTGAACGCAAAAGAAGATTGGCAAGGGAAAGGAAGCAAAGGTGGAGAGATGCTCAGACACCGGAAACTTCACAACGCTTGCGAGAAGAAGATCGACAGAGACTTTTAAATAAAAGAAAGATGAGTAAGAAAGCCGCAAGTGAGTGTGTTGGGGCTTCCAAGAAACGTAAAAGTAAACAAAAACATCTCTGTGAACCATTGTCCAATGACTCTATTTTGCAGAATGAATTAAATGTAGAAACACAAGAAAAAAATGTACATATAGAAAGTGGGTCTGATATTTATGTTGAAGAAATGCATGATAATGTGTTTACTACTGCAGTACAAGTAGATACTCATTATTGTGGGTTACTTAATGTGGTTTGTCAGTTTTGTGGGGCCTATCATTTTATAAAGGAAAGACCTACTGACGGAAATTTCATTAGTTGCTGTCAGAAAGGAAAGGTTGAAACCTCCACTAAGACACCCATTTCCATATTATTTAGAATGCATTATGAGCGATCCAACATTTCCAAATTATAATAATTTCAAACAAAACATAAGGTCTTATAACAGTGCAATTTCATTTGCTTCAATGGGTGCAACATTAGCAGAAAATGTACCAGGACATGGTCCTTATTGTTTCAGAGTTCAAGGTCAAATATACCAACAAACTTCACATTTACACCCACAAGAAGGACAGCAAAGGAAATTTGCACAGTTATATGTCTTAGATACGATGGAAGCTGTGGAACAAAGAATGACACTTCCAGAAAATAGACAGTGTTTGCGCATAGTCTTTGAACAGCTTGAAAAAATTATGGAAAAAAACCCATATAGTCAAGCATACAAACAATTAGCACAGCTTGAAAAAGAACAACAGGAACATGCTCAAAGACATCAATTGCCTACACCAAGAGTCAATATGGTGTTAATAAGAGATCGCAACATTGATCAAAGAAGATATAATTTACCTACTGTAAACGAGGTTGCCATGGTGTTTAAAAATGAAGATGGTGAACCACCTTTTCAGCGGGATATTAGAATATATCCACGCAATGAAGAACAACCATTTATCAACATTAATATATTAAGCTGTAATTTAGATCCAATGACATATCCCATTTTCTTTTCAAATGGGGAACCAGGATGGGAACCAAAATTACAATTGGAAAGTTATCCCAATACTAAACTTCGTATTAGATCTAATATTTACATGCTGGAATATAAAGTGGCACAAACTGCTATCCGTGATTGTTTTAATCCAATTTTACATGGAGGAAAACTCACTCAACAATGGATTATTGATTCATATTTACAAGTTGAAGCCAATAATCTAAATTTTATTAAATATCAACAAAATAAATTACGAGTAGAACAGTATTGTGGATTAATGGATTATGTGGCAGATTTAGCTTCCAACAGAGACATTCCAGCTGGAAGAGCAATTATTTTGCCATCCTCTTTACAAGGATCTCCTCGCAATATGCGAGAAAGGTATAATGATGCCATGGCTATTGTTACAAAATTTGGAAAACCAAATTTATTTATTACATTCACGTGTAATCCACAATGGCCAGAGATCAAGGAAAATTTGAATCTGGGACAAACTACTTCTGACCGACCAGATTTAGTGGCAAGAGTATTTAAAATCAAACTCAATTCATTAATTCATGATATCACTAAGGCACACTTATTTGGACAATGTGTGGCTTTTGTTTACACCATTGAATTTCAAAAAAGGGGATTGCCACATGCTCACATACTTTTAATACTGCAGGAAAAAGACAAGTTGAACACTGCAGAGAGAGTGGATTCAGTAATTTGTGCACAATTGCCAGACGAAGAAAAATATAAAAACTTTGGGAGATTGTTACACAAAGAATGATTCATGGCCCATGTGGAGAGATGAATCCGAATTCACCATGTATGGAAAATAAAAAATGTACTAAAGAATTTCCAAAACAATTTCAAATGGAAACTTATGCAAATTGTGATGGATATCCTTTGTATAAAAGAACACAAGGACAAACAGCTATTATCCGTGGCCAAAAGGTTAATAATAGATTTGTCGTTCCATACAATCCACATTTGCTCATCAAGTACAATGCACACATCAATGTGGAAGCTTGCACTTCGATTAAATCAATTAAGTATGTGTATAAATATATATACAAAGGATATGATGCAGCTACTGTTGTTGTACAAGGTGTTGGAAATGAAAACGAAAATCCAATTTTACATGATGAACTATCAAATTATTTAGATGCTCGGTATGTGAGTGCTCCTGAAGCAATGTGGCGCCTTTTGAAATTTGAGATGCATGATCGGTCACATGCTATCTATCGTTTAGCTGTACATTTGCCTCAAAGTCAGTTGGTTTGCTTTACTCAAGGAAATGAAAGATCTGCATTATATCAAAGTGAAGACAGAGATACTACGCTTACTGCGTGGTTTAAATTAAACTGTCAGGATACGCAGGCCAGACAATTTTTATACATAGAGATACCATATCACTATGTATTTGTAAATGGTCTATGGTGACAACGAAGAAGAGATACACATAAAATCATACCACGCATTTATACCGTCAGTCCAAGGGATATTGAACGTTTCAGCTTAAGATTACTTCTGCTACATGTTCCCGGTGCACAGAGTTTTAAGCATTTACGTACAGTGAATGACATAGATTATGATACATTCCTATTGGCTGCAAGACATCAAAATTTCATAGCTGATGATACAGAATGGGAGAGGTGTCTGGAAGAAGCAGCACTATGTCAAATGCCTAAGCAAATGAGACAACAATTTGCATTCATTTGTATATTTTGCAATGTACCTGATGCTTTCACTTTGTGGGAAACATTTAAATTAAACATGTCAGAAGATTTCTTGAAACGTTACAGAGAACCAATAGCTCTGTTAAAAACATTGATGGAAATCCAAGAAATATTGTTGGCTCATGGATTAAATTGTGCAAGTTTTAATTTACCAGATCCAGGACTTAAAGATGACATCAATTTTGATGATTATGGCACTGAGCTTCAAAAACAAAAAACCCAAGAAAAACTGGCAACTTTAAATATTTTACAGTTAGAAGCATTTCATGCCATCACAAATGCTACAGATGATGAAATGGTCAAAGACCTGTATTTCTATCTAGACGGCCCAGGTGGATCAGGAAAAACTTATCTGTACAATTGTTTTATGAGTTATATTCGATCACAGGGTCAGATAGCTATGCCATTTGCAACAACTGGAATTGCTGCACTTTTGTTAGATGGTGGTAGAACTGTGCATAGTGGATTTAAGCTGCCAGTTCCCATTTTGGAAACATCAGTGTCAGATATTCGACTCAATTCCATACAAGCAAAAAAATTCAAACTAACTAAACTAATTATCATAGATGAGGCAACAATGATGTCATGTCATGCACTGCAATGTATTGACAGATTCTTAAAAGAAGTAATGGATAATAAGTTGCCATTTGGTGGAAATGTGATGCTGTTAGGAGGCGATTTTAGGCAAACATTACCTGTTGTGCCACACGGAAATAGAACAGAGATCATTGAAACATGTATCAAGACCAGTAAACTGTGGCAAATATTTACACATCTCAAATTAGAATTAAATATGAGATCTGAAGGTCAAAGTGAATTCAATGACTGGCTCATTAAAATCGGAGATGGAAAACATCCAGAAATACAGCATTTACCAAATGATACCATTGAAATTTCATCAGAAATGGTTTGCAATGAATCACTCATATCAGCCATATTTCTAAACACTCTTAATAATGAGGATTACACAGACATTGCAAACAAAGTAATATTAACATCAAAAAATATCGATGCCTTGAATGTAAATAACGAAATTTTAAAATACATCAATGCACCACAAAAGAATTATTACAGTGCAGATTCTATTCTGTCAGATGATAAAGACAGTGAATCGAATTTTAGTATCGAATTTATTAATTCGTTAACACCATCTGGAATACCCCCACACATTTTACAATTGAAAAAAGGCGCAATTGTTATGTTATTGCGAAATATGAATCCAAAAAAAGGACTTTGTAATGGGACCCGATTAATTGTGCATGAGTTAAAAGATCATTTTATACATGCAGAAATTATAACTGGTACCCATAAAGGTGAACGAGTTTTTATACCAAGAATTGATTTAGCTCCAAGTGAGAGTGGTTTGCCCTTTGTCCTTCAACGGAGACAATTTCCAGTTATAATGGCATTTGCTATGACCATCAATAAATCTTAAGGACAAACTTTTAAGTCAGTTGGAATTTTTTTTAAAGGAACCAGTTTTTGCACATGGACAACTCTATGTGGCTTTTTCAAGGTGCACTGATCCAAAAGAAATTAAAGTGCATGTTGAAGAAAACGAAACTCAAGGTCATTTATTGGACAATGGATGTGTTTACACCAAAAACATTGTCTACTATGAGGTGTTGGAAAGATAGCGGACAATGGTTTCATTTTAATGCTAACATTTTATGGGACTCAATATGATTGCACAAAAAAAACATTTCACATAAAACATCCAAAGAATGGACAAAAAAACATAGAGAACAATGGTTTGACTTCCATGAGAAAATTTAAGTACTCTGGGACTCTTTAAATACGGTAACAGTATTTCAATTATGAAAATCTATGTGATATTTGCAGAATGGACAAACTGAAAAAAAAAAAAAAACAGTAAAATATCAATAATATATTAAACAGATTGGAATGGGTTTAGTAAGTTTTATATTTACATGATTGGCCCCAGAAAAAAAAAATAACTGACTTTTTCAAGTTTATAACAGTTAAATGTTATTGTTTGATGTTAAAATTTCAGATGTTAAATATGTGTTTTTGGAATTTTGAAAAAAGTTTGGTCAATATATATATATGTGGTATAGTCATATATGTATTGTTAGTATAAAGTTTAACTATTTTAATAATAATTGGAAATGTATTATTTAAAGACAAAGTATTGATTCAGGGAGAAATCCGATCGCCAGTTAATGGGGTCAGGAAGGAATTAATTTTTTTCCCTCTTTGATACAATTGGACAAGTTTCAATAGAGGGTTTTTATTGTTTGCCTTCCTCTGGATTCAATGCTAATTTAGTTTAACAAGAGTTTAACAAATATGTTACAAATGATAAAAAGCATGTTATTGTTAAAACAATTTACTTACTCTAAGTTAATATAGTCCTCAGTTATTAAGTGATAAATATGTATTGAAAAGTGTTAGTATTGTTAACAAAATGTTGAACGAATGTTTCATATACAAGTTGCATGTTACAAAGTTTAATGTTTGTGAAATATAAGTTGAAAGTTAAAAAAATAAAAAGTTAAAATAAATAATGGAACAAATGTAGGTGACTCATTTTGTGTTGCAAACAAATTTCACAACATTTAATTTTTATTGACCGTCATTTTTTGACGGGCAAGTCGCTAGTTATATATAACAATTGGCAAACTATGATTCGTCGTCCCGCTTTGCGGGCTCGTGAAGCGAGCTCTCAAAAGCTGCATCCCTCGGGGAAGCGAGGGATGCAGTTCGCTCCGCAAATGCGGACCCTCGCAAAGCGAGGGGCCGCATTTGCGGAAGGTGGAGGCTCCAACGTTAGCTGTGTTTGTCCGCAAATGCGGTCCCTCGTGAAGCAAGGGGCCGCATTTGCGGAAGGTGGACGCTCAAAGGCGCCTCACACACGACTAAACCCCTCAGAACCAACCTTAACGGCACAAACACGCACACGCACGACTTAACGGCCGAACCGCGAGCACCTAAAAACAGTCAAAACACACCAAATACTCACAAAGAAAACATACAAAGCTTACCCATAGCAAGGGGGGCATCCAGGACCTCTGAAAGTGAAGGTACACCTTAATTTAAGTCCAAATTCACGAGTTCAGACACACGAAAATCCCCTAAGCAAGAGAAAAAATGGCCGCCCCAAAAAAACGAAAACAAGGCTCAAAGTACAGGACTGCCCAGCCACACACACACAAACCTTAACGTAACAAACACACACAAGCACGAAAAATACGACCATAACCGCTGAACCGCGCGCACCTAAAAACAGTCAAAACACACCAAATACTCACAAAAACTACATAAAAAGCTTACCCATAGCAAGGGGGGGCATCCAGGACCTCTGAAAGTGAAGTTACACCTCCATTTAAGTTCAAATTCCCAAGTTCAGACACACGAAAATCCCCTAAGCGACAGAAAAAATGGCCGCCCAAAAAAAAACGAAAACGAGGCTCACAGCCCAGCCACGTACAACTTATCAAAGAAGGGATCCGAGATAAGCTCGGAAACCCACATTAACCCCAAGGGATCCGAGATAAGCTCGGAGACCTTCATTAACCCCCCATTAACCATGGCAGTGGGGGTCCCGATCTCACGCGATCGGGGACCCCCGCTGCAATGAAAATTCTAAATTCACGCGTTACAGGTCCTTAAAGGACCTTAAAGGACCCGTTATAAAAGAAAACAAATATACACTATCACCCTTTCACTCATGGGGGTCAATACAGACCCCCATAAGCACTTAATTAACCCCCTGACTCATGGGGGTCAATACAGTCCCCATTAACCCCTAATTAACCCTGTCATTCATGGGGGGCAATATAGACCCCCATAAGCCATTCATTAACCCTGTCACTCATGGGGGTCAATACAGACCCCCATAAGCACTTAATTAACCTTCTCACTCATGGGGGTCAATACAGATGCCCATAAACCCCTAATTAACCCTGTCATTCATGGGGGTCAATATAGACCACCATAAGACCTTCAGTAACCCAGTCACTCATGGGGGTCAATACAGACCCCCATAAGGACTTCATTAACCCCCTCACTTATATGGGTCAATATAGACCACCATAAGACCTTCAGTAACCCAGTCACTCATGGGGGTCAATACAGACCCTCATAAGCACTTAATTAACCTTCTCACTCATGGGGGTCAATACAGACGCCCATAAACCCCTAATTAACCCTGTCATTCATGGGGGTCAATAAAGACCCCCATAAGCCCTTCATTACCTGTGTCACTCATGGGGGTCCATACAGACCCCCATAAACCCCTAATTAACCCTGGCATTCATGGGGGTAAATATAGACCCCCATAAGACCTTCATTAACCCTGTCACTCATGGGGGTCAATACAGACCCCCATAAGCACTTTATTAACCACGTTACTCATTGGGGGTCAATACAGACCCCCATAAACCCCTAACTAACCCTGTCATTCATGGGGGTAAATATAGACCCCCATAAGCCCTTCATTAACCCTGTCACTCATGGGGTCAATACAGACCCCCATAAGCACCTTATTAACCTTCTCACTCATGGGGGTCAATACAGACGCCCATAAACCACTAATTAACCCTGTCATTCAAGGGGGTCAATATAGACCCCCATAAGCCCTTCATTAACTGTGTCACTCATGGGGGTCAATACAGACCCCCATAAGCACTTAATTAACCCCCTCACTCATGGGGTTCAATACAGACCCACATAAACCCCTAATTAACACTGTCATTCATGGGGGTCAATATAGACCCCCATAAGCCCTTCATTAACTGTGTCACTCATGGGTGTCAATACAGACCCCCATAAGTACTTAATTAACCCCCTCACTCATGGGGGTCAATATAGACCACCATAAGCCCTTCAGTAACCCTGTCACTCATGGTGGTCAATACAGACCCTCATAAGCACTTAATTAAACTTCTCACTCATGGAGGTCAATACAGATGCCCATAAACCCCTAATTAACCCTGTCATTCATGGGTTCAATATAGACCCCCATAAGCCCTTCATTAACCCTGTCACTCATGGGGGTCAATACAGACCCCCATAAGCACTTAATTAACCTTCTCACTCATGGAGGTCAATACAGACGCCCATAAACCCCTAATTAACCCTGTCATTCATGGGGGTCAATAAAGACCCCCATAAGCCCTTCATTACCTGTGTCACTCATGGGGGTCCATACAGACCCCCATAAACCCCTAATTAACCCTGGCATTCATGGGGGTAAATATAGACCCCCATAAGACCTTCATTAACCCTGTCACTCATGGGGGTCAATACAGACCCCCATAAGCACTTTATTAACCACGTTACTCATTGGGGGTCAATACAGACCCCCATAAACCCCTAACTAACCCTGTCATTCATGGGGGTAAATATAGACCCCCATAAGCCCTTCATTAACCCTGTCACTCATGGGGTCAATACAGACCCCCATAAGCACCTTATTAACCTTCTCACTCATGGGGGTCAATATAGACGCCCATAAACCACTAATTAACCCTGTCATTCATGGGGGTCAATATAGACCCCCATAAGCCCTTCATTAACTGTGTCACTCATGGGGGTCAATACAGACCCCCATAAGCACTTAATTAACCCCCTCACTCATGGGGTTCAATACAGACCCCCATAAACCCCTAATTAACACTGTCATTCATGGGGGTCAATATAGACCCCCATAAGCCCTTCATTAACTGTGTCACTCATGGGTGTCAATACAGACCCCCATAAGTACTTAATTAACCCCCTCACTCATGGGGGTCAATATAGACCACCATAAGCCCTTCAGTAACCCTGTCACTCATGGGGGTCAATACAGACCCTCATAAGCACTTAATTAAACTTCTCACTCATGGAGGTCAATACAGATGCCCATAAACCCCTAATTAACCCTGTCATTCATGGGTTCAATATAGACCCCCATAAGCCCTTCATTAACCCTGTCACTCATGGGGGTCAATACAGACCCCCATAAGCACTTAATTAACCTTCTCACTCATGGAGGTCAATACAGACGCCCATAAACCCCTAATTAACCCTGTCATTCATGGGGGTCAATATAGACCCCCATAAGCCCTTCATTAACTGTGTCACTCATGGGGGTCAATACAGACCCCCGTAAGCACTTAATTAACCCCCTCACTCATGGGGGTCAATACAGACCCCCATAAACCCTTCATTAACCCTTTCACTCATGGGGGTCAATACAGACCCCCATAAGCACTTCATTAACCCCCTCACTCATGGGGGTCAATATAGACCTCCATAAGCCCTTCAGTAACCCTGTCACTCATGGGGGTCAATACAGACCCCCATAAGCACTTAATTAACCTTTTCACTCATGGGTGTCAATACAGACGCCCATAAACCCCTAATTAACCCTGTCATTCATGGGGGTCAATATAGACCCCCCATAAGCCCTTCATTAACTGTGTCACTCATGGGGGTCAATACAGACCCCCATAAGCACTTAATTAACCCCTTCACTCATGGGGGTTAATACAGACCCCAATTAACCCCTAATTGACCCTGGCATTCATGGGGGTCAATATAGACCACTTTAAGCCCTTCATTAACCCTGTCACTCATGGGGGTCAATACAGACCCCCATAAGCACTTTATTAACCACCTTACTCATTGGGGGTCAATACAGACCCCCATAAACCCCTAATTAACCCTGTCATTCATGGGGTCAATATAGACCCCCATAAGCCCTTCATTAACTGTGTCACTCATGGGGGTCAATACAGACCCCCATAAGCACTTAATTAACCCCCTCACTTCAGGGGGTTAATACAGACCCCCATAAACCCCTAATTAACACTGTCATTCATGGGGGTCAATATAGACCCGCATAAGCACTTCATTAACCCTGTCACTCATGGGGGTCAATACAGACCCCCATAAGCCCTTTATTAACTGTGTCACTCATGGGGGTCAATACAGACCCCCATAAGTACTTTATTAACCCCCTCACTCATGGGGGTCAATACAGACCCCCATAAGCCCTTCATTAACTGTGTCACTCATGGGGGTCAATACAGACCCCCATAAGCACTTAATTAACCCCTTCAATCATGGTGGTTAATACAGACCCCAATTAACCCCTAATTAACCCTGGCATTCATGGGGGTCAATATAGACCCCTTTAAGCCCTTCATTATCCCTGTCAGTCATGGGGGTCAATACAGACCCCCATAAGCACTTTATTAACCACCTTACTCATTGAGGGTCAATACAGACCCCCATAAACCCCTAATTAACCCTGTCATTCATGGGGGTCAACATAGACCCCCATAAGCCCTTCATTAACTGTGTCACTCATGGGGGTCAATACAGACCCCCATAAGCACTAAATTACCCCCCTCACTCATGGGGGTCAATACAGACCCCCATAAACCCCTAATTAACACTGTCATTCATGGGGGTCAATATAGACCCCCATAAGCCCTTCATTAACCCTGTCACTCATGGGGGTCAATACAGACCCCCATAAGCCCTTCATTAACTGTGTCACTCATGGGGGTCAATACAGACCCCCATAAGCACATCATTATCCTTCTCACTCATGAGGGTCAATACACATGCCCATAAACCCCTAATTAACCCTGTCATTCATGGGGGTCAATATAGACCCCAATAAGTCCTTCATTAACTGTGTCACTCATGGGGGTCAATACAGACCCCCATGAGTACTTAAATAACCCCCTCACTCATGGGGGTCAATACAGACCCCCATAAACCCTTAATTAACCCTTCATTCATGGGGGTCAATACAGACCCCCATTAGCCCTTCATTAACCCTGTCACTCATTGGGGGTCAATACAGACCCCCATAAACCCCTAATTAACCCTGTCATTCATGGGGGTCAATATAGACCCACATAAGCCCTTCATTAACGCTGTCACTCATGGGGGTCAATACAGACCCCCATAAGCACTTAATTAACCTTCTCACTCATGGAGGTCAATACAGACGCCCATAAACCCCTAATTAACCCTGTCATTCATGGGGGTCAATATAGACCCCCATAAGCCCTTCATTAACTGTGTCACTCATGGGGGTCAATACAGACCCCCGTAAGCACTTAATTTACCCCCTCACTCATGGGGGTCAATACAGACCCCCATAAACCCTTCATTAACCCTTTCACTCATGGGGGTCAATACAGACCCCCATAAGCACTTCATTTACCCCCTCACTCATGGGGGTCAATATAGACCCCTTTAAGCCCTTCATTAACCCTGTCACTCATGGGGGTCAATACAGACCCCCATAAGCACTTTATTAACCACCTTACTCATTGGGGGTCAATACAGACCCCCATAAACCCCTAATTAACCCTGTCATTCATGGGTTCAATATAGACCCCCATAAGCCCTTCATTAACTGTGTCACTCATGGGGATCAATACAGACCCCCATAAGCACTTAATTAACCCCCTCACTCATGGGGGTCAATACAGACCCCCAAAAACCCCTAATTAACACTGTCATTCATGGGGGTCAATATAGACCCCCATAAGCCCTTCATTAACCCTGTCACTCATGGGGGTCAATACAGACCCCCATAAGCCCTTCATTAACTGTGTCACTCATGGGGGTCAATACAGACCCCCATAAGCACATCATTATCCTTCTCACTCATGAGGGTCAATACAGATGCCCATAAACCCCTAATTAACCCTGTCATTCATGGGGGTCAATATAGACCCCCATAAGTCCTTCATTAACTGTGTCACTCATGGGGGTCAATACAGACCCCCATGAGTACTTAATTAACCCCCTCACTCATGGGTGTCAATACAGATCCCCATAAACCTTAATTAACCCTTCATTCATGGGGGTCAATACAGACCCCCATAAGCCCTTCATTAACCCTGTCACTCATGGGGGTCAATACAGACCCCCATAAGCACTTTATTAACCCCCTTACTCATTGGGGGTCAATACAGACCCCCATAAATCCTTTATTAACCCTGTCATTCATTTGGGTCAATATAGACCCCCATAAGCCCTTCATTAACCCTGTCACTCATGGGGGTCAATACAGACCCCCATAAGCACTTAATTAACCTTCTCACTCATGGAGGTCAATACAGACGCCCATAAACCCCTAATTAACCCTGTCATTCATGGGGGTCAATATAGACCCCCATAAGCCCTTCATTAACTGTGTCACTCATAGGGGTCAATACAGACCCCCATAAGCACTTAATTAACCCCCTCACTCATGGGGGTCAATACAGACCCCCATAAGCACTTCATTAACCCCCTCACTCATGGGGGTTAATATAGACCTCCATAAGCCCTTCAGTAACCCTGTCACTCATGGGGGTCAATACAGACCCCCATAAGCACTTCATTAACCCCCTCACTCATGGGGGTCAATATAGACCTCCATAAGCCCTTCAGTAACCCTGTCACTCATGGGGGTCAATACAGACCCCCATAAGCACTTAATTAACCTTCTCACTCATGGGGGTCAATACAGATGCCCATAAACCCCTAATTAACCCTGTCATTCATGGGGGTCAATATAGACACCCCATAAGCCCTTCATTAACTGTGTCACTCATGGGGGTCAATACAGACCCCCGTAAGCACTTAATTAACCCCTTCACTCATGGGGGTTAATACAGACCCCCATTAACCCCTAATTAACCCTGGCATTCATGGCGGTCAATATAGACCCCCATAAGCCCTTCATTAACTGTGTCACTCATAGGGGTCAATACAGACCCCCATAAGCACTTAATTAACCCCCTCACTCATGGGGGTCAATACAGACCCCCATAAGCACTTCATTAACCCCCTCACTCATGGGGGTTAATATAGACCTCCATAAGCCCTTCAGTAACCCTGTCACTCATGGGGGTCAATACAGACCCCCATAAGCACTTCATTAACCCCCTCACTCATGGGGGTCAATATAGACCTCCATAAGCCCTTCAGTAACCCTGTCACTCATGGGGGTCAATACAGACCCCCATAAGCACTTAATTAACCTTCTCACTCATGGGGGTCAATACAGATGCCCATAAACCCCTAATTAACCCTGTCATTCATGGGGGTCAATATAGACCCCCCATAAGCCCTTCATTAACTGTGTCACTCATGGGGGTCAATACAGACCCCCGTAAGCACTTTATTAACCCCTTCACTCATGGGGGTTAATACAGACCCCCATTAACCCCTAATTAACCCTGGCATTCATGGCGGTCAATATAGACCACCATAAGCCCTTCATTAACCCTGTCACTCATGGGGGTCAATACAGACGCCCATAAGCACTTAATTAACCTTCTCACCCATAGGGGTCAATACAGATGCCCATAAACCCCTAATTAACCTTGTCATTCATGGGGGTCAATATAGACCCCCATAAGCCCTTCATTAACTGTGTCACTCATGGGGGTCAATACAGACCCCCATAAGCACTTATTTAACCCCCTCACTCATGGGGGTCAATACAGACCCCCATAAACCCCTAATTAACACTGTCATTCATGGGGGTCAATATAGACCCCCATAAGCCCTTCATTAACCCTGTCACTCATGGGGGTCAATACAGACCCCCATAAGCCCTTCATTAACTGTGTCACTCATGGGGGTCAATACAGACCCCCATAAGCACATCATTATCCTTCTCACTCATGAGGGTCAATACAGATGCCCATAAACCCCTAATTAACCCTGTCATTCATGGGGGTCAATATAGACCCCAATAAGTCCTTCATTAACTGTGTCACTCATGGGGGTCAATACAGACCCCCATGAGTACTTAATTAACCCACTCACTCATGGGGGTCAATACAGACCCCCATAAACCCTTAATTAACCCTTCATTCATGGGGGTCAATACAGACCCCCATAAGCCCTTCATTAACCCTGTCACTCTTTGGGGGTCAATACAGACCCCCATAAACCCCTAATTAACCCTGTTATTCATGGGGGTCAATATAGACCCACATAAGCCCTTCATTAACGCTGTCACTCATGGGGGTCAATACAGACCCCCATAAGCACTTTATTAACCTTCTCACTCATGGAGGTCAATACAGACGCCCATAAACCCCTAATTAACCCTGTCATTCATGGGGGTCAATATAGACCCCCATAAGCCCTTCATTAACTGTGTCACTCATGGGGGTCAATACAGACCCCCGTAAGCACTTAATTAACCCCCTCACTCATGGGGGTCAATACAGACCCCCATAAACCCTTCATTAACCCTTTCACTCATGGGGGTCAATACAGACCCCCATAAGCACTTCATTAACCCCCTCACTCATGGGGGTCAATATAGACCCCTTTAAGCCCTTCATTAACCCTGTCACTCATGGGGGTCAATACAGACCCCCATAAGCACTTTATTAACCACCTTACTCATTGGGGGTCAATACAGACCCCCATAATCCCCTAATTAACCCTGTCATTCATGGGTTCAATATAGACCCCCATAAGCCCTTCATTAACTGTGTCACTCATGGGGGTCAATACAGACCCCCATAAGCACTTAATTAACCCCCTCACTCATGGGGGTCAATACAGACCCCCATAAACCCCTAATTAACACTGTCATTCATGGGGGTCAATATAGACCCCCATAAGCCCTTCATTAACCCTGTCACTCATGGGGGTCAATACAGACCCCCATAAGCCCTTCATTAACTGTGTCACTCATGGGGGTCAATACAGACCCCCATAAGCACATCATTATCCTTCTCACTCATGAGGGTCAATACAGATGCCCATAAACCCCTAATTAACCCTGTCATTCATGGGGGTCAATATAGACCCCCATAAGTCCTTCATTAACTGTGTCACTCATGGGGGTCAATACAGACCCCCATGAGTACTTAATTAACCCCCTCACTCATGGGTGTCAATACAGACCCCCATAAACCTTAAATAACCCTTCATTCATGGGGGTCAATACAGACCCCCATAAGCCCTTCATTAACCCTGTCACTCATGGGGGTCAATACAGACCCCCATAAGCACTTTATTAACCCCCTTACTCATTGGGGGTCAATACAGACCCCCATAAATCCTTAATTAACCCTGTCATTCATTTGGGTCAATATAGACCCCCATAAGCCCTTCATTAACCCTGTCACTCATGGGGGTCAATACAGACCCCCATAAGCACTTAATTAACCTTCTCACTCATGGAGGTCAATACAGACGCCCATAAACCCCTAATTAACCCTGTCATTCATGGGGGTCAATATAGACCCCCATAAGCCCTTCATTAACTGTGTCACTCATAGGGGTCAATACAGACCCCCATAAGCACTTAATTAACCCCCTCACTCATGGGGGTCAATACAGACCCCCATAAGCACTTCATTAACCCCCTCACTCATGGGGGTCAATATAGACCTCCATAAGCCCTTCAGTAACCCTGTCACTCATGGGGGTCAATACAGACCCCCATAAGCACTTCATTAACCCCCTCACTCATGGGGGTCAATATAGACCTCCATAAGCCCTTCAGTAACCCTGTCACTCATGGGGGTCAATACAGACCCCCATAAGCACTTAATTAACCTTCTCACTCATGGGGGTCAATACAGATGCCCATAAACCCCTAATTAACCCTGTCATTCATGGGGGTCAATATAGACCCCCCATAAGCCCTTCATTAACTGTGTCACTCATGGGGGTCAATACAGACCCCCGTAAGCACTTAATTAACCCCTTCACTCATGGGGGTTAATACAGACCCCCATTAACCCCTAATTAACCCTGGCATTCATGGCGGTCAATATAGACCACCATAAGCCCTTCATTAACCCTGTCACTCATGGGGGTCAATACAGACGCCCATAAGCACTTAATTAACCTTCTCACCCATAGGGGTCAATACAGATGCCCATAAACCCCTAATTAACCTTGTCATTCATGGGGGTCAATATAGACCCCCATAAGCCCTTCATTAACTGTGTCACTCATGGGGGTCAATACAGACCCCCATAAGCACTTAATTAACCCCCTCACTCATGGGGGTCAATACAGACCCCCATAAACCCTTAATTAACCCTGTCATTCATGGGGGTCAATACAGACCCCTATAAGCCCTTCATTAACTGTGTCACTCATCGGGGTCAATACAGACCCCCATAAGCAGTTCATTAACCCCCTCACTCATGGGGGTCAATGATATATTTTTGAATCCACTCTGTAAGTCAGTGCACAGTTTACTGTCCTGTTGCAGTAATCAGTGTACAGGTGAGAGTGGGTGTGGCTTGGTCTGTGTAAGTTATATCTGTGTATTTGTGTGAGGTTCTGTTTAAATCTGCTCTGTAAGTCAGTGCAGAGTTTTCTTTCCTGTTGCAGTAATCAGTGTACAGGTGAGAGTGGGCGTGGCTTGATCTGTGTAAGTTATATCTGTGTGCATTTGTGTGAGGTCCTGTTTGAATCCGCTCTGTAAGTCAGTGCACAGTTTTCTGTCCTGTTGCAGTAATCAGTGTACAGGTGAGAGTGGGTGTGGCTTGGTCTGTGTAAGTTATATCTGTGTGCATTTGTGTGAGGTCCTGTTTGAATCCGCTCTCTAAGTCAGTGCACAGTTTTCTGTCCTGTTGCAGTAATCAGTGATACAGGTGAGAGTGGATGTGGCTTGGCCTGTGTAAATTATATCTGTGTGCATTTTGTTGTTTTCTGTTGAATCGGTTCTGTGGGGCAGGACAGTGTTTTCTATCCTGTGCTCATTTATGAATTTACAGACGAGTAGGCGGGGTCTATTTTAACAAGGGAAGTGAGAGCTTGGGAGCTTGCAATCATTTCTAGTGTAAGTGTAGTTGGTGTGTAGGAGATTAAATAAAAGGAGGAAATCCAAAGAAAAGGGGTATTATAAGAAAAAACTGAAAACAAACGTATATATTTTTTCTGGTTTGTTTTGTTTAAGGTGTAGAAAATAAATCTTTATACAAATTCATTGATTTGTTTTCTCACTGTATTTCTGCAACTGATAGTCATGAGTCAGTCCAGTGGTAACCTCACTCAGTGTACGTCCTGCCAAATGTATGCACTACTGGAACAGATGATCCAGGGTCCACACCTCTGTGACAAGTGTGAGTATGTTGCCTCTCTGGAAGCTCAAATTGAAGATCTGGAGAGGAGAATTGCAGCACTTAGTGATACTGCTCCACTGGAAAGGGGGTTGGTGCTCGCGGAGCACAGTTTAGCTGTGCCTAGTATGGAGGGAGGAGCTGGAGCTAGTGAGGATGTCCAGGGAGGTAGCTGGGTTACAGTTAGAAGGGGAATCAGAGGGAACAGGAGGAGGCAGTCCAGTTGTGAGTTGGCAAACACCAACAGATTTGCCAGATTGAGTGAAACTGTTGGGGATGTCCATTCAGGAATGGCAATGACAGATAGAGCTGTTCCCTCTAACAGCCGGGAGAACAGCTCTACTGGAGGAGAGGGAGGGCAGAATAGGCAGAGCAACAGACATATTTTGGTGGTAGGGGACTCTAGTATTAGGAAGGTAGACAGGGTAATTTGTCACCCAGATCCCAGCAAACGAACAGTTTGCAGTCTCCCGGGTGCTCGGGTTCGGCATGTTGTGGATCGGGTGGATAAATTATTGGGAGGGTCTGGTAATGAACCGGCGGTCTTGGTACACATTGGTACCAATGACAAAGTTAGTGGAAGATGGAGCGTCCTAAAGAACGATTTTAGAGAACTAGGGAATAAGCTTAAAGCAAGGACCTCCACGGTAGTATTTTCTGAGATACTACCAGTGCCGCGTGCTAGCCCAGGGAGGCAGAAGGAGCTTAGGGAGGTTAATGCGTGGCTAAAAAAGTGGTGCAGTGCAGAGGGTTTTAGGTTTTTAGAGCACTGGGCTGACTTCTCACTTGGGTACAATCTTTATAGCAGGGATGGATTGCACCTTAATGATGAGGGAGCTTTTGTTTTTTTTTGTTTTTTTTTATTTATTTTCCAGACAAAAGAATACAAGTACAAAAGCAGAACGTAAATACAAAGTACAGAACAGACAAACAGTCACGATTCATAACACACTTCTGATAATACTCTTTATTCCCTCCTTTCCCCTCGTGTTTTCCTCTTAACGGGGGTAACTTATACCTCCAAACCATATTTAAACAACATATACATATATGTACATATATATATACAGAAAACAAATATTACATCTGTATCCCCTATATTACAACTTAACTTCTTTGGACCCAGGGCTGTGAGTTCTGTTAGATACTTTGACAGATCTTAGCCCCTCTCTAATATTTGCATCTATAACTATGGCTTTTCGCCATCCCCCCACCCAAAATTAATTCCAACATTATGTGAGAGAGTTTTCCGCTATATAGGGACCGGGGTCTACCCTCTCTTTCAGAGAAGGGTCTATTATTCTTTATCGTTTCTCTTTCTTAACTATCTGCCTTCCCACATTTTTCCCTATATTTGTGTTTTCAATAAAGACGTCTGTATATATAGGAACAAAACATTTCCTTTTTTACTCATACCTTTTTTTTTTTCCCTTTCCTATGAATTCAAGGTATGCCCCCGTTTAACCTCGTTATATATACAGAATATTTGACTATTATCGAAAGGAAATAAGAGAAGGGAGCTTTTGTGCTAGGGGATAGGATGGTAGAACGGCTGGGGGAGTTTTTAAACTTCTAGGTGGGGGGGAGGGACTATATAGAAGTATTGGGGTAAATAGGGTAGAGAGGGAAAGGGATGAATTAGTTACCCATGGGGGAGGAGAAGGGGGGAGGGTTACAATAGACAGTAGGGAGGTATTAATAGGGGCCTCAAATACAGTGGCAGGCACTTCTCAACGGCAGAACCATAGCAACATAAAGTGTATGATTGCTAACGCAAGAAGTTTGCCTGGGAAAATGGATGAGCTAGAAATATTAGCAGTACAAGAAAAATGGGGCTTAATAGGCATTACGGAAACATGGTGGGATCAATCTCATGACTGGACTGTTAATGTGGATGGTTATAGCCTATTTAGGAAAGATAGGGGAAATCATAAAAGAGGAGGATGTTAAGCCTGAATTTAAGCCTATAGTCAGAGAAGATATTTATGCTGGCACTAACGGCATCATTGAATCTTTGTGGGTTGAGCTAAATAGTGGAGGAGCTAATTCTAAACGCATATTGGTGGGAGTATGCTATAAACCCCCAAATATAGCTGAAAGTGAGGAAATACAATTCTAAAAATGGGAGACTTTAATTACCCTGAAATAAACTGGATAAATGAGACCAGCAGCTCAGCTAAGGGGAGCAGGTTCTTGAGTACACTCAGGGATCATTATCTGGCCCAGGTAATACAAGAACCTACTAGAAATGGGGCCATCTTGGATTTAGTCATCACAAGTAATATTGATATAATATCAAATGTTAAAATAGGGGAACCCTTGGGGAACAGTGATCACAACACAGTATCATTTGAGATTGAATACAAAAAACAGAGTTGTAAGGGGCCAACAAAAACTCTAAATTTTAAAAGGGCTAACTTTAATGGGCTATAGGCAGCAATACAACATATAGACTGGGACAAAGAACTTACAGGGAAAAATACTGAAAATAAATGGACAACATTCAAATCCTTACTAAATAAGCATACTCATCAGCATGTACCATGTGGAAATAAAATGAATAGGAGTTGTTATGAACAGAAGGGCCCACTGGACTATTTGGGGTTCATCAGTTATTATATGTGTGGTTAGAAGGTACTAACAATTTGCTTAACATTTATATCATGGATGTAATAAGTGCATGTGGTACTGTAATTGACTCACATTGCAAAACTGTATCTGTATTAGAAATAGGATAGTGGAATTTATATGGCCCGGCGATCGGCCACGTGTGAAGGCTCTGGCTTTATTCATGAAAGGGGTAACTAGTTTTATGGCTCTGTAAGAGGAGAAACAAAAGGTGTAATTAGAAGAAAGTCAGGTGCCTATCTACATCAGGAAATCATGTGGGTGAGGGGGAATAGCAAGCTATTTGCCTAGGAGGTTGGGCTAGAACTGGGGGCAGTCTTTGGTGTTTTGTGTCATCTTTCTGTTTTTTTTTATATATCTTTGTAACAATAAAGAAGTGGCCAGTCTGACTTTGGACACACTAAACACAGGTGGTGTCAGAGGCTGCTTGTACTAATCCAAGGTACATGGGTGTGATTCTTAGATCCTAAGAATAGGGGTCTGAGGTGCATGTCTCTGCAGTAATGATGCGGTTATCTGAAGTGTCTGCTGGTGTTGAGATCTGAACAAAAAGTTGCGACCGTGGAGAGAGAGAGATTTGGGGTGAGCGTGGTCCCCCCAAATTGGCCGGTCGTGACAGGAGTAAATCACATCCCATGTGGTTTAACAATGACTTAAAGATCATGATGAGGAAAAAGAAACATGCATTTAAATTATACAAGAAGGAGGGAACAGAGGCAGCTTTATGTGACTATAAGGAAATCAACAAGTCTTGCAAAAGGGCTATTAGACTGGCTAAAATAGAAAATGAGAAGTCAGTTGCAATGGAAAGTAAGACTAACCCTAAAATATTTTTTAAATATATTAATGGGAAGAAGGCCAGGAAGGAAGCTATAGGAACATTACAATGTGACACAGGCCATCTGATAATTAGTGACCAGGAAAAGGCAGATGAGCTAAATAGGTTCTTTTCGTCGGTTTACACAAGGGAGGTACCAGGGGTTGGGACACCGCAACATAATGGGGCTACACTACCATCACTAAATAATTGGTTAACGCAGGAAGAAATCCAAAAGAGATTGGAGAAAATAAATGTTAATAAAGCCCCAAGTCCTCATGGAATACATCCAAGGGTACTGAGGGAGCTGGGTTCTGTAATAGCCAAACCATTATATCTAATCTTTCAAGACTCACTCACTACAGGGTCTCTACCGGATTACTGGAGAAAAGCAGAGGTGATTCCTATATTTAAGAAGGGATCTAGAGCAAATCTAGTGAGCCTCACTTCTGTAGTTGGGAAGCTTTTAGAAGGGTTAATAAGGGACAGAATACAAGAATATGTCTATTTGAACAGGATCATAGGTAGCAGTCAACACAGATTTATGAAGGATAGGTTGTGTCAGACCAATCTAATTAGTTTTTATGAGGAGGTTAGTAGTAACTTGGATCAGGGCAACTCAGTGGATGTAGATTTTTCAAAGGCATTTGATAGAGTGCCACATGGAAGACTAGTGAGCAAACTAAGGGATACAGGAATTGCAGTAAATATCTGCTCATGGATCGAGAGCTGGCTAAAAGACAGGAAGCAAAGGGTTGTTGTGAATGGAACATACTCTGATTGGTCTAATATGATAAGTGGGGTTCCTCAAGGTTCAGCATTAGGTCCTCTCCTTTTTAACATATTTATTAATGACACTGAAGTAGGACTCGAAAGTAGTGTCTCCATTTTTGCTGATGACACTAAGTTGTGCAAGGTAATAAAATCAGATAATGATGTACTTTCTCTACAAAAGGTTTTGCATCAATTAGAGAAATGGGCGGCTAAATGGCAGATGAGATTTAATACAAATAAATGCAAGGTTATGCATTTGGGAAGGAACAATAGCCATGCAATTTATAATCTTAATGGAGCAAATCTAGGGGTATCAGATATTGAAAGGGATTTGGGAGTACTAGTGGACAACCACCTAGGTAACAGCGCTCAAAGCCAAGCAGCGGCTGCAAAGGCAAATAAAATATTAGCATGTATTAGGAAGGGTATAGAAGCAAGGGAAGCAAATATAATTCTGCCACTATACAAAGCCCTAGTACGCCCTCATTTGGAATATGGAGTACAATTTTGGGCACCACTTCATAAAAAGGACATTTTAGAGCTGGAAAAAGTACAGAGAAGGGTTTCAAAAATAATAAGGGGAATAGAGGGGCTAAGTTATGAAGAAAGACTAACCAAATCAAGCAAATTTTCACTAGAAAAAAGGCATCTAAGAGGGGATATGATTACCTTATATAAATACATCCAGGGTCAGTATAAAGATTTGTCAAGGGAGCTTTTTGTACCAAGAGGTTTTCAACTGACAAGAGGACACCCCTTGAGTTTACAAGTAAAAAGATTCCACCTTAAAGAAAGAAACAGATTATTCACAGTAAGGGTGGGTAATCTGTAGAATTCTCTACCAGAGGAGGTGGTGACAGTGGATTCGATAGATAACTTTAAAAGGAGACTGGTTTTATTTCTAATTAAGAAGGGAATTCAGGATTATCCTGGATAATTAGAGAAAGTGTATTGATCCAGGGAGAAATCCGATCGCCAGTATCTGGGGTCAGGAAGGAATTATTTTTTTCCTTTGAGACAATTGGCTAAGCTTCACTTGGGTTTTTTTCTGTTTGCCTTCCTTTGGATTAAGTATTAGTTTTAAAAAACAAATAAATACATAAATAAATAGTTGTTTAATAGTTAATTAACAATTAACAACTAATTAATTAATAACTAATCCTCATATTGCAGACCAGAGGAGGTCTTAAAAGGTTGAACTTGATGGACTGAAATACTTTTTTCAACCATAATTACTATCAGCCTTATTAAATTGCGATTCGGGCAATTGAATAGGGCTCTATATAAGCACAGAGAATATTTTTTTTACAGAAGTTTTTACTTAGCGAACTTCTTTCCAAAAGCAAGGTCTTCACTAACTAAAAACTTTTGTAAAAAAAATATTCTCTGTGCTTATATAGAGCCCTTTTCAATTGGCCGGATCACAATTTAATACGTTTGTATGTAACTATGTAACAAGACTGAAATAACATAGCTGGGGAGAAAGCACAGAAAGTGCCTCCCAAACATTTGGACATGGGGATGAGAGATTTGAACTGCAGAGAACAGAAAAACCAAACAGGGAGGTTTTCCTGGATGAGCCAGGTAGTAAAAGACACAATCCATGGCAAGAAGACTGTAAATCTAACCACACATAACCACAATTCAGTTTTTGGCATCACTGAGCTGGAATCTAATTACAGGACAGCAGTGTAATAAATATAAAATAAATATGAGGGACATTCATCACTGGATGTATATATCCCAAGCATGGGTGTAGGAGCCAAAAATAAATCTGGGGGGGGGGATAATTCAGCTCTATTCCCAGGACAGGAAGCAGGTGTGGATCTGTCACAGGTGCACTCTGTTCAATGTATATATATATACAAAACCAAAAAATAATAATATATACTGTATATATATATATATATATATATATATATATATATATATATAGAACATTTCTTCACTTTATGTTTCTTAGACAGACTATAAATTAGAGGCTCCCAATAGTGGTTTGTCAAGATTTTAAATTAGTTTTTTCTTTCCTCTGTGTCTAGTCTTTGTAAATTGAGCTAATCTTATTTATAAATGCAGATATGTAAATTTACTTTTTCTTTGAAAAGGAAGGTAGAGAGTTTGGAAAAAGACACTTGTAAAAAAAAATAGACTGAATCAACCTTCCAAAAATATAAATTATTCTCGTATTTTTAACTTCAGCTACTCATTAAGTTGAATGTAGAACTTAGTGTAAACTGACCGTTCACTCTTGAGTTTATTTTGCTCCTACACTAGGTGTAGCTCATCCCCTAAAATGCTGTAAGGCTGCCAATGGCACAGAGAGCAGACAAAGCCTCAAAGCCAATAAAATGCGGTCTAGCCGAAGATGAATGACAGAGGGAGATTATAAGTGTGTTTTCCACCCGCCCATTCGTTGACTGTATTATATTTTCTTTTGAAGCAGCACGCAGGTCCTGGAGTTATTGGGTTTTGAGAGTGAGAGAGGGTGTAGGAGAGTTTGAAGAGAGATAATTTGAGGTTTTATTAATTTATATTCTATTTCATACAAGTTTACACTTAATACCTGCTTACACATATTTACAGTTTACACATATTTGCAATACACATCATTTAAACAACACACAGGGAGACATATAGAATTAGGTCACTCCACCCCCCCCCCCCTCCTCCATCCCATCCCCCACACCCCAACAGTTATTAATAATACATAGCACACACATTTTTTTTTTCTATCAGACATATACAGTTCACCACTTTTTAGTTATCTTTATTTTACTTTTGGGATAAAATGGATGGAAGAGAGAGGAGGAAAGAGGAGTGGAGAGGTGGGGAGGAGGAGAAGAGGAGAGGTGAGGAGGAGATAGAGAGGAGAGAGAGGTGGTCATGGGCAATTGAGGTGGGAAGGAGGTGAGGAGTGAGGTGGAGGAGAGAGAGGAGGAGGGAGAGGAGGTGGAGGAGGGAGAGGAGAAGGAGGAGAGAGAGGAGGAGGGAGAGGAGGTGGAGGAGGGAGAGGAGAAGGAGGAGTGAGGGGAGGTGGAGGAGGGAGAGGCAGGAGAGGAGGTGGAGGAGGTAGAGTAGGGAGAGGAGGGAGAGATGGGAGGAGGGAGAGGAGGGAGAGGAGGAGGAGGATGGGAGTGCAGAGGAGGAGGTGGCTGATAGCAGGGTGGCCCAAGCATCAGGCACACATAGGAGAGGGACAGCGGGGAAGGGGCCTGATCCCAGGGGTGGTGGTAGTTCGGGGAAGGGGCAGGCCCCAGGGATAGGTCAGGGAGGCAAGGGTCCCTGTCCACAGTTGATAGGGCAAGAGGCTAAGAGCAAGCACAGGGCCCACAATTATAGGCACCCGGAGAACGTGGTCCTCTTCGGTGCAATCTGCCCTGTGATTCTTGCATGGGAGAGGAAAGTTAAGTCAGATCCTAGGGTACAGGCTTGAAAGGAGGTAGCAGCTGAGGTATTGCAGTAGGCACAGCGCCAAGGGATGTGAGGTCTGTCAAACACAGGTTTATCGACATCAGGGCCAAAGTGACCAGAGGTGACCTACAATGAGTGGGAGAGGGTCCTTCTGAGACAGTTGCTGGCCGTTGAAACTTCAGGCCCGGTGGCTCAGCAGGAACCAGCCTCCATGTCAGGGGAATATCACATACACCAACATGCCACCACATGTGCATCACACACACTACACATGTACATTATGAACAACAAGGACACTGAGAATGTCAGCTTCATGGAATTAACAAGGAATAGATGGCTGTGTCATGAAATCCATGAAGAGGACAAATCACTGTGATTCCTGGGCACAACAACAGTAATCAAGCAATAGAAAGTCTATTTATTGGTGTGCCCACTGCAGCCTATACAGTTACAGAACGCAGCCGGAATCAAGATAGCGTTAGGAACCAAGAACGATTAAGACCAGGAACCAAACGATAGATCACATCTAGCAAATGATAGCTAATCTGAGTTGCAATTAGGAGTATCATCCAGGTTAAAGCCTACATGTCAGATGTCATATAACTTTCTTTTCTATCTTTCAACATCCAAGAGGAGGTCTGGGTCCAGGGTCGAGCCAGAGGCTGGGGCGTCTGCTACATCAGAGCAGTAAGTGGAGGAGTAGGCCCCGCCCAGCAGGAACCGGCACAGGGGGAGAAGGATGGAAGAGGATCTAAGGGCCCTGGCTCAGAGGAGGAGGAGGTAATATGGGTGGCGGGGTCACCATCCGGACCTCCAGCAACCCCGCCAGGAATCGACACCACTATCCCCGTCCTCCAAAGACTGCAAATCTCACCAGAGCCCTCCAACTAGACCTATGTGGACCAGCTCTTTTCCACAAGTTCTGCTCCAGCTGGGCCCCAGATCCTCCCCACTCCATCACCGCCACCTCCTCACCAGGCCATGCCCCACAAGCCTCCATCCCCCACATCAGGCCAGGCTGCGCAGGCGGAGATGCTGGCCCTCATGCAGCAGCAGGTGGACTTACTTTGGGGCATCCAGGCCTGCATCTCTGCCAATCATCCAAAGCTCATGCACAGCTTGGCAAGGTATAATAGGGAGAAGAGGAGGCATCATCAAATTACAGAGTCCTATCTGGCCAGGCTGCTCAGGATTGAACTTATCCCTAGCTCCGCCTCCTCCACCCCAGAGGCATCCCTAGGACAAAGCGGATAACACTTTTGACAGGGCAGTAAAAGAGATACCCTGAGCGTGTCTTACCATAATAAATAACAGCAAAACCTGAACTGTGCTACATTGCAACTCTTGTCCGAACTAAATTGCACCCATTCCGACCAAATTTTGTTATAAGCAATCCAAGTCCCTTTAGCCACTGAATTGCACACCAGTGCAGGTATACCTGGTACGCTAGCTTCCACAAATCCAGTGGCATCAGAGTTCCTTGTTCCTCCGCTGCTGGTGCTGCCTCCCGAAATCTCGCCCACTGAAAACGAGAGAGAGCGTCAGCAATCACATTATATTCTCCGGGGATGTGCACATAGATGTTGCAGAAATTGAATTAATGTCTCTCACCACGCCCAGATTGTCACAATGAAAACCTATGTGTTGATTCTGAAAACTATCTCCCCACAGGTACAGCGCCACAACTATGGGAAATAATTGCAGAAACGCCAAATTTTTTAAGACCCCCAGTCCGCTGTCCACCTCATGGTGCACCATTGACCCCTAAAATAAGCACCAAAACCTCTTGAACCCGCAGCGTCTGTAAAGAGATCTAATTCTGCATTCTGCACACATAATCACCGACCATTAAAATGCGATAGGAACATTTCTTATATTTTAAGGTCCTCTCTATGCTCTGTCATCACTCTAATATAATGGTGTGCGCATCGTACTCCTGCCGTGGCAAGTGACAGGCGCCTCAAGAAAATCCTCCCCATCGGGATTATTCGGCACGAGAAATTCAATTTAAGTAGCGACTGCCCGAATGGCCCGAATGTGCTTTACCGATTCCAAAGTTTTCCGCCACCTTCTCCAAAGGAAGGCTGCACATCATGCTTCTTGTGTCAATCGGTATACCCAGGAAACTCAAAATCTGTGTGGGGCCCATCGTCTTCTCTGCCGCCAAGGGAATCCCAAAATCTGTTGCAACTGCCCCAAACGTCCGTAGCAATACAACACAATCCGGAGAGTCCCTGGGACCGATGAACAGAAAATCGTCGAGGTAGTGCACCAATGGCCCTTACCCGGACTGCTTGACTCTAACCCAATGAATAAATTAACTAAACTTCTCGAAATAAGAACACGAAATCGAACAGCCCATTGGTAGGCAAAGATCAACAAAAACGGCCCCTCAACATGGCAGCCTAACAGAAATTGCTATGCCGGGTTCATTGGCAGTAATTGGAAAGCAGATTCGATGTCGACTTTCGCCAACAGCGCCCCTTGACCTGCCATCCTTACCAGCTCAACTGCCCTTGAAAACGGCGTGTACGACACCGTCGCCAAATTTCTATCAATACCATAATTTACTGATGAACCTTTAGGGTATGATAAATGATGTATTAAACAAAAACGGCCAGGCTCCTTCTTTGGCACCAAACCTAACGGAGACACACGCAATTCCGGCAAAGATGGGTCACTAAAAGGACCCACCAATCGGCCTTTTTCCACCTCTCCCAGCAGCTTTTCTAGGACCAATCCAGTGTTTTCCCTGGCCAATTTTAAATTGGGGGGAGACGAGTCTGATGTACCACTTCTGCTGGGATAACGAAACCATCCAAAAAGCCCGATAATAGCAATTTAGCCACCACTGGATGGAGCCTACCATACCCTTAACCAAGGTTGCATCCTTTCTAACCGAACCGGTGTCATCCCCTTTCTAGCGGCTCCTTCCGGCTTCGGGGGCTTCGCTTTCTTGAAGCAGCGAAAAAGAGGATGCTTCAAACCACATTCCAAACAGTCATGGTGATACTTACACGACACCCCCACTTACATGAGTTTTTGTTAAAAATTAAACAACATCCCCCCTTTTTTCCAGCTGACCCCGACCCTGTCCTAGCAAAGCTTGGCAAAAGGGGGCGAAGTGGGGTTACTATCTTCAGCCAGCTCCCCCCCTGTCATCCCACTGCATACTAGGCAATACTGAAAATATCTGTCTAAAATTTCTGTCTAAACTTGACGTCATAATGCCACCATGCCAATCCACCATACGTTCTATGGATCCCATCTATCTCATCTAGATAGCAGAATATAGCAGAGCAATACTCTGGGTATCTTTCCCCAATGATGCTGGCGAAAATTACAAAAGCCTGTAGCCAGTTACTAAAAGTTTTGGGGATTTTTCTATACCGCTTCCTACACTCACCCTCCTCCTTCTTGCTGTCCTCCATCTTCTCATCCATCTTTAAATGTATAAAATTGTCGAGTGGAAGCAAGGAAAATAATTAGATCAATTCTCTATGCCATATCCTCTCCCTAACATCTTGCGGAACATGGTCCCCGATGGGCCCAATTGAACATAGCGAGGATTCTTTAAGGGCTGTGTCAGCCACCTTAAGGATGGCCGGTTGCTATGCAGCCGCATCCGAAACTCCCACATCTACCACCCCTTCTTCCTGCTTTCTAACCCCTGTACCCCAAGGCCCTGTTCTGCTGTGGGGCTGATAACCATAGAACTCTGGTGGATAGGAGATAGCCCCACCCATGCCCTGCTCACCACTTTGTCCCTACACTGACCCTCCAGACAAGCAATAAAACCTTTCAAACCTTTCCAATACATTTGATAGTGATACTGCCACCGAGGCAGCAGTTACCTCACCTTGCCGGCCTGCAGTGTGATCCTTATCCATGGGCACTTGACTCTCCTGCTGCCGGTCTCCATGCCTGTCACTGCTACTCCTCTCCTTAGAACATGAATGCCCATCACCCCAACAACAAGAAAGACAAGTCTCTCTGTCTCGTTCCCCCGCCTATGCAGCTCCGTTGCTTGGGTTTCCCCCACCCTACATGTGGAAGCATGCCTGCTCCTGCTTGTGACGGACATTGATCGAGACCTGGCTCTGTTGCTGGAGGCCCTCTGTCTATGCAGCCAAACTGCCCGCCCATCCTGCGATGGTGATCTAGACCTAGACATTCGCCTCCTCCTGGGACTGTACCTGCTCCTACCATCAAGATAGGAGGGCAGTGGACAACTCCTGTTATGTGGCCCTTGCTCCTGCCTACATCTGTCTGGAGAATGTGCCTCCCACCCTGTGTAATGTGTAGGACTGTACCTTCTCTGATAAGACCTGTCCGTCCGGTTCCTTTCTAGTTGATATGCTCTCCTGTCGTGACTACTACGTCTGAACCCTCCATCCTCACTCCTGCTCATTGGGGAGATCAGCTCCTCTGGGGCCCTGCGGGCCGAACTTCTGCATCAGTTGACCGGTGTTTCCTGCAGTACAAAACCATGCAAGCATGTCAGCTCCCCAAATTTACTGTCTTATCCCCCACCTCCCTCTAATCCTATCCGCTCTACCTGCTAGCTGAGACCCATAACAGAGAAAAGAGAAGAGGGGGCGGGGGATGGGGCAATTAAATAAAAAAGGGGGGGGGGGCGGAGAAAGGAAGAAGCAAACGGGGGCGGGAGAGAAGCAACCTCCCCCCTTTTGCTCCCCAGAAATACTGCCCCACCCCCAGCTGCCCCCTAGTGACTGCCTTACCACCGACTCTGCCCCCTAGCTGAAACCGCAAACAATAGGTACCTGCATGTTAGGGCTCCCTCAACCCCTCTCCAGCACCGCAGGTCCCTTCTCCTGGGCCCAGGTCCACTTCCTTTTGCCTTGGGCCTGTCACCCTTTCTGCACTGCCGCTCATTCCACCGCTGTCTCCACCGTCCTGGCCTGCGGTCCATGTCCCACGACCATGTCTGCCTCATCTCTGCACCGGTGCCCCCACGTCCATGCTCCTGGCGTGCCACATCCCTGCGCTGTGTCCCAACCATGGTTAACTATGTCTTCCTTCAGTCTCCCCTTCCTGCATCTCACATCCCCATGTGCCTCTCGTCCACGCCACTCCTTGGTCCCTTGCCAGCCCTCCTGTTCAGCCCTGGCGCCTGCCATCCCCATGACCGCTGCTGATGGCCCATTGGCCTGTTCCCCTCCATGATTTCTGCCTCTGTCCACGGGCGCTCCTTCCCCTGCTCCTCCACTCCTCCTGACCCCTTCTTTCCCGGATGTCCTCTGTTTTCCCCTTGCAGTCCCAGTGTCCTCTCCCGTGTACCTGGCTGACTGCCAGCAGCTACTACTCACCCGCTCCCGTCCTAGACGACCGGATCTCCTTCCTGTAGGCCCGGCGGAGGTATCTTCCTTTAGGCTGACGGCTAACGCCCCACCTTGTTTCACCCCTTACTTGGCCTCCATTAGCTGGGAGTCCCACACAACATATTTTATTAGAAACCCGAGGAGAAATCCTGCATTTTAAGCCTAAACAGATCTCATCCTAGAGAAAAAACACTCAGCAGTATGAGCACATTAAACCATATTTACTCCTGGGGAAATATTTCCTAGTTCATAAAAACATTGCACCCATGCTTATACTAGTATAGAGATTTAAAAAGGGGTTATACACTACAACTCCAGTTTTTATTAAAACATGATTAATAGATGGATTAGCACATTCCCTCATGGTATTTATGACTGTCTCTAAAATGACTTTTGTTCTCTTTTTACCTGAGAAGAGCGAATTCACATGTCAGTGTCATGAGCTAGTCTTTCCTCTGGCAGGAAGCCAAATGGTAGATGGGGTGATTTTGTAAACCTCCTCTGCAGACATAGGTTTGAACTACATACTCTGTAATGTGGGAATTCAATTTCCATTTTCTGCAACATTTGTCCATTTATTCTTTGCAGACATAGCATTAACCTATCTCCTTCCATGTACTGGGCCAGCCCCCCTCCCTCTACTCCTATACTCCTTTTGTTCCCACAAACAGGTAACCCTGTAACTGGAGCTTCTCCACCTCAGGGACCTCCGGTAATACACTCTATTAAACTCCCTAGGAAAATGCAGCATTTCAATACCAAACATGCCTGGTTGCCACCATTACATCAATAAATTCATACAATACAATATTTCTAATTACTCCATGTTGTGGCCCTTTCCATGAACGACCTGGCTCCCCCATCTCACAGGGCACACAATAAGAATGTATCTGTCACAATTCAGGTGCCGAGACTGTGAGGACAGGGTCATGCGAGAGAAGAAAGAAAGAATAGCAATAGTCTATGTTAATCCACCCCCCATAGTCCAAAAGTCCCACAAAGTCTTTGCCCCCCCTGGACATCACAAGAGTGTAGAAATATAGGATGCTTGCAAAGATGCACTGAGCAACACAATTATACTTAAGTGCCTGCTGTGAAACAGCCATAGGAGCCAATGGAAAACCTCAAATGGCCCAGTATTGTAGCTGTGCAAGTTAACACGCAGATCTTGGAGTTGGAGGGATACATGAGAAAGAGAGTAGGAGCTTGTTAATAATTATTTTACTGATTTATATTTTCTAATTTTGTTTGTTGTGTCATTCAGTCATGTCCTTCTCTCCGTAACCTTATGGACCGCATCACACCTAGAACATCTTTATGTCCATTGTCATGCTAATCCACTTGGTTTTCATGGCAGAGATACTAAAATGGGTTGCCAGTTCCTTCTCCAGATTTTCTCATTACCTTACCCTTAAATTATTTAACACATAATGACAGATAACGCATAATTTAAATACACATAGATTAATACCACACATATACAGGGTCGAGTTACATAATTATGACCACTACATACTTTTGATGTAGCCAATGAAATATGGCACTTATCAGAGCTGACTTGATGGGTATATAAGGTGACATTTAGGCATTCTGCAACCATATGAAACAAATCAACTATCTCTGTCATGGGTAAAATGTGTGATTTCTCCAACTTTGAAAAAGAGATGGTCACTGGCTTTTAGGACAAGGATGGCAGTATTTCTGAATAAGCACAGTTTGTGAACTGTTCATCTGCTGCTGTGGTTAAAGTGTACTATGACTAGACAAATGGCACCATTGCAAATAAGCTGCGTCGAAACTGCGGAGCAACACGTGTTGTTGTTGTCAGAGGTGAACGTTAGTTCAAATGTGTGAGGGCCAACAACATGCTACAGTTGAGCATCTCATCATCCAAATGAAACAGAGGGCTACCAGACGTGTGTCTAAAATGACAGTACAGCGAACCCTGTTGTGTATGCGGCTCCAAAGCAAACAACTGATCACTGCACCAATGCTGATGAGGGTTCATCGTCAGTAACGGCTTCAATTTGCATGATAGTATCAAAATGGGACCTCTCCTGAAAGGCAAATATTTGCCTTCTTTGACATGTCACTTTTTCTGTTCCATCGACTGGATGGACGTTGGCGTATCATGTGCGAAACCTGCAAGAACAAACACTCTGCAACCATTGTTGGAAGAACACAAGCTGGTGGTGGCAGCTTTATGGTCTGGGGAAAGTTTTCTTGACATTGTCTTGGTCCACTCATAACTCTGGGAGGCACTCTCAACAGATTGAGATATCTATCCATCCTTGCAGATCTATCCATCCTTGCAGATCAAGTGCACCGTTACATGTTGACTGACTTCCCTGGAGCAGATGGTATCTTCTAGCAGGACAAAGCAACATGTCCTATGGCCAGATTTGTCCAGGAGTGGTTGGAGGAGTGCGACGAAGACTTCCAAGCACTTATGTGGCCTCCATTTTCCTGGACTTGAACCCCATTGAGCACTTGTGGGACCATATGAATTCTCCACCACACACTCTTCAGCAGCTTTTTTTATGCACTGCACTCTGTAAAGCATCCAGAAACTTCCACTGACTAAATTACCATGCCATCTAGCTGCAGTCCCTACTGAGCATGGCAGCTATTCAGGATATTAGCTTGTGGTCATAATAATGTGACTGGACCGTGTATATATATATATATATATATATATATATATATATATATATATGTGTGTGTGTGTGATTGTGTAGGAGTATAGTTAGGCCACACACTACACCCTATATAATATAAAACGCATAATACACACATTTTTATTTTACCTCAAATATATATTTAGATACATACATATTACATCCATCCATCACATATGTAGTTGTGAGCATGCGGGTTGTTGCTCAAAACTACAAAGTCATAACATAAGATGTATGCTTGTTAATGCCAGAAGCTTGCCAGAAAAAATGGGAGAGTTAAAATTATTGGCAATTAATGAAAAATGGGATTTAATAGGCATTACTAAAATGTGGTGAGATAAATCTCATGACTGGACAGTTAATATGGATGGTTATAAACTATTTAGGAAAGACAGGGGAAATGGTAAAAGAGGAGGAGGGATGTATGTTAAGCCTGAATTTAAGCCTATAAGATATTTATAATACTCAAAAAAATGATCTTAGTTTATTTTATTTATTTATTTATTTATTTTTTTTTTAGGCCTAGGTGTTATTACTTAAATGCGTACCAAAATATTGTCCTGTGGATCCTATTTAGGAATCCTTGAACAACCAACCAAGGTTGCACAGAAACACCTTTTATGCAGCCTTTATTTTAATTATTATTGCCACATACTAATTTTAAAAATTCAATCATTATTTGTACATTTAAAATGTTGTTAAAAATGCAACGATTAAAAAAATCATGTTAAACCCAAGGGCCCTCATTCTATTATCGGCCGTAGGAGATGCGGGGCCGCAAGGACCGGCCGCAGGCTATTTGCCTATTCTATTCCCTTCCGGCCGGGGGCTCCGGCAGGCTTGCGGCCGGCGCCTTGTTATCCCTTGCGGCCCACGCGCCGCAGGAAAGCCTTTGATCTTAAACGGCCGCAAGAGTTTCGGCCGCAGGAAAAGCCCGGTTGCTATTCTATTGCTGCGGGAACCCTCTCGGCAAGGCTAAAACAGAGCCGCAGCTTACTTGCACTAAAAAGGACCCGCAAGCACACAATTAGGCACATAATAGAGCCATCCTGCACTCTTATGAGACGATAAAGTGATTGGGGGTGTTAGCATTCATAGCACAACATTCCCCTACACTCAAATCCGCAAATAATTTTTATTTTAATTCATGTCAAATATCCGTGGACAAAGTCCCGAGGGCTTGGAGCACCTCAGACCCGCCCAGGCTGCGGGACGGAAAATAAACCGTTAATGAAATATCGGATTTGGGCTGATGTGCAAGCTTGAGAGGGAGTTGCTATTAATCCCCATGTCCCCCATTATGATCCCTAGCATTTACAGAGCTTTACAGAGCCATCTTGAATTTATATTTGCATTTAAAGTTTTCTGACCTTGCGGCCAGTTGCATGATATGCGGCCAGCCGTAAGGGGGATATTCTTGCGGCGCCGTCTATTTGAATTGCAAGGTAAAGGTAGCTCTACACGGGGGCCGTAAGACGGCCGCAAGGAATCGCGGCTTTGCGGCTGTTTTACGGCCGATAATAGAATGAGGCACAAGGTGTTTAATCCTTTGGGCATTTTGACGTCCAGCAAATTATTAAAGGTTTATTTAAGTTTTATTTTTGTTGTTATTATATTCATTTGCTTTGATCACAGCTTTTTTATTTAATTACTTTATTATGCTCAAGTCAATAAAATATTTGGTTTTTCAATTCAACTGTATTTGTGTATTTTTGGTTATGTTTCCTTAGTCAAATCCTTATCAGGTACCCTGGATTTTAATTTACATAAGATTACAATTTTTACATAAGATTAAGATAAGGTTTTATAATCCTTTTGTCTGTTGTATAGTTTTGTTTATTCATACAGCACTTCACTGGAGTATATGTTTTAAGTGCCTTTGCTTTTCTTTTGTGTTAATCTTTTATCCTGTTTATTTATGTTAATTAGTAATTCTATTACTTAAAGTGCATTATTATTCAAGTTGTGTTGGATTGGTTGAACTTGGCACAATACTTGTAAGCCTGACACACACACTGGCTAGCGATCAGGCAAATGAATTTAGATTGGCGGTCAGGCAAATGAACTTAGATTTAAGAAAATAAAATTATTGTTTTTTTAAATGTAGACTGCTGGTACACCACTAGATTGGATTGGTTGAACTTGGCACAATACTTGTAAGCCTGACACACACACTGGCTAGCGGTCAGGCAAATGAACTTAGATTGGCGGTCAGGCAAATTAACTAAGATTTAACAAAATAAAAGTTTTGTTTTTTTAAAAGTAGACAACTAGTAAACAAGATTGTATTGGTTGCACTGTGCACACACAGTATAAGTTGTGAGCCTTACACACACACTTGCTAGCAGGGGCTAGCAGGGAGACATGCAAATGAAGTTAGATTAGACAGAAAAAAACAAACAAAAAAAAATGATGTTATAGCCCTAAAAAGGGCTTTTTGGGGTGCTGTGTTTACAGCAGAGATCTGATGAGTCCTTCAGCACTGCACTGGACACTGAATAAACTTGCCTAGCTATTGATTTCCCTATTCAATCAGCATCACCTACACTCTCCCTCCTCTCAGTAAGACTGCAAGTTAGTTATGATTCCAAAATGGCTGCTGTCCATGAGGTAGAAGGGTCTGGAAGGCAGGGTATGATGCTGATTGGCTGGAATGTGTCTGCTGACTGTGAGGTGCAGGGTCAAAGTTTGCTCAATGATAAAGTATAGGGGGCGGGTCGAACATCGCATATGTTCGCAGTTCGCCGCGAACGTGAACATGCTATGTTCGCCGGGAACAGTCCGCCGGCGAACTATTCGCGACATCTCTAGTTATTATATGTGTGTTTAGAATGTGCTAGCAACTTGCTTAACAGTTATATCCTGTTGTAATGCATACATGTAGTTATATCATGGATGTAATAAGTGCATATAGTACTGTCATTGATTAACATTAAAATAATGTATCTTTGTTAGAAGTAGTCCATAGGAAATGATTAGATAATATAAAGTTAATTCAGTCATATCTGGGATATACAAAGGTTTAAAGATTCTAAAGATTTTATATGGCTTTGAGAGTCAGCCATGCATAGATCCTTGTATTGAGTCTGGAAGGGGTGTAGGTGGCTGTGTATAAGATGACATCTTCAGATATAACTGGGGGAAGTTTAGTGTATAACCCTGTAAGTTGAGATCTAGCAACTAAGAGATAGGGGGTATGGCAAGCTATTTGCCCAGGAGGATGGGCTAGAAATGGGGGGACAATTTTGGTGTTTTGTGTTATCTGAAAATGTGTCTTGAAAAATAAAGAAGTGCCAGTCTGATTTTGGATACCCTAAATAAAGGTTGTGTTAAAGTCTGCTTGTACTAATCAATAGTACAGGGTGTGTGATTCTGAGATCCTAAGAAAAGGGATCTGATGGTGCCTGCTTGTTCAAAAATTATGCTGTCATCTGAATGGCCTGCTGGATGCTGAGATTTGAACAAAATGTTGCGACCCCGAGAGCGAGAATTGGGGAAGAAGTCCACAAATAAAGTGGAAGTAACAGTAAGGGGATTGGTTTAAGCTTGGAAATTGTGTATGACCACACCAGCGCTTACAAACTGTGTACAATTTCGGCAGCCAATGTAGCAGTTACTTGCTGCAAATGCTGCTGCCACTGCAGACGTGCTCAGAACAGGAAAGATCCCGAATTCTCCTCTATCTGATGCATTCATAACCCAGGAAACTTAGATATGCCTTTAAACTTAAATAAGGTACAAAATATAACAGTGCCATCTATTTAGCACAATGGGTAATGCACCATTAAAAATATTATTAGAGATCAGAGAACACATAAAAAGTTCTGCATTCAGGTAAAAAAAGGATATAAACAAAAATAACATATATGTTATGGCAATAGGTCCAACAATATCAGTTTTTGATCAGTTAAAGAGAAGAATAAGATATAAGCATGCATATATGGCATTTTGAATCTCTTGGATTCTATTTAATTGGCAATATAGCTGAAACTTGTCTCTATTGTTTTTTATTTTGAAAAGAAAAAAAGCAAATATATAATATTTTAGAAATTTCACCTAGTATGATTTAAAGTAATGTGAGCAATGTCCTCATTTTTTATCTAAAAGGAAGTGTTCTGTATCTAGGAATGGGCAAAGTATTGTTTGATGCGTGTGATTTGGCATAGTCTGAATAAAAGGCGCCCATTTATCTAAGAAACGATTGGCTTGAATTTTTATAGGTCTACTTAAATCAAATCTTTAATCTTTATATCTTTAGTAGAATGTTTGGCATTAGACATAAAGTTGTAGGGGAGATGGAGTTTAATTTGGTAAGGATATCCTTCCTAGATAACAAAAGAAATAAGGAAGTAAAGAGCTGAAGTTATTCGTATTTTATGGGCCAATTTTGTAAACTGGCAAAAGGTCAAGGTATTATATTTTATTTTTATAGCGTTATGAGGGCATCACTGCTCCTACTCTAAATACATGTGAAAAAAGGTAACATATCCAAAGTTAGGGAACTTACTGCAGTGAGATTGGGCGAGGTCTTGTTTTTTTAACCTTTTCATCTCCTTTGGCTAAAAAGAGTGCAAATCTAAAAAGAGTGCAAACCTCCTCCTATGAGTTATGAATACTATATTTAAATCAATTGATAAAAAGTCATACTGTATACCTTGTAGATCTTAATATTTCTTGAAATCATGATCTAAAATTAAACCTTTATCTTAAATAGATGACGCATTGCTAAAATATAAGAATCTATATCAATGTCCCTCTCCTTTTTGAGTTGGGGCTAGCTATTTACCTTACAGTACTCATGTGGATCACGTCGGACATCCAGAATATACCGGGTGATACTACAGTTGTCTCGTCATATTTGCATTAAATTTGCACTAATTTGCACTGACTGTATTTCAACTGCATCTAAGCAAACACAATTATATAGCAACTAGCGACTTGCCCGTCAAAAATGACGGCAATAAAATTTGAAGCCATGGCAATGCTGTTTGCCACACAATGTAAGGCTTTTGCTCCTCTGTGGACCTTCGGTGCTCATTGTGAGCCTATCCCTCGTGTACTTCAAGTGTCCGACTTTGAAATGATCACCTTTAGTGCTCATCGCGAAGACAGATATATAAGTACAGTGTAAAATCAAAAAAAAATAGTACAGTAAATTAATAAAGTAATATGAATTAATAAATTAATATGCTTTACCTATTTATATTTAATATGCAGCAATCAATATCCTGAAGAGCTAACAATCTATTTGGATTTTCAAGCATCTGAAAATGTACAGTTGGAGTGTTGAGAAAGTGCCAGCAATGTTGCAAGTGTGCAGTGTAAATAGGCTGCGTGTGCGAGGCCAAACCGTTTGTTTAGGCAGGTAAAGCGGCATTTTAGAATCCTAATGTTGTGAGTTGTAAGTAAGTGTTGTAAAATGGCGGCTTTCTTCTATGTGTTACTTGGCTCGGGAGCATTTTCCTTCTGTTGTAATGGTATATTGTGTATCTGCTACGTTCCTGTGTAACTCGTATGTGCCTGGCGGTGATTTTCGTGGCTCCTCCATTTTTTTCTCGCTTAGCCGATTTTCAAGTGCCAAAACTTCTTAAATGTGGCTTAAATTGATGTGTAACCTCACTCCCAGACATGCTGTCTGTTCCCCCGTGCTGTGTGTGATGTTTGTTTTATATGGTATTTTTTTGTTCTTGTGCTTTTCATGTTTGTCGATGTGCGCGGTTTAACTTCATATTTTTGTGACCTCGTATTTTTTTTTAAGATCTGCGGGTCATAATTGTTGTTTGTAAAAGTCGTACATCCTTGTCAGTGTTTTCTGCGCTTCGGGGTCGTGTAGCCTCGTTTTCATATTTTTCGGCCGCCATTTTTTTTCCTGTTCAGCCGATTTTCAAGTTCCGAAACTCCATAAATTCGACTTTAATTCACGTGCAACCTCACTGGCAGATGTCGTGGCTGTCCCCCCATGCTGTGTGTGAGTAGCACTTTTTTTTTATTTTTCACTGTTTTTGTTATTTTTGGTTATAAGCGTTTCGGCCATTAACTTCGTATTTTTGCGATCTTGTAATTATTTTTTTCTTAAGTCCCGTGGCGTGTTTTTTTTTCTCAATGTCCCACTTTTCTGGGTTGTTTTTTACCGTGAGTAAGGCGCAGTAGAGCAAATGCGGACACTCGCTTCAGCTCATTGCAGTTTATGTCCCCCTCGCAAATGCGGCCCCTCGCTTCGCTAGAGTTTTGCATTTGCACCTTGCAATGAGCCTTCAATGAGCGTTGGAGCCTCCATCTCCCCAAATGCGGCCCTCGCTTCACTAGGTCCGCATTTGCGGACAGAACTGCGTCCGTCACTTCGCAAGGCGAGTTCGCAAAGCCTGATGATGACTCACAGTATGACAACTATTATATGTGATTCCTTTCACTATTTTTATGTGTTTCTTGTCTTAATATACAAAATCCTTGAATTATTATGTTTCTTTAATGATCATGTTGGATGACCAATAGATGTTTTTAACAGCAAACACAAATATCATTAGTACAAATAAAAAATTTTTTTAAAAGACCAACATGTGTTATATTTTCTATAGTGTTTATAATAAAAATAAGACATTAAAATGATACTCGAGAGATGGAGATGGCACTTCTTGAAGCTCATGACAGAATAGACTAAACTTTGTAAAGAAATATCCAAGTTTATGAAGCAGGTTAAACATGATGTAATGATAGACAGGAAAACACTATTATCAAAGGACCACAAAAGTTGCCATATGTGCTCTACACCAGTTAGAGGATGGGAAATCCTGTTGTTTTTTTGTGGTTTCATGAAATAATACCATTAGTAAGTCATTGGTCCTAAATCAATGGCTTCCACTTGTATTTTTTTTAATTCACAAATATATTTTTTTTAACACAAATATGGTTGATATATATAAATTAATAAGTACATTAGTTAAACAAAAACAACTTAAGTAGAAGGCAGGGGAATAAAACGCATTACTTACCAATGAAACATTTTTTTTACCATTTCTTACCCCTGCACCACCACACTCTACTCCTAAATAAAGTGTAACAGTGTGTAACAGTTACAGACTCCAGACTTATTATTTATGCAGGTTCTTGTGGGACAGCTTCAGGGGCTAAACTAAAATGACAATATCCAAGAAAATTATTGGTCAATTTTAAAAATGTAAAAGACAAAATATGATTTTCCACTCTGATAGTGTAGAGCACATATGGGGACTTGTGGGGTCCTATAATAACCAATAATAATTTAATAACAACATTAAATTACAATATCACAAAAGGTTGTTATTGCTGTGATAACCACATTACAAACCCCCTGTTCCTAAAAAGGTTAGTCTGTCTCAGTATATCAACATGATTTAAAAAAAGTGTATATTGTCTAAAAAAACAGACCCCAGAGAAATCAAAAATAATATTGAAAGACCCATATGCAGTTAATAAATGTACCAAAAATTTCCACACAATTGTCCCTAAGTCATGTTCTTCCTCCTCCCCTTTTTACATCCTCCATGCCTTCTCTCCACCTTCACCTCTTTTTTTCCTTCCTCCTGTATTCCCCCTCTCCACTCATATCCAATCTTCCTCCACTCTCTCCAAAGCTCTCCTTCCATAATTTGTATCCAATCGCTCCACTCTTTTTCTCCCATTTCCTAATTTTTACCCCAACACATGTTGATCATTCTCCCAGTTTCCAATCATGCTATTAAATTGCAATGATTTCACTGGCATTCAAGCCGTAACCCACAAGTAGAGCCAAAAGACAACGGGTACTAGAGAGGACCTGCTAGTGGGGTCCAATCCGTAGCACTGTAAATGCACATATACACACACAACTGTACTTTTATTGAAAGGGAAGTGATTTTACGTCTTAGAATTAATAGCACAGCATTCTCAAGCTCGCAAATCTGTAAAAATAATACATATAATGGAACTTGCCCGGACTAGAATATCATATTTACGTCTTTATCAATATTGCATTATATCTGGAATGTGGCTCTAATCGTAACTCGTAATTGAACCCAGTAAGACTTTGAAATCCAACCTCCATTTTTCTGTGACGCAATGATGATGATCTATGTTTCCATTGGCTCCATCTAAACGTGTAAGTCCGGGTTTAACTAATTGACCATGCTCATGGCCGCGCATCCCACGTTCGAAACATTATTTACAGGTTCGCGTCTCAAGCCTGTAACACACAGCCTGTCCCAATTTAATAGCTATGTAGCGCAGCCGAATTTCAAGCCCACAGCCTTTGTGGGCTTCCTGATGCCGCTACGGGCTTCTAATTTAATAGGGCTGATAGAGTAGCATTTTAGAGTAATTGCATACTGTAATTGTAGTTCTAGAATCCCTGGTTACGAAACCTATAGTCATCTGAAATGGAACTCCACAATTCCAAGGAACATGATTCGAGAAACACTGGCATATAGGAATCTATATTAGTGACTCTCTCCTTTCTGTTTTGGGGACTGGTTGATAACCTTACTGTACTCATGGGGACCACCTCTGAGATTCAGAACATACAGGGTTATACTACAGGTGGCACACTAAATTTGCATTGTTGGCACCTAATTTGAACTCACTACATTTTAACTGCATCTATGTTCATACATCATACATTATATATAATAATTGACAATTGTCTGTAACATGTCTGGAGAGAGGGCCCAGAGAGAGAGTGAGCGCACAGAGAGAGAGAGCTTGCAGAGAGAGAGAGTACTTACTGCACAGGCTTCAGAAATTGTCAATAAACTGTGGTATCAGCCGGGACATGCGTAGAGACAGAGAGCGCACAAGGCACAGAGAGAGATGGCTCAGAGAGAGAGCACATAGACAGAGAAGGGGAACAGAGAGAGAGAGGGCACAGAGAAAGAAGACACACAGAGAGAGAGAGAGAGCGCGCAGAGAGAGAGTACATACAGAGAGAGAGCACAGAAAGAGAGAGAGCACATAAAGAGAGCAGATAGTGAGAGAGTACAGAGGGAGAGAGAGCACACAGACAGAGAGCACAAGGTATTCCCTTGGCAGAGTGCTGAGTGAGTAGGGAGTTGTGAGTAAGGAGTGACTGAGAAGTGAGTGTGGAGTCAGTATGAAGTGAGTGAGGGTGGAGTGAGTGAGGGTGGACTGAGTGCACAGTGAGTAAGTAGTTTGGAGTGTGTGAGTGAGTATGGAGTGGGGAGTGTGGAGTGAGTATAGGTGGAGTGAGTATGGAGTGAGGGTAGAGTGGGGAGTGTGGATAGAGTAAAGCTGAAGTGAGTGTGGGTAGAGTGAGTGTGGAGTGAGGGTAGAGTGGAGTGAGAGTGGAGTTAATGAATGTGGAGTGAGTGGGGGTGGACTGAGAGGGGGTGGAGTGAGAGTAGAGTGAGGTTGGTGTGAAGTGAGGAGTGTGTGTGGAGTGTGGAATATAGAGTGGGGCTGGAGTGAGTGAGGGGAGAGTGAGTGGGAGGTAGGTGAGTGGTTGTGAGAGGTAGGTAAGTAAATGATGTGAGAAGTGAATGAGCAGAGAATATGTTATTCTTTGCAGCATTTAGTAATAAGTGCAGTTACATCCCAAGCGAGACAGCTTTTTCACAGTAAAAGTCTTTCCCTTACAGAGATCTGCCCTCAATTATTGTACTGACCATGCCTGAAGCCACTGAAATGAAGATTGATACAATGTAATAGCCTGATTCTGATTGGGCACAACTAAATATGAATTATATGCTAACTTAGGGCCCTATTAAATTCCAGCCTCGTAAATAAGAGGCTTCTACTTAAGCCCTACGTACTGCAAAGTTTCTCTAACTTACAATGCTATTAAATTAGCCCATTAAATTAGCCCTGCTGCGAGCAACGTATGAGCTACGCAGCAGGGCAGTGCGTATCTACACTGCGTAAATGTACATGAGGAGTGACAGCCTGCGAGATGATATCGCAGGCTCCCACTCCTCATCAATTGCTGCGGGGGTCCTAAAAGGGACCTCCGCGGCAGTCCCCCACATAAGCCCTGCCGTGGGGGTACTCCGAATACCCCCCCCCGGCACCTAAAATTAACCCCCCCTCAATGCGGGGGTCCCCATCGGGACCCCCGAAGTGTCCTCACATGAACACCTTGCTGCAGGGGTCCATAGGAACCCCCGCAGCCCCCACACATTAACCCCTTGCAGCGGGAGTCCCCGATCTGCATATATCAGGCCCCCCGCTGCATTTCAAACTTTTAAATTCCCCGCCGCGGCTCCTTAAAGGGGCCGCGGCACACTATTACCGAATCCCGGCCGCGGCACTTAAAATTAACCCCCCTCTATGCTGGGGGTCCCCATCGGGACCCCCGAAGTGTCCCCATATAAACCCCCTGCAGCGGGGGGCCCCGATCGGCACCGATCGTGACCCTGCTGCAATTCAATTTTAAATTTTCCGCCTCGCGGGTCCTCAAAGGACCGTAAAGGTCCTGAAAGGACTCGCACTAAAAATATTAACCCCAGGCAACTATAATTACCCCATTAACTCATGATGGTCAATCCAGACCACCATAAGGCCTAAATTAACCCATTAACTCATGATGGTCAATCCAGACCACCATAAGACCTAAATTAACCCATTAACTCATGATGGTCAATCCAGACCACCATAAGGCCTAAATTAACCCATTAACTCATGATGGTCAATCCAGACCACCATAAGGCCTAAATTAACCCATTAACTCATGATGGTCAATCCAGACCACCATAAGGCCTAAATTAACCCATTAACTCATGATGGTCAATCCAGACCACCATAAGGCTCTATTTAACCCCATCAGTCCCATAAGGGTATATTATTACCATTATGGGCCTGTTACAACCCAACATTAACCACATAAGTGCCATGATGGTCCTCAAGGACCATCATGACACTAACTACAAACACTACACTATAACCCCCAATAAACCATTTAATCTAAACTAACCCCCCTCTACACTAATCTATTAACACTTACACTACCTACCTACACTACCTACCCCCTAATAAACCTCCCCAACACTCTAATTACAAAAAACAAAAAACCTACAGTACAGAAAACAAAAAACCTACAGTACAAAAAACAAAAAAACCTACAGTACAGAAAACAAAAAAACAATTACAACCCCACCCCCCACTACAGAAAACAAAAAAATACATTACAACCCCACCCCCCACTACAGAAAATAAAAAAATTACACACCTGAAAAGGAAAGACAGATAAACACAATACATACATATAATACATTACATACATTACATACAATACATGACATTACATATAATATATTACATATAATATATTACGTATAATACATTACATACATTACATACAATACATGACATTACATATAATATATTAAATATAATATATTACATATAATATATTACATATAATATATTACATATAGTCCAAATCAAATACCCCCTATCTATCTAACATACAATCTATTAAATTTAAAATAAATCCTAACTATATCAAATACATCCCCCTATCTATCTAATATACAAAAAATCCTAACTACATACACAGACCCCTATTCTAAACTAAAATAAAATAATTACAGTCCTAACTACATACACAGACCCTAATTCTAAGCTAAAATCAATAAATTAAGACCACTTACCTTTAAGATGTTGCTTCAGATCACTAACCTATGGGTCAAACAAAAAATAAAAATTAGTACAAAACATTAACATCAAATAAATAAACATTCTATACATTCTAAATATTCAACTCACCTTTACAGCATGTCCAGTCACTGTTTAGCTCTTCCGGCGCGGCCCTGTTAAAAAAAAAACACAATACATGAATACATGAATACAATATATAAACAATAAATAAAATACACAAATAAACATCTAAATATACATTTAACTTACCTCCCCGCGATGTCCCCGGCCTTCTCTCCTTCAGCCCCGGCTGGGCCGCGGAACCATCCGCGCTCTAAAAAAAAAAAAAAAAAAAAACTAACGGAGGTCTGCACTGGCAGACCTCCCCGACGCTAATGAACCTCCCGGAGTCGTTTCCGGGAGGAAATTGGCATTGGCGGCTTGTGATTGGCTGAAAAAGCTGTCTATCAATTTCAGCCAATCAAAAGTCGTCAATGTGTGAGCCAATCAGGATGGGATACACCCCAATATCCCACCCTGATTGGTTAAAACACTTGTCTATCTTTCTGGGAACCAATCACAACGCTCAGATGCCTTCAGCCAATCACTATAGGATACACCCCCACGGAGTGATTGGTAGAAGACATCTGCGCATCCTGATTGGCTCCTACATTGACGACTTTTGATTGGCTGACAGCTTTTTCAGCCAATCACAAGCCGACAATGCCAATTTCCTCCCGGAAACGACTCCGGGAGGTTCATTAGCGTCGGGGAGGTCTGCCAGTGCAGACCTCCGTTAGTTTTTTTCTTTTTTTTTTTTAGAGCGCGGATGGTTCCGCGGCCCAGCCGGGGCTGAAGGAGAGAAGGCCGGGGACATCCCGGGGAGGTAAGTTAAATGTATATTTAGATGTTTATTTGTGTATTTTATTTATTGTTTATATATTGTATTAATGTATTCATGTATTGTTTTTTTTTTTAACAGGGCCGCGCCGGAAGAGCTAAACAGTGACTGGACATGCTGTAAAGGTGAGTTGAATATTTAGAATGTATAGAATGTTTATTTATTTGATGTTAATGTTTTGTACTAATTTTTATTTTTTGTTTGACCCATAGGTTAGTGATCTGAAGCAACATCTTAAAGGTAAGTGGTCTTAATTTATTGATTTTAGCTTAGAATTAGGGTCTGTGTATGTAGTTAGGACTGTAATTATTTTATTTTATTTTAGAATAAGGGTCTGTGTATGTAGTTAGGATTTTTTGTATATTAGATAGATAGGGGGATGTATTTGATATAGTTAGGATTTATTTTAAATTAAATAGATTGTATGTTAGATAGATAGGGGGTATTTGATTAGGACTATATGTAATATATTATATGTAATATATTATATGTAATATATTATATGTAATGTATGTAATGTCATGTATTGTATGTAATGTATTATATGTAATATATTATATGTAATATATTATATGTAATGTATGTAATGTCATGTATTGTATGTAATGTATGTAATGTATTATATGTATGTATTGTATTGTGTTTATCTGTCTTTCCTTTTCAGGTGTGTAATTTTTTTATTTTCTGTAGTGGGGGGTGGGGTTGTAATTGTTTTTTTTTTTCTGTACTGTAGGTTTTTTTGTTTTTTGTACTGTAGGTTTTTTGTTTTCTGTGCTGTAATGTTGTAATGTATTTTTTTGTTTTCTGTAGTGGGGGTGGGGTTGTAATTGTTTTTTTTTTTCTGTACTGTAGGTTTTTTTGTTTTTTGTACTGTAGGTTTTTTGTTTTCTGTGCTGTAGGTTTTTTGTTTTTTGTAATTAGAGTGTTGGGGAGGTTTATTAGGGGGTAGGTAGTGTAGGTAGGTAGTGTAAGTGTTAATAGATTAGTGTAGAGGGGGGTTAGTTTAGATTAAATGGTTTATTGGGGGTTATAGTGTAGTGTTTGTCGTTAGTGTCATGATGGTCCTTGAGGACCATCATGGCACTTATGTGGTTAATGTTGGGTTGTAACAGGCCCATAATGGTAATAATATACCCTTATGGGACTGATGGGGTTAAATAGAGCCTTATGGTGGTCTGTATTGACCACCATGAGTTAATAGGTTAATTTAGGCCTTATGGTGGTCTGTATTGACCACCATGAGTTAATGGGTTAAATAGAGCCTTATGGTGGTCTGTATTGACCATCATGAGTTAATGGGTTAATTTAGGCCTTATGGTGGTCTGTATTGACCACCATGAGTTAATGGGTTAAATAGAGCCTTATGGTGGTCTGTATTGACCATCATGAGTTAATGGGTTAATTTAGGCCTTATGGTGGTCTGTATTGACCACCATGAGTTAATGGGTTAAATAGAGCCTTATGGTGGTCTGTATTGACCATTATGAGTTAATGGGTTAATTTAGGCCTTATGGTGGTCTGTATTGACCACCATGAGTTAATGGGTTAAATAGAGCCTTATGGTGGTCTTTATTGACCATCATGAGTTAATGGGTTAATTTAGGCCTTATGGTGGTCTGTATTGACCACCATGAGTTAATGGGTTAATTTAGGCCTTATGGTGGTCTGTATTGACCACCATGAGTTAATGGGTTAATTTAGGCCTTATGGTGGTCTGTATTGACCACCATGAGTTAATGGGTTAAATAGAGCCTTATGGTGGTCTGTATTGACCATCATAAGTTAATGGGGTAATTATAGTTGCCTGGGGTTAATATTTTTAGTGCGAGTCCTTTCAGGACCTTTACGGTCCTTTGAGGACCCGCGAGGCGGGACATTTAAAATTGAATTGCAGCAGGGTCACGATCGGTGCCGATCGGGGCCCCCCGCTGCAGGGGGTTTATGTGGGGACACTTCGGGGGTCCCGATGGGGACCCCCAGCATAGAGGGGGGTTAATTTTAAGTGCCGCGGCCAGGATTGGGTAATAGTGTGCCGCGGTCCCTTTAAGGAGCCGCGGCGGGGAATTTAAAAGTTTTAAATGCAGCGGGGGTCATGATCTATGCAGATCGGGGACCCCCGCTGCAAGGGGTTAATGTGGGGGTGCTGCAGGGGTCCTGATAGAGACCCCTGCAGCATGGGGATGTGTATAGGGTGCAGGGGGGAGCCTCACACTGCTGTCTCGGGCTGTTCTGAGGCAGCACGTAGAGGCTTTCGGATCCCTTGCGTGGACTTTTTGTCCACGTAGGGATTCTTACGATATGCGAGACTCGTGCATAGATTTAAGGCTACATAGCTCTCTCGGAGCCTATTCTCGGCCATTTTCTCGCAGTCATATCGTAAAGCAGGCTGCGAGAGATTCGGTTCTCGCAAACAGCAGGAAAACTGCCTTTTGCGAGCACCGAGAGAACTACGAGGGAGAATTTAATAGGGCCCTTAGCTTGGATTTTCTAGGGGCGTAAACCATCAAATGCAACTGCCAAAAACCATTAGAAATGTTTCTAACTTCTAGGTCAACGAATTAAGGTTTATTTTGAATTTATTTTCATGCATAAAATGTTTACATGCACTACTAATTCTGTTTCTTTCCTTTTATGAGTACTCCAGCACACCGCCAGCAGTAGGCGCAGCAGTTGTTGTGAGCATCTGCTAGATGAAGCTGCCAAGATTTTGCTGCCGATGCCATAGCTTAGGGTTAGAGTTAGGGTTAGGGTTTGGAGGTTAGGGTAAGATTTAGGGTTAGTGTAAGGGTAGGGGTAATGGTTTAAGCTTGAAATTGTGTACAATCTCAGCAGCGCTTACAAACTGTGTACAATTTCAGCATTGCCTTCTAGCAGTTGCTTGCTCCAACTGCTGCTGCCACTGCTTGCGTACTCATAAGAGGAAAGATCCCTAATTCTCCTCTATTGGATGCATTCATTACCCAGGGAAATTAGATATGCCTTTAAACGTAAATAAGGTACAAAATACAACAGTGCCATCTATTCAGCACAGTGGGTAATGTACCATTTAAAAAAAATAATAGGGATCAGAGAACACTTAAAGGTTAGTAAATTGAGGATATAAACACAAATAATATATATGTTATGGCAATAGGTACAATAATATCAGTTTTTTATCAGTTAAAGAGAAGAATAACATATAAGCATGCATATATGGCATTTCAGTTCTCTTGGATGCTATTTAATTGGTAATAAAGCTGACACACATCTCTATGTTTTTTTACAAATATATAATATTTTAGCAATCTCACCTAGTATGATTTAAAGTAATGTGAGCAATGTCCTCATATTTTATCTAAAAGGAAGTGTTCTATGTCTAGGAATGGGCAAAGTATTGTTTGATGCGTGTGATTTGGCATAGTCTGAATAAAAGGCGCCCATTTATCTAAGAAACGCTTGGCTTGAATTTTTATAGGTCTACTTAAATCAAATCTTTAATCTTTATATCTTTAGTAGAATGTTTGGCATTAGACATAAAGTTGCAGGGGAGATGAAGTTTCATTTGGTAAGGATAGCAAGTAAAGAGCTGAAGTTGTCCGTATTTTATTGGCCAATTTTTGCAAACTGGCAAAAGGTCAAGGTATTACCGTATATACTCGAGTATAAGCCGACCCGAGTATAAGCCGAGGCACTTATTTTACACAAAATACTGGGTAAAATGAGTGACTCGAGTATAAGCTGAGGGTGGGAAATGTGCTGCCCCCTGTGTCCCTCTTGTGCCCTCTGTGTCCCCCCTCTCTCTCCTGTGTCTCCTCTCCCCTCTCCCTTCCCTGTGTCTCTTCCCCCCTCTCTCTTCCCTGTGTCTCTTCCCCCTCCCTTATCACCCTCCTCAACCCCCTCCTCATATTCAACCTCCCTCCGCAACCCAATTCCTCATCCTCAACCTCCCTCCTCATCCTACCTCCTCATCCTCAACCTCCCTGCTCATCCCCCTCATCCTCAACCCCCCATCCTCAACCCCCCCTCCTCAACCTCAAACCCCTTCCTCAACCCCCCTCCTCATCCTCAACCTCCCTCCTCAACCTCCCTCTTCATCCTCAACCTCCCTCTTCATCCTCAACCTCCCTCCTCATCCTCCCTCCTAACCCCCCCTCAACCCCCCCATCTCCAACCCCCCTCCTCAACCCCCCCATACTCATCCTTCCTCCTCAACCCCCCATCCTCAACCCCCTCCTCAACCCCCCATTCTCAACCCCCTCCTCAACCCCAACCCCCCTCCTCAACCTCAACCCCCCTCCTCAACCTCCCTCCTCAACCTCAACCCCCCTTCTCAACCCCCCTCCTCATCCTCAACCCCCTCCTCAACATCCCTCCTCATCCTCAACCTCCCTCCTCATCCTCCCTCCTAAACACCCCTCAACCCCCCCATCCTCAACCCCCCCATACTTATCCTCCCTCCTCAACCCCCCCATCCTCAACCCCCTCCTCCACCCTTCCATCCTCAACCCCCTCCTCCACCCTTCCATCCTCAACCCCCTCCTCAACCCCAATCCCCCTCCTCAACTTCAACCCCCCTCCTCAACCTCCCTCCTCAACCTCAACCCCCCTGCTCAACCCCCCTCCTCATTCTAAACCCCCCTAAATACCTCCCCCTCTCCCTTTCCCCTCACTTACCTACTTCTGCTCCAGCCTCCGCTCCTTCTTGACCCGGCGCACATGTGACGTCACATGCGCGCCACGTCATTAGCATATACCGGATGTACGCACCCGGTATATGCTAATGACATGCGCGCAACGTCATTAGCATATACCGGGTGCCGGCACCCGGTATATGCTAATGACGTGACGTCACATGCGCGCCACGTCATTAGCATATACCGGGTGCCGGGGGGGTTGAGGATGAGGAGGGGGAGGGAAAGAGACACAGGGGGTTAGAGAGACACAGGGGGGTAGAAAGACACGGGGGGTGGTTCGAGAGACACGGGGGGGGGGTTAGAGAGACACGGGGGGAGAGTGACTCGAGTATAAGCCGAGGGGGCCCTTTTTAGCCTTAAAAAAAGGGCGGAAAAACTTGGCTTATACTCGAGTAAATATGGTATATTTTATTTTTATAGAGTTATGAGTGCATCACTGCTCCTACTCTAAATACATGTGAAAAAAGGTAACATATCCAAAGTTAGGAAACTTACTGCAGTGAGATTGGCCGGCGCGGAGGCAGCCCCAGGCACGCCGGGTCCGACGCAGTGCTGCGTGCCTGGCAGAGCCTGGGCGCTTCTGATTGGCTGGAGGAGGAGGGACTTCCGCCCGTTTCGCGGGCTTCCTCCTCACTCTGCGCCGGCCATTGAACGAATTAGAACCTACACGCTGCGCTCCTCTGAAAAAAAGCCAGGTTAACCCCTTTAGTGCCCAATCCAGCATAAACCCCTATAATATAGGTGTATACACATCCCCTGCATTATTGTGGGAACCTGTGTGTGTGTGTCCCGTGTGCCTGAAGTGTGTGCCAGCAATAAATGGACCCTGGGGAGTTATGGTTCAGAACCATGGTCAGAACGCGGGCATTTAGCCATGGGGTTAGATGGGTCCAGGACAGAATGGACTCTAGGGGGCGAGGTTGATGCCACTGAGGCACAGGCCAGGCCTGCTGTGACCAGTAGCATAGGCCAGGTGGACAGGCCTCATAGCCTAGATAGGCGGGCGGAGCAGCGTGCTAGCTCTTATTTGAGCAATAGCGCTAGGAGCAGCGTGGATGGCACATATAGGGTTCTTGTGAGCCAGGAGCTTATCCCCCCCACTGCAGAGAGTGTGGTGCCAGCGGGAAGCGAAGGCCTAACCATCCGACCACCACCCAGCGACTTGTCCCATGGCCCACAGCAGAACCCAGGTTCTGGCAACCCCCCAAATCAGCCTCAAGGCTCTAGGGGTAACAGCAAAAGCACAAGTTGCTCTAAAAAAGCTCCTACAGGTTCTCACCGGTTGGCCCCTGCGGTCCCCACTGCCGCATCCACTGCCAGCGCTGCAGGTGTTTCGCAGGGACGATGCAATGCAGATGGAGAGGCTGAGAAGAAAAAAGAGACCACCAGAGAAAGAAGAGTGAGTGGCGAGATGGCCGCTAGGCCACAGTGCACTTCACCAATCCCTGACATCATTACGGATACAGGGACGCCCATAGTGACTCAGGGGCAAGACAGGGGTATGGATAGGCCACCGATCCATAGGGAATCCTTACCCCCTAGCATAGCCACAGAGTCAGAGTACACTTCTGGGGGGGGGGGGGGACAGACTGTGCGGTCACTAACTGGGGATAAACGCACGAGGTCTAGGGATTGTTCCTCATGCTTTCCCAGAGCCAGAGGCAGATCCAGGTTTCGGAGCAGATGGTCTTGCGGCTGCAGATGTGCTTGCACAAGAGGGGGCAAAAGGTGTCCTCGGCGGTTGAGACACGCAGGGACGCCCGCTCGTCCAGACCGGCATGTTGCCCCCAGGCTGGCAGCTGCCCCGGGGCAAGGAGAGTCAGATGAGAAGCTTGGAAATTCCAAGGAGGTGGAGGTAGCGGTACATGAAGACTCCCCCAGGGCATCTTAATTCCTGACGTCCCTGAAATCCCTTATAGAAGCTCATAACATTGCCGTCTCCGACGCGGAAGTCGGGGAATGGGTGGGGGTTTGGCCGGGAAGGCGTGGTCGGAGCCATCTCCTCCATGAGGTCGCCCCTCGCAGGGCTCACCAACCCCACAACACCCCTGACGAGCTTGGCAGCACGCGCCGGAGGAACGGAAAAGGAGAGGCTCAGAGGAGGCGTACGGGACTCAGCTGCGAGGCCATCCATCGTTTGCGAGCAAGACAATTTGGGGGCGCATTTAGCCTTGGACGACAAAGAAAAAATCTGGCAACGGGATTACATAGAAATAATTTCCTTGTTGCCAATGTCACCTCTGGCCGATCATCCAGAGAGGTTCCACAGGGAAGGAGATGACCAGAGACCCACTTTCAGGCGCATACCGAGGATGTTTGACAACTGGTTACAGGCCTTTGCCATTATGGCCTGTGTCATGGGAGAAAGACACCCAGAACAATGCTCTAGGCTGCTTGTGTATCTGGAGGAAATCAGAAACGCATACCTGACGTATGGCGGAATGGCTTGGTGGCGTTATGATGAGGAATTCCGGCAGTACATGTCCCTATTGGCTGAACATAATGACACCAATGCAGGTACATCTGGTCGAGGTGTCTGCCACTCATTCAATGAGGGCAGCTGCAAGTGGGCACCAAACTGACGTTTCAAGCACGTGTGTGCGAGTTGCGGAGGGAATCACGCGGTATCAAAATGCAGCAGAGAAAAGGACAGGTTCAGAGCTAGAGAGCCCGCTCAAAAAGTGACGGACCCCCATACGGTTGGGCACAATGCTGCCGTGGCTAGAACGCTACGGTAGGTTACCAGCAAAAGCTGGGGAGGCCGCCTTACTACGCGACGGTTTCCGGGAAGGGTTCAGGATTCTGTTCACTCTCGCCCCGCCTGAGTCGCGTCACGAAACCTGAAGTCGGTGAAGGAGTTTCCCGGGGTGGGTGGGAAAAAATCCGGACTGAGGTAGAACTGGGTAGGATGGCGGGCCCCTTTCCCTCCATTCCTTTCCAGGGTTAAGTCATTTCCCCTCTGGGCATAGTGCCGAAGAAGGAAAAAGGAAAATTCTGCTTCACATCCAGCATTTATCCTATCCTCCGGGCGGCTCGGTCAACGACGGTGTGGTAACTTGTCTTCCTTGCATGGTAATTTATCTTCCTTTCAGGACCTCCTTAAACAGGTCTAGGTAGGAGGGCTAAGAATCTTTACTTCCCTCCCACAATTGCTAAAGGAAGTGATGCATGGACAGGATGTGATGTAAATCACATCATCTCAACTAAGGGTATATAACATAAGGCCAGGCAGGAAATCGCTCTGTTGCTTCCTTTTCTTCCTTGGTGGATGTGATGGCCTAACCGTCGGTGAGATCAAGCGTGTGGGGAAGGGGATTACTATATAGATAGATAGATTTAAAAAGGGTTGTTGCTCCGTGGGTCTGGGCTGTGTGTTTGTGATACATTTATAGTATTGTGTTGTTGCCTTTTAATAAATACCTTTTAATGTAGACGAACCTTGTGTAATATATATATATTAATTTGGTGATACACCACATTTGGAGACCACGAATTTTAGACTTCTACAAAGGTTATTTATGAGGTAATATCACATTAATAGATAGTCAGATTTTTTTTTGGGGGGGGGGGGGGAAGTACTTTGTCTAATTATCCTCTGCATGGGAAATCAAGTGCTGATTGTGTGTGGATCCTAGTTCGGGCCTCCATTTTAATATACACGCTTGGGCATCAGGCCACAATTTTGAATATATTAGTTTTGTTGTGTTTTGACTACCATAGTTCAGGCCTAGTAGTTTTTCAGGCCTTCATTTTTATTTTATTGTAATAGACTACCAGCATAGGCCTCAATTATTATTTTTAATCCTTTATATCGTACTAGCTTATTTTGCTACATAAAACAAAGATATCGTACAGGTTGTTTTTGTGGGTTTCAAATATCTGAGTTGAGTTTTGTTGTGCTTTGACTATCAGAGTACAGGCCTAGCCCTGCATTTGAATACACTATAGTAGGCTTCCATGCGGCTTCTTTTTGTATTTGAATGCTGATTTGATTCCTTTGCATCCTAGTTCGGGCCTCCATTGTAATATACAAGCTTGGGCATCAGGCCTCAATTTTGAATATATTAGTTGTGTTGTGTGTTTTAAATACCTGAGTTTGTTGTGTTTTGACTACCATAGTTCAGGCCTAGTAGTTTTTCAGGCCTTCATTTTTATTTTATTGTAATAGACTACCAGCATAGGCCTCAATTATTATTTTTAATCCTTTATATCGTACTAGCTTATTTTGCTACATAAAACAAAGAAATCATACAGGTTGTTTTTGTGGGTTTCAAATATCTGAGTTGAGTTTTGTTGTGCTTTGACTATCAGAGTACAGGCCTAGCCCTGCATTTGAATACACTATAGTAGGCTTCCATGCGGCTTCTTTTTGTATTTGAATGCTGATTTGATTCCTTTGTATCCTAGTTCGGGCCTCCATTTTAATATACAAGCTTGGGCATCAGGCCTCAATTTTGAATATATTAGTTTTGTTGTGTGTTTCAAATACCTGAATTTGTTGTGTTTTGACTACCATAGTTCAGGCCTAGTAGTTTTTCAGGCCTTCATTTTTATTCTATTGTAACAGACTACCAGCATAGGCCTCAATTATTATTTTTAATCCTTTATATCGTACTAGCTTATTTTGCTACATAAAACAAAGATATCATACAGGTTGTTTTTGTGGGTTTCAAATATCTGAGTTGAGTTTTGTTGTGCTTTGACTATCAGAGTACAGGCCTAGCCCTGCATTTGAATACACTATAGTAGGCTTCCATGCGGCTTCTTTTTGTATTTGAATGCTGATTTGATTCCTTTGTATCCTAGTTCGGGCCTCCATTTTAATATACAAGCTTGGGCATCAGGCCACAATTTTGAATATATTAGTTTTGTTGTGTGTTTCAAATACCTGAGTTTGTTGTGTTTTGACTACCATAGTTCAGGCCTAGTAGTTTTTCAGGCCTTCATTTTTATTCTATTGTAACAGACTACCAGCATAGGCCTCAATTATTATTTTTAATCCTTTATATCGTACTAGCTTATTTTGCTACATAAAACAAAGATATCATACAGGTTGTTTTTGTGGGTTTCAAATATCTGAGTTGAGTTTTGTTGTGCTTTGACTATCAGAGTACAGGCCTAGCCCTGCATTTGAATACACTATAGTAGGCTTCCATGCGGCTTCTTTTTGTATTTGAATGCTGATTTGATTCCTTTGTATCCTGGTTCGGGCCTCCATTTTAATATACAAGCTTGGGCATCAGGCCACAATTTTGAATATATTAGTTTTGTTGTGTGTTTCAAATACCTGAGTTTGTTGTGTTTTGACTACCATAGTTCAGGCCTAGTAGTTTTTCAGGCCTTCATTTTTATTTTATTTTAATAGACTACCAGCATAGGCCTCAATTATTATTTTTAATCCTTTATATCGTACTAGCTTATTTTGCTACATAAAACAAAGATATCATACAGGTTGTTTTTGTGGGTTTCAAATATCTGAGTTGAGTTTTGTTGTGCTTTGACTATCAGAGTACAGGCCTAGCCCTGCATTTGAATACACTATAGTAGGCTTCCATGCGGCTTCTTTTTGTATTTGAATGCTGATTTGATTCCTTTGTATCCTAGTTCGGGCCTCCATTTTAATATACAAGCTTGGGCATCAGGCCACAATTTTGAATATATTAGTTTTGTTGTGTGTTTCAAATACCTGAGTTTGTTGTGTATATTTTAATAGGCACTACTGGTGTTGAAGTTAATTAGCAAGTATTACCTTCACCATACTAAGATAAGTATAATTTGCATTGTGGGTACTAGTCTATTTTTCTACATATTACACCTGGCCTACTGAATAGTCATCAACTATTGTTGGCTACTCAGTAGCATGCTACTTTAGTCGCAAATTGATTTGGATTCTTACTTGGGTGAGTAAAAGAGTAGGAATGTCTTTTCAAGGGGCCAAATACTTTCCCACAGAAGTGCGTGAGTACTTTAGGAAACATATTCAAAAACATGATGGTCCATATGAGCTTCCAGAGCCAGCAAACCCAGACAGTTAAAAAAGGGGAGAGATTAATGGATGTTCTAACAAATTGTAAATAAAAAGTATAGAACAAAGAAAAGAAAAAGTTTAGTCACACAAGCTGTTGTAGCCACAATAGGAGGCCTAATAGACTTAGTTGTAGAATTACGGCAGCATAATTTGGAAACAACAAATAAAATGGAGGAAGCAATGGACAAAAGGGATTGTTTAAAAATTGCAGCTTTGAGAACAACTACAATTGTTGGGGAACTAGAAAGGGAGTTAAGGGAAATAGAAGAGCAGAGGGATGCTTATGGAGTAAAAATAACAGAACTTCAAAACATAATAATGGACTATAAAAATAAAACAAAGTTAGAAGGGATAAAAGGAGTCAGAGACATTGCCAAAATATATCCAGATCTGGATATGTTCGTGGCACAAAATAAAGAACCAGTGCCGAAAATGAACCAAGATAGAAAAGAGTTCTTATGTTATTCTGTTCCACAAGTAGATACCATACCACAAGCACCAGTTATTGTTTCAGAATTATTTAATGCAAGGCAAACACCTACAGGATTTTCTATGCAGACTCGACCGATGTCTATGGCAGATAAAGACAATTTCCAGAAATGGTGGGGAAGTATGCCAACTAACAACTTTAATACGTTTACACATTGGTTTATGAGGGGAGCAGATAGAGCTAAAAAAGGAGGTCTTAACTTAGAGGAATGGACTATTGGGATTTAATAACAGTGTGTCTGATCAGGCAGGAAGAATTACTGCAACTAATTTCTATCTACTTAGCATAGAGAAAGAAATAGCAAATATTACCATGAAGCCAACAGATGGTCATAGAGAGGTAGCTCAAAGGAAAATTTTTTGGTATACTCTACGACAACCTCAACAGCCTCTAGTGCTGGGCTCACCAGAACATATAGCAAAAGTAATGGAAGCCCTTCCCCGGGAGTGTCAAGAATTTGTCAGGCTTTTTGATCCAACACCAACAGACTTGGAAATGGTACTAACTAGAGCTGATAAGTGGTGGATCAAGCATCCTTTCACAGAACAGGCCTGCTCTGTTTCAGCTGTAAGAACATTTAAGGTCGAGTCTGGTAGAGATATAGATGGTAAATGGAGAAACCAGACGTGGGATGTACCCCAGAACAAGAAGGATGATCAAAACTGGAGACCAAAACAGAACCTTGACAAAAGATAGAGAGATCCACCTAGGGACTATAGGAAAAGGGATGGCAGCAACTGGAGGGCTAATCAGGAGGGAGAGAGAAACGGTAACATGGGCTATTGGGAACTCAGGAGACAGAAGGATAGGATAGAAGAGGAAAATCACATACTTAAAAACAAGGTAGCTGAGTCAGAGAGGAAATTTAAGGAAAGTGAGGCAAAGATGCAATATAGTGTTATAAAAGAGGGACGGAGTAAAAGTGAGTCACAATGACAAATCCCAACCCCTGCGCCTCAGCATCTCATTCACTCAGCTAATTTAACCATGGATGAGGCAGGTCGGCCTACCATTTATACAGTCATCGCAGGGGTAGGGAAAAATATGTTGGTAGATACAGGAGCAGCAGTTACAATGACCAACAGGGTCAAAAATGGGGATTCTTCAGTAAGTATTATGGGAGTTACTGGGAATCCACAGGAGTTTAGAGCAGGTCCAATTGATGTAGCAGTTGGAGGAAAAACAATACAAGTAGAAGCAATAGTGGGTTGGCCAGAGGAAATATTGGGAATAGAAGCTTTAAAAAAAGGAAATTTCATTGTAGATCTTGCCAATTTTTGTTTGTGGTAGACAGAAAAGGTGAATCAGGTAAGTACAGAGTTGACGAAAGGGGTTGTGCTCCCAATGGCATATATTGTCTCTCCGATAAAAAGTCTGGAAAAAAACAAACTGAATATGTATATGTTTCTAATGATGGAATCTAGTGTTCCCACAGAGCAAGGCTGTATAAGAATGAAGATGCGTGTCAACAGAAGATTGTGGTGGATCCTTGTTACAGGATGGATAAGTATAAGCTGTATCACAGTAGGAATGGGGAGACAGGCAATAAGGCCAGAAGATACCGCAAATAAGGGAGAGAGTTTGAAAAGATTGGAGTTACATTACGTTCAAGCAGATAGATTTATTTGGCCCAGGGAATTGGAAGTAAAAGAGGGTGGAGGGTTACAAGTAAACATTATTTTGCCACATAATAGTACCAGGGGATTAGCTCTTAGAGCTCCAATAAAAAGTATAGAGGGACATAACTGGGAATGGGTTATAAGATATGGACAGATAATGAATACAGGAAACTTTAAAGGAAGGACTAAAATAACAACAAAGGTACAAGGGAGGTTTACAAATACTACAGTAGTAGTGAGTAACTTAACATTAGAAGAAGGTGGAGAATGGGACGCTGCAGTTATAGCTGCCCAGCCTGACCTAGAGGAATTCTGCAATTTTGATACTGGAAAGGGGTGTGTTCTAACAATAGATGAAGTATTTGTCTCTGTAAAGGAGCTGCAACGTTGTAAAGATCAGCAGAAGGTACCATGGCCAATAGGCGGATTGGTGGTGGTACCAACACATGAAACAGTTGTGCAAGGGGTTGGGTGGACTTACTACCCAATAATTCTAAATTTTAATGATTTTTCTATTCCTCCAAAGTGCCCGGAATCACAGCGGCAGTGGTTTAAGCAAAGTATACAAGAGACCATCATTGAGTGGACCGGAGCAGGGAGTCGAGAAAAACGGGACACACTTGCAGCCCTTTTAGGAGGAGTCGGAACTGGATTGGGAGTATGGAATTCAGCAGACATCATTGGACTGAACAGCAGGATAAACTCCCTTACTGATGGCATGGGACATGCTTTGAAAACAGGTGAAGTAGCTGACTCCCTTATAGTGAGTAGACTGACAGACAATGTTGATGACATACACACCATTGCCAACAACCTGCATCTAGTTGAGGAAAATATTGCTTCCATTGCTAACAGCATTAAGAATGAAATAGTGGGAACTGCCATTTTCTGTTCTATGATTGGAGGAAAGCTGTTGGCAGATTTAAAGGAAACTATTAAAGACATCCAGGAAAACAAGTGGGCAAGACAAATCAATGCAACAAGGATTATCACGTCATTGAAAAGAAAAGGAGTGGACATCACTGAGGACAATCTTAAATACAGCTATATTGAAGGCCCAGATCAATGGATGCCACATGGACTACAATCTGGGACAATAGGACTAATCCTGGCAATTCCCCGTTGGGAGGGGCAGGCAGAGCAACTGAACTTTATACATAGCAGTGGCACGTTAAGTGATGGAATCTACAAGCAACACTTCCCATCAAAAAGACTGGCCACTATTACAGGATTGGAGATGGATGAAAGCTGTTGCAGGAAATCTCAACACTGATGGCTGTGCAGTTGTGTTTGGGAGAAAGGAGCTGAGGAGGATGGCTGTGTGCAGTTGATAAAAGAAAACCTAGTGCAAGACGTGATCCGCATAGGGGACATTGCATGCTTTATCGGCCACTCTGAATATAGGACAGTTGATGAAATATGTTTAGTGGAAGAAGGGTCTTGTATCATGGTAACCACTACTATACATGTAGGAACTCATACACTATTTCCATCAAGAAACCTTACCACTGAAATGATCAATTTTACTGCAAATGCAGATTGGACAAATTTGATAACTAAGCTTTTTCCCCCAATTCCAAAGCTTACCTTGGAACTTCATGAGTTAGTAAAACGTACCAAACAACAACTACACCCCATCAGCTTACTGCTGGAACAACAGAAAAAGGAAATAGAAATTACTACAAAAAACGTTGAGCATTCCTGGAGGGGAATTCTTACCAATGCAGAGACACATCCAGTCCTACGAACACTGTCGCTGGTACTCATGTTCATTCAAGTATTAACGACAATTATAATAATATACTTTTGTGTGGCAATGAAACAAATGAGGAAGAAACTTGCAAGGAGGATATATAATAATTTGTCTTTTTCCTCTTCTTTCTCTCTCTCATACATTCTTCAATAAAGTTTTACATTGCACATTGGTAACTTGTCTTCCTTGCATGGTAATTTATCTTCCTTTCAGGACCTCCTTAAACAGGTCTAGGTAGGAGGGCTAAGAATCTTTACTTCCCTCCCACAATTGCTAAAGGAAGTGATGCATGGACAGGATGTGATGTAAATCACATCATCTCAACTAAGGGTATATAACATAAGGCCAGGCAGGAAATCGCTCTGTTGCTTCCTTTTCTTCCTTGGTGGATGTGATGGCCTAACCGTGGGTGAGATCAAGCGTGTGGGGAAGGGGATTACTATATAGATAGATAGATTTAAAAAGGGTTGTTGCTCTGTGGGTCTGGGCTGTGTGTTTGTGATACATTTATACTATTGTGTTGTTGCCTTTTAATAAATACCTTTTAATGTAGACGAACCTTGTGTAATATATATATATTAATTTGGTGATACACCACAGACGGGATCGAAAAACAGTATTCGTCAGTGTCTTATGCCCCTTTCGATTGGGTCAAGGACCTGGTCAGGCAGGCGGGTGTAGCGGCTAAGATGGTGAAGGTGGATATCGAATCCGAGTTTCGTTTACTACTTGTGCATCCTCAGAGTCATTGATTCCTTGGCTGTTTTGTTGACGGGCAGTACTTTGTGGACCTTTGTATACCCATGGGGTGTTCTATTTCTGGTTCCTATTTCAAAGCCTTCAGTACGTTCTTGCAATGGGTAGCGCACACCAAGTCAGGTTGCCATGGGATTACCCATTACCTTGACGATTTCCTTTTCGTGGGTCCCGCGGGTCTCTCCACATGCAACTTGCAACATGCATACTGAGGACCTTTTAAGGATATGTCAAGATTTCAGGGTTCCCCTGGCAGACAAAAAGACGGATGGGCCTACCACGGAATTGACGTTCCTGGGTATCCTGATCAATTCGGACAAGATGGAGTGCAGCTTACCGATGGAGAAGGTGTTGGACCTGTCTGCAGAACTGGCAGCCCTAGCAGGCGCATGAAGAGTGTCACTGCGGCGGCTGCAATCCATCTTGGGAAAACTGAATTTTGCGTGCAGGATCATTCCAATGGGCCGAATATTCAGCAGAAGAATGTCGTTGGCTACAGCCGGAATAATACAGTCGTATCATTTTATAAAAGTGTCCGGGGCTATGAAGGAGGATGCATGAGTGTGGACGGCATTTCTACGGAACTTCAACGGGAGCACCTTGATTCAGCCGAGCAGGGTGACGAACGGGCAGCTCAACCTTTATGCAGGAACAAGTGAAGTCAGAGTGGGAGTCTATTTTAGTTGTGCGCAGCGCCGTGGCCCGCATCCTGGGTTAGGGGAGGGCTTAAAGACGATGCTACAGTTCTGGAGCTGTTTGCCATCACCGCAGCGGTTCATCTGTGTGGCAGGGGCTTCGGGAACCACCATGTCCTTTTTCAATCAGGCAACCTGAACACGGTCCGGGTAGTCAATAGCTTGACAGCGGTGTCTGGGCCGTTGATACGGCTCATACGGTATTTGGTTCTTTGTTGCTTACAGGCGAACATCTGGGTGAGGGATGAGAGTGTTACCGCCTTAACGTTGGGGTGGTTGACGCCCTTTCTCGGTTGCAGGGAACCCGGTTCCGAACACTAGCGCCGGAGGCAAAGGATCACAGAGAGGACATACTTGCAGAACTCTGGGAGCTTGGAGTGGTAAGGTAGCTGGTTACGTCAGTCAGTAGCGCCGAAGACGTGGGTGGCCTACAGGAAGGTATGGAACAGATGGAGCAACATGGTTGAGGAAACCGGTGGTGAAGGTTCGGAAGAGAAGGCGATTGGAATTCTGCTGTGGTTCTTGCTCCAGAGAGCAGAAGAGGTGATTCCAGGGCGACTGTGGCTCGGCAGTTGGTGGTCCTGAAATTTATGTTCAGGTTGGCAGTGCAGAAGGACTTAACAAAGGAGTTTGTGGTTTGTCGGGTGGTCAAAGGCATGTTTAAAGGGGAGCACCGGATGGACAGGGGGCGCCCAATCACTTTCTCTTTGCTGCTACGCCTGGGTGAGGCGTTGGGTATGCTATGCAGGGACTGCAAACTGGTCTCGGAAAACAGGCACGGTTCGGGGGGCTGCTGGCAGAGGACATCTGTCTGGAAAGTGACAGATTGTTGGTATGGCTAAGGAGGTTCAAAACAGATCAGGCTGGAAAAGGAAGGGAAATGGTCATATACAAAACTGGAACGGAGTGATACCCCCAGGCAAGTGTGAGGTTGTACTTGGAAAAAAGGCCACCAGGGCCAGGCCCACTGCTATTGCATGCCAACGGCCAGGCCTGTCACGGTTTCAATTCGAAAGGATGCTGAAGAAGTCCTTACGGCAGTGAGGCCTGGACCAGCGGACTTCGGCACACATTTGTTTCAGATCAGGGCCGCTACGGAGGCGGCAAGGCTAGGTCTGCCAAAAGACATGGTTAAAAAGATTGGGAGATGGGAGTCGCAACGTTTTAGGTCCTACATACGGCCAGAAAGGGTCATCTAATTGGATTTTGTTTGTGTGTTGCAGAAATTAAACAGCTGTGGATCGTTGGCCATTCCTACATGTATTGGGCTCACCGGTTAGCCGCAGTCACTGGAGACAATGTCCAACTGGGCTTCCTGGAGACGAGCGTGCAAGTACGATGGCTTGGGTTCCGCGGCTTGAGGTGGACACAGGTGAATGGCCTGTTGGAGAGCAACGCTCAGCATCACAGTAGCCCACACATTTTGATTATACACACCGGGGGCAATGATTTGGGAGTGATACCTATGATAAAAATGTTGAAGGATATGAAGAGGGATGTGAAGTTTTGGCTAGAACAGTTTACTGGCTTGTTCATAGTGTGGTCCGAAATGATCAAAAGGAGATCATGGCGGAATGCAAGGGATCTGGTTTCGATGGATAGAGCAAGGCAAAAGATAAAAAAGCAGATGGCTAGTTTTGTAAGGAACTTTTTGTTTCATTACCATTAGGCATCAAGAATTTGAAGGTGCAGAAGCCGATGAATTATTTTGCCACAAAAAGGGTCATCTAACAGAGATAGGATTAGAACTGTTTACGCTGGAGCTTAAGGATGGGGCTAGGCGGGCCTTAGCTTTATTGATAGAGCAAGAGGGGGGATCACAGCCTCAGGAGGCTTCCATCGCCTGCTCTGTGGTGGGAGGTGAGTCACCCGGCCCACAGGCTTAAGCGGGCGTTGCCCTGCCTCATGGGCGTGCTTAGTAAAGCACTGGGAGGCTCTGGGCGCGGGCCCAGGGCATGAGGTTACTGACCGGGCCAGGCTCATCCTCCGGGATGTTTATTTGAGCTGTGATGTAACAATGTTAATTATGTTAATTGGTTATTGGATTATGGTTGCTTTAATAAAGCTGTGGCCCGTAATTTTCCCAAGAAACACTTGGTCAGTGTGCTAATTTAACTAAACTCCTAATGGAGATTGCCGGTATCATGGGTGAGGTCTTGTTTTTTTAACCTTTTCATCTTCTTTGGCTAAAAAGAGTGCAAATCTCCTCTTATGAGTTATTAATACTATATTTAAAGCAACTGATAAAACGTTATACTGTATACCTTACAGTTCTAAATATTTTTTGAAATCATGTACTAAAATTAAACCTTTATCTAAAACAGATAACGCATTGTTAAAATATAAGAATCTATATCAGTGTCTCTTTCCTTTTTAAGTTGGGGACTAGCTGTTTACCTTACAGTACTCATGCGGATCACGTTGGACATCCAGAATATACCGGGTGATATTACAGTTGGCTCATCATATTTGCATTAAATGTGCACTAATTTCAACTGACTGCATTTTAACTGCATCTAAGCAAGCACAATTATATAACAATTCCTTTCACTATTTCCAAGCATTTCTTGTCTTAATATACAAAATAATTGAATTATTATATTTCTTTAATGATCATGTTGGATGACCAATAGATTGTTTTTAACAGCAAACACAAATTTTATTAGTACAAATAAATAAAATAGAAAAAGACCTACACGTGTTATATTTTCTATAGTGTTTATATTAAAAACTAGCGACTTGCCCATCAAAAATGACGGCAATAAAATTGGAAGCCTGGCAATGCTATTTGCCACACAATGCGAGGATCTCCCCCCTCTACTTAATGCGACTCGCGATGAGCGCATTTGGGCTCATTGCGCATGTTCAACCCATAACTTTTAACATAGCGTTATCGACAAACTTACAATTACCACAACTATTATATGTGATAAGACAAATGAGTAATCAGAATTAAAATGATACTCAAGAGATGGAGATAGCACTTCTTGAAGCGCATCGCAGGATAGACTAAAACTTTGTAAAAAATATCCAAGTTTATGAAGCATGTTAAGCATGATGTAATGATAGACAGGAAATACAGTAACTATGATCAAAGGGCACAACAGTTGCCATATGTGCTCTACACCATCAGTTAGATTACATTTTTAAAACTGACTAAGAATTAACTTATATTGAATTTTAGTTTAGTCCCTGAAGCTGTCTTAAAGAAACCTGCATAAGTATTAAGGCTGGAGTCTGTAACTGTTACACATTGTATTATAGATTTACGTGATGCTTAGGAATAGAATATGGTGGTGCAGTGGTAAAAAGTTTTCTTTAAAGATTATTTTTTTAACTAGCGAATTGATGGCAATAAAATTTGATGCCTAGCAATGCTGTTTTCCACACAATGAAATGTTCTGCCCCCTCTGAGCACCTTCGGCGCTCATTGCGAGCCCCATGCAGAACTCCTTTGGCACTCATCTCGTGGCTCACAAGGAGTGCCTTTGGCGCTCATTGCGAACCTCTCCTCCCATCTACTTCACAGCTCATTACATACCTCTGAAACTTGCAACTTTTGTGCTTGGGAATGCCATGTGTCTCTTTCCACCATCTCCCCCTGTCCCTTCCCTGTGTCTTTCTCCTCTGTGTCTCTTTGAGTGGCACTCACTGACTGCCGTTGGTTTTATTTTCAATGTCCAGCGTGCCTGGCGTTGCTGGTGTAAGTGTTACTGTTTTTGCTGTAGTGTATTTTCTAAGTCCTGCATGCCTGGCGTCATTGGTGTAAGTGTTACTGTCTTTTGTGTTGTGTATTTTCTAAGTTCTGCGTGCTTGGCCTTGCTGAGCCTCCTTTTCATCTTGTTTCAGAATTTTTACGTTTTTTTCGGCCGCCATTTTTTTCCCCGCTTCAGAGATTTTCGTTCGTTTAAATAGACAAAATATCCCTCAAAAGAACTTGCACCCCACTCAAAGGCTTCCTGGCTCTCCCCCTGTGCTGTGTGTGAATGTGTAAGTGAATTTGAGGCATATTTGTGTATTAATTAAAGATAAACAACTCTGGGTAATACTGCCATCTAATGGCCATTCTGAAAACAACAGCTTATTGAGCAACCATAGCTTTGTAAACTCCTTACAAACATTAAATGAGCTGTTTCATAAGCTAAGGTCCATTTACCAAAACTTTTACACACTCTAGATTGTTTATAATTTAAAGATATGTCTAAGTTTCCATGTTTTTACCTTTCTCTAATCTAACACATACATGCTGCTTATATCAGAAACACACATTACATTGAGTCATTCTATACACACACAAACATATTTTATTTAAAAATAAAACTTATTTTCCACATTATTTTTGCTTACGGAGGGCCTCATTCAATTCAGGGCCGTAACTTGGCCGCAAGTCGTAGATTCCTTGTGATCGGGTTACGGCCCTATCGCTACATCTACGCTGCTATTGAATTGTCTGGTGCCGCAAGGACATCCCCTTTCCTAATTGTAAACCATGCGATCGGAAGTAAGCATTTGCTGCAAGCCCTTAAATCGTGTTTCAAACCCGCAAGCTTGGATACATGTAAATGCAATCCAGCACTGTAAATGATGGGGAACACAATGGGGGACATGAGGATTAAAAGCAAAACTTTCTCAAGCTTGCAAAACGGCAAATTCCATTACTTCATTTCAGGTTTAATTTCCGTCCAGTCCTCCGGGCTTGAATGATCTCCAAGCCTATAACTCGCTATTGAAAGCCATACAGGTGTAAGATATGGCTTATACAGTGAACATTTTTAAACATTGTGTATTTAATAAGTGTATCTTATAAAATATATGTAGTTGTATAGATCTTTATTCATAATATATAGATTGTGTTCATCTAACCCATCCCTGAGAAACCAGAGATGTGGCTATCTATTCATACTGTAACAAAAGACTTATGCCTGAGGTTGTTTATGGGTAAACAAAAGAACAGTTGGGTGTGGAGGTCTCTTGGCCCAGGGTGTTTATATGTAAACAAAGGGACATCTGTGTGTGAGATTCCCATCTATGGAATTTTTATGGAGTTTGGGGTAAGGTGAGATGATTTTAATAAGATGTACAGTCACATATCAAGGGGGAGTGTCCAAGAAAGATATACAAAAAGCCCAGAGAGTTTAGTCAGTCTATGTCTGGAGTCTAAGGTCTAAGGCTGGAAGTCTGGAAGTCCAAGAAGTCTAGGAGTGTGGGTGTCCATGAAGAGGTGTCCAGAGGATTGCCCAGCTGAGCAGAAGCCATGCCGTGCTGTGACTTGAAGCCTAAAGATATGGACTCTGAAGATATTTGCTGACCTGTGGTGTAGTATTTAATAATAATGTAGTTATTCATATAAGTATCTTTTTGTAAATATCGTTTTATCCCTACTGTCTATCTGTTTGTCTAAAACCCATTGTGTAACCGTATATTGATTTATGCTAAATATATTTTAATTATAAACTTATTCATATGTTCGTTTATTGATTTGTCCAAAAGAACTTATTATTTGTAGAAATTATACATTAATTATTTAATTATCAGTTAATTTCTTACATATATGGCGAGCCTTGATCCAGGAGGACATTAATGTAATAATCAAGCATATTAATAACTATAATATTTTGCATAAATTAATGTACTATTTTGCTATTGTGTGCTGTAGTTATAGAAAGTTGTAGAAACGTTTTTGTTTGTTACGTTTGGCTGTGGTAGATTCAGGATTCTAAAGCAGGTTTTGTTTACTCTTATATTTTTGCTTTTCTGCACTTTTAAAATTGTATAGTTTTGTTACCCAATAATGGAGGGCTTAATGAAAAAGATTGCTAATGTTGATAACTCTGATGCTATAATTAGAGCTATGGTAAATACTTCTGACTCCTGGTCAAACGCCCAGAATCTAGTAGAATTAGCTATTAATGAAAAGAAATTGTCTAAATCAAAAGGGAAAACAATTTTAATATTTGCTGCACATTGGATTGCAGAACAATATAAACATTTATGTGTGCAGAAACAAGCTTTAGAGACTAAAGTGTGTGAGCTTAATACTGTTTTAGAAACCCTTACTGTCACTGCCACTACAGCATCTGCTTTGGGTTTAGATAATCAGAAGACATTGCAAGAAAATGAGCAACTACATAGAAAAAATAAGGAACTTGTGGATAGATTGCTAGATGCAGAAAGTGCAATAAGAAGTTTAGTTTCTTGTAAAAAGGATACTGATTATAGTCAATGTTTAGCAAAATGTAAAGAGACAGAGGTCCAGAAAGTGGACTGCAAAGTTTTTAAGAAAAGTAAAAATGATTGTTTCAAAATGGCGCCAGATTCTACTGAGCTCAAGAGAGGAGCACATGGGCAGGTCATTTCTGAAACTACTGTGAATAGATCTCTTTCTATTAGTGAAATTCAGACTTTGAGCAAAACGCTTGATTGTATAGGTTTTCATGATGATCCTGTTGAAATCATGATAAGAATTGAAACGTTTTTAAAATTTAATGCAAATTTAACTGAGACTGATGAATTTGCTGTGATTATGGCTTCTTTAGATCAATCCTTAAAATCTAGTTTGCCTTCTGATGTTTTTGCAGAGCCTAGATCTAAAGAGCATTTGGTTAAAGAGATTTTAAATGTACTGGGTTTAAATGAATTGGATCATCATTCTGTGTTTGGTAACTGTACTCAGAATATGGGAGAGTCTGTACAAGAGTATAGTGATAGATTATTCACTTTGTATAAACTCACACTCCCTTCTGATACTGAGGCCAATCAGAATGATCACATTTATAAGAAGGCCTTACTAAAAAGATGTCTGCCTGAAATTATACATATTGTTGGGTTGACAGTGTCTACAAACAATCACTTTTTAAAAATTCTACATTATCTAAAGAGATTAGAGAGCAGTTTAAGAGAGATAAATAGAAATAAAGGCAGAATTTGTGTAGTTAAGACCACCCCACCCCAAACAAAGATGTTTAGCAATGCAAATCAAATCTCTTGTTTTGCTTGTGGAAAATTGGGACATTTTGCCAGGTACGGCAAAAATGTGTTACATCCCCTCCCTAATTCAAACAAAGGGCTGCATAATACAAGATGGACAAACAATAGCCATAGTCACACCAGGTGGGCAACAAATGGTAGATTTAGAATAAATACAAATACTCCATTTGTTCCTTATCATGTACTGAAATCTCAAAATGAATTGCTCAAGGCTGAGAATTTTACACTAAAACAGGAAAGGAAAAAATTTAGAAGCTCTAAGATCAGAACTGAATCAGTGTAAATTAAACTATAGTACAGAAAATGATTTACTTATCAATCTTTCCCAAACTAACTGATTATCAAGTTTTATTTTTACAGGAAAACAGAAATGGGCAAATGAAAAAGGAAGGAAAGGAGATCCAGTAAATGACCTTCCCTAATTTCTTCACAGGTTTTTTTTATTTTTAAATATATAATAGAGGACCTTTGCTTTTATTTTTAAAGACAAGCCTCTATAAATATATATTTATTTTTTACATTTTTTTTATACAGTGTGGGTGGGACAAATTCCAAATTCTAGTTTTTGGTGTATTATTTTATACACACATTTTACAACATCTGCACTGTCAGCTACTTTTTTGTTTTTGCTGAGTAAATCTGAGTAAATCTTACTTTTTTTAACTGTTGCCACAATGAGGACTGTCCATGTAAGTGAGCATTTTAACTGTGATTTTTGAGAAGCAGTTATACACTGTTATTTTTGTGTTTTTAAAGCCTCGTTAATTGTTTTGCTTGTTTTTTTATGAATGACAGCAAGTGTTTAAAATATTTTTATACAGATTGCATGGTATCCTTTCTTTTGAAAAAAAAAATAATGCATCCCAACACCCATTTCATAAAATCTAAGTTTTCTAGGTGGGGACATTTTAAAGTATAAAGGAATCATTCAATCTGGATCATTTTTTTTATTTTTAATTATTTTTCTTAAACATTGTTTTTTTTTATATTTTTCTGAAGGAGGTGTGGCACACAAAGGAACCTCACCAGTATTCGTATAGTTTCAGAACTAGTACATTCTGGAGCTACATGAATATAAATGTAAATATACTATACTTATATGAATAATAATTTAGTAATTCAGTAATGATTTGTAATTGATATTCGTTTAACATTAATTTGGTTCTACCAATTAGACATTTAGTATGATACCCCATTGGTCAGTCATTCGTTTATATCTTGTTTTAATTGTTTATCTCTGTTAGGGACACAGACCATTTTAGAATTAGATCACCCCAATTTAGGAACGGTTGGAATATGTGGTTATTATGATCTGCTGTTTTTTATTATTTTCTATATCTTGTTTTAGAAAACCAGACTTGAAAGTGATGGAGACTCTGAGACATGTGTGAAATGTACAAACTTTAGTGATTCCACTAAGATCCTGCTGCATGCTTTAAATGTAGTTGTGGGTCTTACAATTTCCTGAAGCTACACAGAGATTATCACACACATTTTCCATTTCCTGAGTGAATACTGAGTCACATTTAATGTTTTCACTAAAGTACCTAATAAGATGTTACTGTCTTTTGTGTTGTGTATTTTCTAAGTTCTGCGTGCTTGGCCTACAGACTTTTTCTATCCACACGTGCTCACAATAAAGTGTCCTTTGAGTGGTTTCTTCAATACACACAATAAAAAAAAAGACAGCATAAGTCTTAAAGCAAGCTAGCTAGGTGTAACATTAACCTCTCAATAAGATCCAATATGGGTCAGAGAATGGGACACGGGTGAAAATGGTGACACATGGATTCAACAATGCAGGACAAAATGGTGGACGTTGGGTGTGGCACACAGAAGTGGTATTGAAGTGTAAACAGATCTTGTGGCTGAGGGATACATTTGCAATAGTTATGGGAGGGTGATGTGATTTTACACAGTAGCCACAGGAGTATAAATGAATATTATAAAATGCATACTGTGAGTGCATACATAATTAGTCAAAATTTGCCTCACAGAACCCTAAAATTTACAGAAAATATTGGTTGTTATCAAATCATTCCTGTCTCAGTGAACTGTATTACTTTGAAATCTCACACACACACAGGGGGTCTATACACAATAGGCCATATTTGTTTGTGTAAATTGAGAGAGAGCTCATTCTATATTTTGTATCATTCGCTCTCTAAGTGGGGATATGTAAGATATGGCTTATACAGTGAACATTTTTAAACATTGTGTATTTAATAAGTGTATCTTATAAAATATATGTAGTTGTATAGATCTTTATTCATAATATATAGATTGTGTTCATCTAACCCATGCCTGAGAAACCGGAGATGTGGCTATCTATTCATACTGTAACAAAAGACTTATGCCTGAGGTTGTTTATGGGTAAACAAAAGAACAGTTGGGTGTGGAGGTCTCTTGGCCCAGGGTGTTTATATGTAAACAAAGGGACATCTGTGTGTGAGATTCCCATCTATGGAATTTTTATGGAGTTTGGGGTAAGGTGAGATGATTTTAATAAGATGTACAGTCACATATCAAGGGGGAGTGTCCAAGAAAGATATACAAAAAGCCCAGAGAGTTTAGTCAGTCTATGTCTGGAGTCTAAGGTCTAAGGCTGGAAGTCTGGAAGTCCAAGAAGTCTAGGAGTGTGGGTGTCCATGAAGAGGTGTCCAGAGGATTGCCCAGCTGAGCAGAAGCCATGCCGTGCTGTGACTTGAAGCCTAAAGATATGGACTCTGAAGATATTTGCTGACCTGTGGTGTAGTATTTAATAATAATGTAGTTATTCATATAAGTATCTTTTTGTAAATATCGTTTTATCCCTACTGTCTATCTGTTTGTCTAAAACCCATTGTGTAACCGTATATTGATTTATGCAATATATATATTAATTATAAACTTATTCATATGTTCGTTTATTGATTTGTCCAAAAGAACTTATTATTTGTAGAAATTATACATTAATTATTTAATTATCAGTTAATTTCTTACACAGGCTTGGAGGTTAAAGGCCTCAAACTTGAAGCATTGTAGATGCAAATATATATTCAATCCAGCACTATAAAGCACTGTAAATGATGGGGAACACAGTGGGTGACATGAGGATTAATAGCAAAACATTCTAAAGCTTGCACATTGTCAAAATCCAATACTTCATTTCAGGTTTAATTTCCGTCCAGTCCTCCGGGCTTGAATTACCTCCAAACCCTTAACTCGCTATTGAAGCCGTACGGGCTTGGATGATGAATGACATCCAAGCCTGCATAACTTTACATGACGGCTGGGACAAGAAATTGAACATGAAATAAAGTATTTTTTGGGCCGATTTGCTTCCTTGAAATAGTTGTGCTTTTAATTCTAAGAACCAAACATTACTTTCACTTTTAATAAAAGCAAAGGATGTCATCTTTTTTTGCTTAATTAGTGCTATGTTTTGTAAATAAGACCGTTGAGGAACCTCTTTAGTGTAAGTAAGCTGTGGTTCACGTTTAGCCATTTACGGACATTTACCATTTAAGGGCAAATCGAAGCAATTGAATAGCGAATAAGGATTTCTGGTGGCTGCAAATCAAGCAGCCATGAAAGATCAAAGGCTTTGACAGAAATATGCTGCAATTGAGCAAATCGCAAGGGATTGCAGCTAGAGGCTCGTTACCCCGATTGGAGGCCGCAACCATAAGCCAATTGAGTAGCTATGTAGCTTGCAGCCTCCCCTTGAGGCTCAGCAGCTCAAAAACATAGCAATTGAATGAGGCCCATAGGCAGAGCGTACCTCCAAATAGAAACACTGCATTTGGGTATGGATTTTAACCCTTTAATAAACTTCAAGCCAACAGCAGTGTCTGGCTCCTCCTGTTTCCTGTTGCAGAGAAATACACATCCATGATTTCTTGATTTCTTCCTGCACCAGCTGCTACATTGTATTAAAATGTATAGCTCCCCATCGTTAGCAATGTGTTAATATTGATATTGTTTTTTACGTCTAACATAACCCATGTATAGCGTTACGGAATATGTTGATGTGTTACAAATAAATGATAATAATAATAATAGCTGGCTGTGATTGGCCGAAATTAAGTATGAATGTTATGATAATTTTAGCTAGGATATGTGGGCGTGTTAACTCTTTAAAGCAACTGCTTGCAAACTAAAGAGTTTTAGCAAACACCAGGGTGAGTTTGTTAATGTTTATTTTGGTATTTTTTCATTCTAAAAATGGTTTTATATACTACTGATTCTCATGTATCAGATGCATTAATAATCCAGGAAACTTAAATAAGCCTTAAAGGTATACAGGACTCTGAAAGGCAAATTAATCTGCATGTTTACTCCCAGAAAGAATTATAGTTGGATGCATGTTTGATTTTAAGAAGTAAAAACAAAACCTATAAGCACTTTGTAACAAAATGAAGTACATAAAAAAAAATACATAGGCATATTTTATAACTAGTAAAATCCAGGAACCCTCCACATCTCTTTAACATTGTCAGTTAAGTTTATTTAGACTCACTAAAACATATAGTACTAACACTCATATTTTCGCTGAGGTGATACTAATTCAAACCAGATGTACAAGCTACGAAAGAAAAAGTTAAATTTGCAATATAATAGATATATTGTTCTTGTCACCTCTTACAAAGCAGATAGACTAAGATTAAAATCCTAAACTCTATGATTTGGACTATAACATTGTTGGTCCTGGGTTAGAGACTCCTTTACCTAAAAGACTCTTAAAGGGACATTGAAGCCACCATATGTGCAGATGCTCTGCACCATCCTTTATTTGTTATTCTTTATTTGTAATGCACCAACATATCCTGCAGCGCTAAACAGGGGTAATTAATAGTCAGAATTTTTTTAGCACACTGCCCTGTTATTAAGCTTAAAAAAGCATAAAAAAAGATAAAAAAACTTGCAAACTTACAGTCTAAAAGTTAAGGGTGAGGTACAGGGGTGGTAGACGTGTTGTGCATATTAAAGCTGGAGTTGATCAGCTTCTTTCAACAGATGACTTTTTAGTGAGGTTTTGAAGGTTTTGAGGCCGGAGGACAGTATAGTGGAGTGAGGCAAGGAGTTCCAAAGAATAGGGGAAGCACATATAAAGTCCTGGATGCAAGAGTGAGAGGAGATGATAAGAGTGGAGGAAGAGGGCGGGCGGCAGAATATTTTGAGATGAGAGCAAAGATGTAAGAGAGTGCATTGTTCTTTAGAGCTTTATATGTTAGGGTCATGATTTTAAATTTTATTTTGGAAGCCAGTGGAGTGACTGAGAGTGAGGTGCTGCAGAAACTGGGCTTTGACTGTGGAAGATGAGTATAGCGGATGCATTCAATGTGGATAGGAGTGGGAACAGATGGGTGATATGGAGGCCTGCCAGAACCGAGTTGCAGTAGTCAAGGCGAGATATGATGAGAGAGTGAATTAGAATTTTAGCTGTGCCTTGTGTAAGATAGTGATGGATTTTGAAGATCTTTTTAGGTAAAAATGACAAGATTTTGTAATTGATTCTATATGAGGAATAAAAGAGAGGACAGGGTCCAGTAGAACCCCAAGAAAACTTGCATTGGAGGTAGGAGTGATGGTGGCATTGGCTCCAGTGAGGGAAAAGTGAGAAATAGAGACTGTGGAAGAGGGGAAGAATATTAAGAGCCTAGTGTTTGACATGCCTAGTTTGAGTTGATGGGCAGGCATCCAGGAGGATATGCTAGAGGGGCAGTTGGCAACTTGAGCTAGAGGAGAGAGGGATAGTTCTGGTAGATATGAGTGTCATCCAAAAGATTAGGGTGCAAATGGAGGATGTAAAAATGGAGAGGAGGGGCCTAGGACTGAACTTTGGGGTATACAAAACAATCAGAGAGCAAGGCAAAGAAGAGGTGCCAGAGAAGGAGACACTGGATGTTCGATTTTCTAGATGAGATGCGAACCATGAGAAAGCAGTGTCACGAATGCCAAGAGACAATAAAATTGGGATGAGAAGATAGTGGTCAACTGTGTCAAAGGCAGCAGACAGATCCAGTAGAATTAGAATGTAGACATTACATTTTGACTTGGTGGTGAGTAAGTCATTAGTGACTTTGGTGAGAGCTGTTTCTGTGGAGTGTTGGGGCTTGAAGACAGATTGGAAGGGGTCATGGAGGGAATTGGATGAAATAGATTGGGTAAGGCGTTTGTAAACAACATGGTCAAGCAGTATAGAAACCAGAGAAAATAGAGAGATAGGTTGATAGATGGAAAGGCTGAACCAGAAGTGGGTTTCTTAAGAATGGGTATAATTATGGCATTTTATAAGGGTGGTGGAAACTTACCAGGGAAAGGTTGAAAATATGTGTTAGAGCTGGGATAAGTTTAGTAGAGAGGCTGTGATGGAATAGGATCATTTGGACAAGTTGTAAGATGAGAGGTTGATAGAAGACTAGCGGTGAAAGGAGTTCATAATTGATAGGGAACAGGGGAAGGGTGAAGACAAGGGTGCTATCAGTTTGTTCAGGGAATTATGAGTTACATCACGTTGAGTGGAGAGTTTGTTATGGATAGTTTCAATTTTGGTTTTAAAGGAACTAGCAAAGTCTTCTGCAAGGAGACAGGCAGGGGTGGGAGGTTGTGGAGGGCAGAAAAGAGTGTTGAATGTGGCAAACAAACATTTGGGGTTGGAGGCCAAATTGATATTTGCATTGTGATAGGAGTGTAGAATGCACTTGTAGTGAAGGAATTCTGCTGATGTGCAAGATTTCTTCCATAATCACGTTCTGCAGCACAAGAGAACCTCTGGATGTAGCGTGTTTGTGCAGTGTGTCATGGTTGTAGTTGAGAGTGAGGATGTCTGCGTGTGGTTATGGGGCAGGAGTGTCAAGGATGGAAGTTAAAGTCAAGTTGAATTGTGTGGTGTCAGTGTCAGGGCAAGTGAGGGTGGTGAGGGGACTAGAAGGGGTTGTAATACATAGGAAAGATGTTGTGGGTCAAGTGCTTTCAGGTTTCTGTGGGTTCTGGTGGCTGGGGTTGAGGAAGGGCAGAGAGTAGGAAGTGTGGTGAAGGTGTAGATTATGGTCAGAATAATGAAGCAGATAGAGCAGTGATTTGGTGTTTCTGTCATTATGAGCAGCCAAGTGAAGAGGAAAGTGTAAGTAATTTTGCGGATGTAAAGGAGGTGTGAGTGTCAATGGAAATGTTAAAAGCTCCAAGAACGAGTGAAGGTATGTTGGCGGGTGACAAAGTGAGGTAGTGAAACAGGAGGCAAATATTGGAGGGTGGGAACTGGGTATGCAGTGAAATGTGCAGCTAGGAAAAAAGTAGTACGCCCACTGATGGAGTGTGCCAAGTTTCAGTGATAGCCATTAGATTGAGGGAGTTGGAAATAAATAGGTTGTGAATGAAAGGGAGTTTATTGCAAATAGATCTTTAATTCCAGAAGGTGCATGAAAAGGGCAAAACGAAAGGTTTGTGACAGGTAATGGGTATTCAGTTATGGGGGTTTGGAGGTATCTCCAGCAGCAGAAAAATAAGGAGTGAAAGTGAGAGGAGATGAGAGTGGGACTTACAGCAGTGTTTCTTCTTATGGACTTTAGAAGAAGGAGGGGATAGTGACTGAAGGAAGTTGAGGAGCTCATTTGAGCAAAGAAGAGGGGGAAAGAGCAGTGAAAGTTAGATGGTTATGTTGTTGGAGATATGATGTGGATAAATTGATGACTAGAGTCTGAGAAACAGGCAGGAGATTATAAGGAAGAAGGAAGAAAGAGGAAACATAGAGACAATGCGTGCAATCTTAGAGGAATAGTTAGGGATAGCAAGCAGGTGATGCTGATTGATCAGGTGAAGGTAATTTCTGTGACTCAATAAATTAAGGGTAACCGGGAGTAGGTGGGAGAGTAGTCGTGAGGGCATTGGTTCAGGTGTGATTCTGTGTAGTTTCAGACAGTAGTGTGTGGCTTTTAAAGTTAAAAGACAGAGAGAATGCTATGTTACAGGGGTTAAGGGGGAGACATAAAGAGAAGAAATAACACATAATAATTTTTTAGCTTAGTCTTATTCACATCACTCCCCTTAAGCAATAAAGCACTTTTAAAAAAGTCACATTGACATGCAAAAAAAGAAGTACAAATTAAAGAATCACTAAGAAGAATTCAGGGATAAGACACAGAGTGCTTACTATAACACAAACACTGAGAAGTTTAAGTTTTAGTATAAAGATATGTTATCAATGTAATACAAGCACAAGCACTTTAGTTTTGCTAATATATGAAAGATAGAGAAAGTATTCCTAAATAAGAATTGGGAAGGAGAATAGTTATTAAAAAAGTTATAATAAAAGTTACATTTTAAACAAATTATTTGTGGTATAAAACAAAGGTGGAGTGGAAAAAGCGCACAATCCCATCAGTAGTCCCAATGTTATGGGGTAATGTTTGGTCTGAAGTTCTCAATGTTTGTCTCTCTTATGTAGAAATGTTTATTCCAATCTTGGCTTTGCATTAAAGCTGTGTAATACAGCATGCATAAGCTTAAAGGAAGCCATGTTTGATGATGGCTACGAAATGAAGAGCGAGGCATTTGTGGGCACATTTGTGTATCCAAGCTCAACTTCCCAGAATGCAGTGTAATAACTGTTTTTCTCGGAACTCTGAGCAGGAAGCAGGTTTTTTAACTTGCTTAAGACATTCAAATGTGAACACAGATGAACCTTTTATTTACTATGGGCCTCATTCTATTAGCGGCCGCAGCCGTTGCGGGGCCGCAAGGACCGGCCGCAAGCTATTCTGCTATTCTATTCCCTTACGGCCGGGGATTCCGGCAGGCTTGCGGCCGGTGCCTTGCTATATCTTGCGGCCGCACGCGCCGGAGGAAAGCCTTTGATCTAAAACGGCCGCAAGAGATTTGCAATTCAATTGCTCCGGGAAACCTCTCTGCAAGGCTAAAAACGAGCCGCAGCTTACTTGCAGGAAAGAGGTCTCGCTAGCACCAATTAAGCACATAAAATAGCTCAAATAAAGCCATCCTGCACTTTGAGAAGACTATAAAGGGATTTTAGGTGTTAGAAAAAATAGCACATAATTATCCTGTACTCAAATCCGTAAAATATTTTATTTTTAATATCCGTAAAATATCCATGTAAAAAGTCCAGAGTGCTTGGAGCACCTCAGACACACCCACGCCGCAGCCGGAAAATAAACAGTTAATTTGAACTCGGGTTTGGGCAGATGTGCAAGCTTGAGAGTGGGTTTCTTTTAATCCTCATGTCCCCCAATATGATCCCTAGCATTTACAGAGCTGTACAGTGCAGGCTTGAATTTATTTTTCAGTTTTTATATTTCACAGCTTACGGCCGGTTCAAAGATATGCGGCCGGCCGTAACAGGAGATCCTTGCGGGGCCGTATAATAGAATCACGAGTTAACTGAACCCCCGCAAGGAATCGCAGCCTTACGGCCGATTTACGGCCGGTAATAGAATGAGGCCCTATATATATACATGTATATATATATATATATATATATATATATATATATATATATACACTGTACTGATGACGGATAGATAGATAGATAGATAGATAGATAGATAGATAGATAGATAGATGCTATATATCTATCAATTGGCTGGTTGCCATTTGGATCTGTTCTCACAGTGCAAAGATCCCTGTGGCAATGAGGTAGACTAGTACTGTGGATATGGCCACCGGCTGATGTCTCGGTTTTGCTGTAATAATAATGTCTAAACAGCCATGGATCCTTCAAACGCACCCCAAATCAATGAGATGAGGACCAGGTTGATAAAAAGGTTTTATTCATAGAATGACGCAGATAAAATATACATAGTAGTCCGTCTTTGGTGTATGCCATATACAACGGATAGAACAAAGAAAAAATAAAAAGTAAAAACAATCTCTAAAAGATTTAAAACCTCCAAAAACTTTGATAGGTTGATGCACAAAAATGATATCTCCACTTTCTTTGAGGTGTTGGAGATGATATTGATGTGTAAATACACTTAATCAAACGCGTTTTGCCGTTTTGCTGCCGGCTTCCTCAGTGATAATGATATAAATGTTGGTATTGGTAGTACCTTGAAGACTGTGCCTTGTTCTCCTGGGTGCTCCCTTGCTATATAACAAATATGATAACCACAAAAGGTGTTTTACTATTTTGTTAGAGTTGATTGTATCAACCTAAAAGAATATCAGAATTTATATAAAAAATGAACACCTTAAGGTTAAAAGATAATAAACCTAAAAAGGTAAAAAGTGGTCACTAGAAAAAGATGATTGTGAATATATGTAGTTTCAGACAGCATTGAGAGGCTTTTAAAATAAATCTTGGTTTAAAGTGAATCTTGGTTTAATTATAAAATTGGTTCAGGTATGAATCTGTATAATTTCGGACAGCAGTGTGAACTTTTAAAGTAGATAAGTGTTTTTTTCCTTCTTATTTACAGTCTGTAAATACATAAGTGATGTCACATGGTTGGTGAGGTCACAGCTGAAATTCTCCACAAGGAGACAGGCAGAGAGAAATAAACACCAGCAGTAGTAATGCAGGGAACAGACAACCTGCAGGTGTAATCTAGTGTGAATGTGCTGCACAGATTGGCACAAGTACTATGTATTTTCATATAAGTGAGTCTGACTACATATCCCAGGCTGCTTTGCAGCACAGACAGCAACCCCAGATTTTTATGCAAATGTTTCAGCCTCTGCTTCTTCCTGATTGGACAAAACAATTTTTGAAATTAATGCTAATTTTGCCTGGGTTTGAAGAGGCTGTTAAACCTGATTTTCAACTGTCAGAAATTATTGAATGAGGCCCAATCAGGACCCCTGCAGCAACGGGTTAGTGTGGGAACTCTGCAGGCATTCCGATCGGGACCCCTGCATCGTGGGGGTTTGATTTACATAGTTACATAGTTACATAGTAAATAAGGTTGAAAAAAGACTTTCAGTCCATCAAGTTCAACCTGTTAAGATCTCCTCTGATCTGCAATATGCGGATTAGTTATTAATTAAATTATTGATTAAATAATTATTAATAGTATAGTATTGGAGAATGAATAAAGAGTTAGTCCATCAAGTTCAACCTTTTTAGATCTCTATTGATCTTTTTAATTTGGACTATTTATTATTATTGTTAATTGTTAATTATTGTTAATTGATCCAGAGGAAGGCAAACATAAAAAAAAAAAAACATTGAAACTTTGCCAATTGTCTTATAAGGGGAAAAAAAGCAAAATTCCTTCCTGACCCCAGAAACTGGCGATCAAATTTCTCCCTGGATCAATATTCCTTCGCTAGTTATCTAGGATAGCCTTGAATGCCCTCTTTATTCAGAAATATATCTAACCCCTTTTTGAAGTTGTCTATCGAATTCGCTGTCACCACCTCCTTTGGTAGAGAATTCCACAGTTTAACCACCCTAACTGTGAAGAACCCTTTTCTTTGTTTAAGGTGAAATCTTTTTTCCTCTAACCTCAACGGATGTCCTCTTGTCAGTTGAAAATCTCTTGCTACAAAAAGTTCACTTGACAAAGCCTTATATTGACCCTGGATGTATTTAAATAACGTAATCATATCTCCTCTTAGACGCCTTTTTTCTAGCGAAAATAAGTTTAATTTTGCTAGTCTTTCTTCATAACTTAGCCCCTCCATTCCCCTTATTAGTTTTGTAGCCCTTCTCTGTACTTTTTCCAGCTCTAAATGTCTTTTTTGTGAGGTGGTGCCCAAAATTGTACTCCATATTCCAAATGAGGGCGTACTAGAGATTTGTATAGTGGCAGAATTATATCTTCTTCCCTGGCTTCTATACCCTTCCTAATACATGCTAATATTTTATTTGCCTTTGCAGCCGCTGCTTGGCTTTGAGCGCTGTTACCTAGGTGGTTGTCCACTAGTACTCCCAAATCCCTTTCAATATCTGATACCCCTAGATTTGCTCCATTAAGATTATAGATTGCATGGCTATTGTTCCTTCCCAAATGCATAACCTTACATTTATTTGTATTAAATCTCATCTGCCATTTAGCCGCCCATTTCTCTAATTTATGCAAATCCTTTTGTAGGGAAAGTACATCATTATCTGATTTTATTACCTTGCACAACTTAGTGTCATCAGCAAAAATGGAGACACTACATTCAAGTCCTACTTCAATGTCATTAATAAATATGTTAAAAAGGAGAGGACCCAATACTGAGCCCTGAGGAACCCCACTTATCACATTAGACCAATCAGAGTATGTTCCATTTACAACAACCCTTTGCTTCCTGTCTTTTAGCCAGCTCTCGATCCATGAGCAGATATTTACTGCAATTCCTGTATCCCTTAGTTTGCTCACTAGTCTTCCATGTGGCACTGTATCAAATGCCTTTGAAAAATCTAAAAAGACTACATCCACTGAGTTGCCCTGATCCAAGTTCCTACTAACCTCCTCATAAAAACTAATTAGATTGGTCTGACACGACCTTTCCTTCATAAATCCATGTTGACTGCTACCTATGATCCTGTTCAAATAGACATATTCTTGTATTCTGTCCCTTATTAACCCTTCTAAAAGCTTCCCAACTACAGAAGTGAGGCTCACTGGTCTATAATTCCCCGGATTTGCTCTAGATCCCTTCTTAAATATAGGTATCACCTCTGCTTTTCTCCAGTCATCTGGTAGAGACCCTGTAGTGAGCGAGTCTTTAAAGATTAGATATAATGGTTTGGCTATTACAGAACCCAGCTCCCTCAGTACCCTTGGATGTATTCCATCAGGACCTGGGGCTTTATTAACATTTATTTTCTCCAACCTCTTTTGTATTTCTTCCTGCGTTAACCAATTATTTAGTGAAGGTAGTGTAGCCCCATTATGTTGCAGTGTCCCAACCACTGGTACCTCCCTTGTGTAAACCGACGAAAAGAACCTATTTAGCTCATCTGCCTTTTCCTGGTCACTAATTATCAGATGGCCTGTGTCACATTGTAATGGTCCTATCGATTCCTTCCTGGCCTTCTTCCCATTAATATATTTATAAAATATTTTAGGGTTAGTCTTACTTTCCATTGCAACTGACTTCTCATTTTCTATTTTAGCCAGTCTAATAGCCCTTTTGCAAGCCTTGTTGATTTCCTTATAGTCACATAAAGATGCCTCTGTTCCCTCCTTCTTGTATAATTTAAATGCATATTTATTTTTCCTCATCATGATCTTTAAGTCATTGTTAAGCCACATGGGATGTGATTTACTCCTATTTATTTTATTTCCACATGGTACATGCTGATGAGTATGTTTATTTAGTAAGGATTTGAATGTTGTCCATTTATTTTCAGTATTCTTCCCTGTAAGTTCTTTGTCCCAGTCTATATGTTGTATTGCTGCCCGTAGCCCATTAAAGTTAGCCCTTTTAAAATTTAGAGTTTTTGTTGGCCCCTTACAACTTTGTTTTTTGTATTCAATCTCAAATGAGACTGTGTTGTGATCACTGTTCCCCAAGGGTTCCCCTATTTTTACATTTGATATTATATCAATATTACTTGTGATGACTAAATCCAAGATGGCCCCATTTCTAGTAGGTTCTTGTATTACCTGGGCTAGATAATGATCCCTGAGTGTACTCAAGAACCTGCTCCCCTTAGCTGAGCTGCTGGTCTCGTTTATCCAGTTTATATCAGGGTAATTAAAGTCTCCCATTATTAGAACTTGCCCATGCTTAGCTGCATTTCCAATCTGTAACAATAATTGTATTTCCTCACTTTCAGCTATATTTGGGGGTTTATAGCATACTCCCACCAATATGCATTTAGAATTAGCTCCTCCACTATTTAGCTCAACCCACAAGGATTCAATGATGCCGTTAGTGCCAGCATAAATATCTTCTCTAACTATAGGCTTAAATTCAGGCTTAACATAAAGACAGATCCCTCCTCCTCTTTTACCATTTCCCCTATCTTTCCTAAATAGGTTATAACCATCCAGATTAACAGTCCAGTCATGAGATTCATCCCACCATGTTTCCGTAATGCCTATTAAGCCCCATTTTTCTTGTACTGCTAATGTTTCTAGCTCATCCATTTTCCCAGGCAAACTTCTTGCGTTTGCAATCATACACTTTATGTTGCTATGGCTCTGCTGATGTGAAGTGCCTGCCACTGTATTTGAGGCCCCTATTAATATCTCCCTACTTTCTATTGTAACCCTCCCCCCTTCTCCTCCCCCATGGGTAAATAATTCATCCCTTTCCCTCTCTACCCTATTTACCCCAATACTTCTATATAGTCCCTCCCCCCCACCTACAAGTTTAAAAACTCCCCCAGCCGTTCTACCATCCTATTCCCTAGCACAAAAGCGCCCTCATCATTAAGGTGCAATCCATCCCTACTATAGAGATTGTACCCAAGTGAGAAGTCAGCCCAGTGCTCTAAAAACCCAAAACCCTCTGCACTGCACCACTTTTTTAGCCACGCATTAACCTCCCTAAGCTCCTTCTGCCTCCCTGGGCTAGCACGTGGCACTGGTAGTATCTCAGAAAATACTACCTTGGAGGTCCTTGCTTTAAGCTTATTCCCTAATTCTCTAAAATCATTCTTTAGGACGCTCCATCTTCCACTAACTTTGTCATTGGTACCAATGTGTACCAAGACCGCCGGTTCATTACCAGCCCCTCCCAATAATTTATCCACCCGATCCACAACATGCCGAACCCGAGCACCCGGGAGACAGCAAACTGTTCGATTGCTGGGATCTGGGTGACAAATTACCCTGTCTACCTTCCTAATAATAGAGTCCCCTACCACCAAAACATGTCTGTTGCTCTGCCTATTCTGCCCTCCCTCTTCTCCAGTAGAGCTGTTCGCCCGGCTGTTAGAGGGAACAGCTCTATCTGGCATTGCCATTCCTGAATGGACATCGCCAACAGTTTCACTCAATCTGGCAAATCTGTTGTTGTTTGCCAACTCAGAACTGGCCTGCCTCCTCCTGTACCCTCTGATTCCCCTTCTAACTGTAACCCAGCTACCTCCCTGGCCATCCTCACTAGCCCCAGCTCCTCCCTCCATACTAGGCCCAGCTAAACTGTGCTCCATGAGCACCGACTCCCTTTCCAGTGGAGCAATATCACTAAGTGCTGCAATTCTCCTCTCCAGATCTTCAATTTGAGCTTCCAAAGAGGCAACATGCTCACACCTGTCACAGAGGTATGGACCCTGGATCATCTGTTCCAGTAGTGCATACATTTGACAGGATGTACACTGAATAAGGTTGCCACTGGACTGACTCATAATTATTATTATTGTCTACGAAATTTCAGTGGGAAAAATAAAGAATATAATATAATATATTTATATAAAGTTTTCCTCCTTTGCACTATAAATCTGCCCTCCCTTTTCTTTGAAGGTCCTCCTTTTATTTAAACTCCTAGGCTTTTACTAGAATTGCACTTGATACTGAAACTGAAAATGTTCGCAAGCTCACAAGTTCCCCTTCTCCGGTTTCTATTAACTTCTGCCTTCTCGCCTGGGCACAATTAGTGCACTCTGCAATTTATCAGCCTTTACTTGTCAGGTAAATCCACTTGTAAACAGGCCCCAAACCAGCTCACAAACCTTTTATACAAGTTTAACAGTCAAGCCACACCCCTCTCACCTGGGCACAATTAGTGCACTCTGCAGTTTATCAGCCTTTACTTTTTAAGGTAAATCCACTTGTAAACAGACCCCAAACCAGCTCACAAACCTTTTATACAAGTTTAACAGTCAAGCCACACCCCTCTCACCTGAGCACAATTAGTGCACACTGCAGTTTATTAGCCTTTACTTTTTAAGGTAAATTCACTTGTAAACAGACCCCAAACCAGCTCACAAACCTTTTATACAAGTTTAACAGTCAAGCCACACCCCTCTCACCTGAGCACAATTAGTGCACTCTGCAGTTTATCAGCCTTTACTTTTTAAGGTAAATTCACTTGTAAACAGCTCCAGATTTAGGAGCAGTGGGGAGAATACGTAAGGGTTTTGCAAGCCCTTGCGACACCTCCTTGCTCCAAGTAAGCAATAGTTGGATTTTAACCATTTACGGCTTGATGAAGTGGTTAGGAAGGGGGAATCGGAGCAATTGAATAGAGATTTGCGATTTTAGCCTTGCGGCCTTGAAAGATCAAAGGCTTTGAGGGAAGTAACTAGCAATTCGACAAATCGCAATGGGTCCGAATGGATCGCCGGTCGAAGCAAGTAACTCAATCAGAGGCCGCAATAGGAAGGCAATTGAATAGCAGAGTAACCTGCGACTTAGACTTGCAACCACAGATCTCTAAAACATAGCGATTGATTGAGGCCCATTGTGTCTGAAAGATGATCAGTTTCTTGCAGTTTATTATCTCTTGCTGTATGCAGTTGTGTATTTTCTAGGAGATCCTGCTCTGTAACAGGGGTTGTTTTTTAATTAATCTGAAATCTGTTTTTAGATTACCACAGTTAGGCCTTACCTTAAAGGAGATTATTATTCATGTTTTTAATGTCTATATTTAGCTTGAATAGTTTGTTATGCACTTAATAATGTTTGACGTCGGTTTTGTGTATAAAATATGACAAACATGTTCTATAATCTGTTTTTGTGTACTTGTTGCCATAGTAATATTGTAAGAACTTTCAAGCTGAGAAGACTATAGATCTTGTTAGCAGTTGATCTTTTAATTGCACCTGATTGCACTTACATACTTTGTGGGTACAAACTATAAAACACCTATTGCATTTTGATTGTGTGTTTCTAGACAAAGGAGCATGTTGCAATGAGATATTGTAGAAATTCCGGCCACGTGTTAAAACGTAGCCCGTAACGTTGAAAGTAGGACTTACAGCTATTAAATTAGCCCAGTAAACGGCCCTGCAAACAACTTGCAGGGTAAGCCGCAGGCCGACCGAAAATTGCCTATGGGACGTGTTTGTGGAACTTTGCAGACCGCAAATCCTTTGATCTGTCAAGCCTGTAACCGCTACAATTCCAATCATGCTATTAAATTGCAATTAAGTCACCCGAGAGCTAACCTGTAACATGCAAATGGAGCCCAAAGTCCAACGTGTGCTGGAGAGGACTCGCAAGGGAGGTAAAGACCAATACATAGACCTGTAAACACAAATAAAAACACACTACTGTACTTTTATTAAAAAAGAAGTGATCTTAGGTTTTAGAATTAATAGCACAACCTTCTCCAGCTCGCAAATCAGGCAAAAAAATACTTTATTTCATGTTTTATTTCCGTGTTATATCGGTCATGGCAATCAATGTGTTAATATATATACTGTAACTCGCATGTAATAGAATATCATATTTCCGTCTTTATTAAATTTGCATTATTGTGCAATGTGGGTCCGATCACAACTTGTAATTGAAGCCCGTAGGACTTTGAAATCTATCCTCCCCTTTTTCAGCGACGTAACACTAACTATCTCTTTTTTAATTGGCTCCACCTAGACCTGTAACTACGGTCTACACAAATTGATCGTCCGCAAGGCAGCAAATCCAACATTCCACGAACAAGCTACGATTTGCGTCTCAAGCCAGTGGCTCGCAGCCCATTCTAGTTTAATAGCAACTTAACTCAGCCAAATTTCAAGCCTGCAGCCGCTGTGAGCTTCATGTAAGACTTACGGTGCTCGAATTTCATAGGGCTGTAAAAAAAAGCAAAAATCACTATTGAACTTATTTTCAAACATCAACTTCCAAGCTTCCAGCCAAGCTGCTTGTCTCACTCCCTGTGAAGTCATCAAGAGCATGAGAACTGCTCTCGCTGGGAAGTAATCCTAAATGGTCAGATGTATTGTCTACACATGTCTACACATGTCCACACATGCATTAAATTGATTTCCCTTAGCAAGTTTATTTTTGCATATTGCTTTATTTTACATCATTGGAAAGTAGTCTCATATGAATTCTTGTTCCTGGACCTGTATTTCAACAGATGAAACAAACTTCATCATGGGGTACTAACATCATACTCACACAGTCCATAGAGCACACTGTGATAAATAAATAAATAAAATACTATCATGTATTGAACATACATTAAGTTTTCCACTGAAATTCCCAGCTCCTGTGATCTTAGGAAAAAGCTTTTTTTTAAATAAATCTTTTTATTTTCAGTTTTCAATTAAAAATTTCATGGAAATGTAAAAAACATAAAACAGAGAAAGATGTCTCTACTATTAATGAGTTGTTAGATTGTTGCAAATTCACCATTATTTAAAAAAAAAAAAAAGGTTTTGATGAATTGTTAATCTTTCAACACCATAAACAGAAAAAAATGAAGGTAACCCCCTCCTCAACCTTCCTACTCATCCTCAACCCCCTCCTCAATCCCCCATCCTCAACCCCCTCCTCAGCCTTCCTCCTCAACCCCCCATCCTCAACCCCCTCCTCACCCCCCATCCTCATAATCAACCCCCCATCCTCAACCTCAACCCCCCTCCTCAACCTCAACCCCCGTCAACCCCAACCCACCTCCTCAACCTCAGCCCCCCTCAACCTCCCCCCTCAACCTCCCTCAACCCCAACCCCGCTCCTCAACCCCCCTCCTCAACCTAAACCCCCCTCCTCCACCTAAACCCCCCTAAATACCTCCCCCTTCTCCCCTCACTTACCTGCTTGTGCTCCGGCCTCCGCTCCTTGACCCTGCGCGAATGTGACGTCACATGCGCGCCGCGTCATTAGCATATACCGGGTGCCGCACCCAGTATATGCTAATGATGCGGCGTGCATGTGACGTCACATGCACGCCGGAGCCGGGTCAAGGAGCGGAGGCCGGAGCACAGGCAGGTAAGTGAGGGGAGAGGGGGGAGGTATTTAGGGGGGTTTAGGTGGAGGAGGGGTGTTGAGGGGGGTTTATGCTGAGGAGGGGGGTTTAGTGTGAGGAGGGGTGAGGGAAAGAGACACGGGGGGTTAGAGACACACGGGGTGGTTAGAGACACACAGGTGGGGTTAGAGACACACGGGGGGTTAGAGACACACGGGGGGGGGTTAGAGAGACACGGGGGGAGAGTGACTCGAGTATAAGCCAAGGGGGCCCTTTTTTGCCTAAAAAAAAGGGCTGAAAAACTCGGCTTATACTAGAGTATATATATTAAGATCTTTAGAGAAGAGAATGGCTGTCCTGGTCCTGTACAATTAATGAAGTGTGTGTATGCTCCTAAATAAAGGAAGGTAACTGAGAGATTTAGAATATATATTTGTGTGTCAGCATTGCTAGAGAAGATGCTATAAAAGTGAATGTTAAGATGTTATGAAGCCTTGCAATAGAAAGTCCAGAAGACACACAAATTGTTACAGAATGTTATGAATTATAACAGAAATAAAAGTGGTTCCTGAAAAATATAATGCTGAGCCTGCATTTTTATATTTAAATGCTGCATCTGAGTAAGGGCATTTTAGAGAAATCAGTCTTGTGGAAGGAAGCAAAAAAGCATGTCTGCTGGGTAGGTGTGGCCACAACTGCCTTATCAAGCAGACTAAAGAAAGCAGTTCTTCACAAACTGGTGGCAGCGGCGTGATCCCTTCATTAACTGTCCAAGACAGCAGCAAGGATGGCATATGGAAAATTATCCAAGATAGAATCAAATATTTTCAACGGGCTTGGAGGAGATGCAGAGACAGATTTTTCCACAATTTTCCCAGTACTATAAGACCAAGTCCCTGATTTTCTACAGAGCACAGGCGATCCAGGAGAAAAGGAGCCAGATCACAAGGCTGATGGAGTGGAGAGCATGTCAGGTTGCCATGGAGGAGGACCTGTCAGCAGCTCCTAAGCATTATTGGATGGAATTCCTGGAGCTCCAGCAGGTGAGATATCAAAATGGCTGGAGGGACTGGTGTGGGAGGAGATCGCTTTAGAGGAGGAGTATGATAATCTGATGGAGTCAGCTATCGCATTGCAATGGCCCTCCTACTACTGGTTGGAGTTAATGAAAGGACTCCAGAGTGTATTGCAGGGCAATCCTACATGTGGCATTGGGCATATAGAATAGGGGGTGATCCTGTATAATCAGTGCTGCCAAGAATTGGGACTAAAACCAGGGTCCAAGGAGGTTGCACTGATTAAACACTTAATCCAGGAAGAGTTGAAGCAGCAAGCCAGTAATATGATGCTGCTGGTGGGGGCAATCATGGGTAGGACCTGGCTCAAGGGGTGGAAGGAGCCATGCCAGTTGGGTGAAGATCAAGAAGTTCCATCCTGCAACCAGGAGGCCCTAAAAGCATTGGTCCTTGTTGCAGAACTGCAGAAAAGGACAAGCAGATAAAACAGAAAGAAGATTTTTTTGGCTCTGGCACATTCTAATTTTGCAAATAGCGGAGAGCAGCTCAAGGCCCTACAGAGAGAAAATATGTCCCTAAAAGCAGAAAACAATATGTTTCAAGGTTTGAAGAATGGGGCAGCTGCAAAGAATTATCATTGATAGAGATGTGAAAATAAAATGAGCAACTTCAGGATGCACTGGCAAAAGTGTCCAACAAAATTAATGAATAGAAAGCTCTGCATCACAACAAGGAGTTACAATTACAGATCGAGAAATTACAGGCTAATAAAGATTTATTAGTGGAGATGGAGAAGAGTAATCAAGAAAAAGATACAAATAAACAGTGGAATACATTTTGGTGACCAGACTCATAGAGGTGGAGAGCAAGAAGAGTTAAGAATATTGAAAGAAGAACATTCATCATTAAGAATGGACATTCAACATCTGCAGGCTCAAAAAACAGAACATATGTCACTTACCTCAGCTGTTGAGGAACTGAAGAATGTGATTCACGAGGAAGAGGAGAAGATAAAGTCTGTAGAAGATCACCTACAGGCTGAAATCCTTCGAGCAGATATGCAGTAGAATAAGGAAATCAAAGCCCCGGAGGAAGAAATAGCAAATAGCAACCTCAAAAATGCAGAACAGGAAACACAAATCAAGGATCTGAAGCAGGAAGTCAATGCACTGAAACTTAAAATTGAAGGGGAGCAACATCAAAGGCAAGAGCATATCTACAGATTATCACAGCAGGAGGGACTTCAAAATATTCTGAAGCAGCAAGAAGAGGAGCTGAAGAGCCTAACAGCTACACTCTGCGAGAGGGAGCAAAACCTTGCTTGAAAGCTCAAAAACTACAGGACATTCATAATGAAAAGGAAATGTTGAAGCTTGATGCCCAGAAATTGCAGCAGAAGCATGAGGAACAAGTACAGCGGATCACATCAGCTGCCCCAAGTGAAGAATTGTTAAAAACCCTTGAAGAAAGACACATGTATTACAGATCTATGGAATCTGCATTGGAGGTATTGACATCAACTGAAAAAATGCTACAAGAGAGAGTAAACAAGGTCAGAAAGGAGAGTGGCCAGCTTGTACATACAACAGAGACTAAGATGCTGGCTGTCTTGCAGAAACTCTTCCCAAAGGTGTCTGTTTCATCAAGTTAGCGGCACATTGAATGGGTTCAGGCATTTGGGAATCTTACACTGGTGTGTTTGAAAGAAAATGTTGGAGCAAAAGAGGTCAAGATTTCTGATGCCAGCCGACAAGTACAACTACAACTGCCCACTTTTGGTTTGGTCCCATAGGCCCATGGACTGTCTTAGATATAACAAAACAGTTGTTGGGACTGGCTTGGCTGGGAAGGGATGTGATGGCAGGGGATCCACCGGAGTAACTTCAAGAACTGTCTTTGCCCCTGGAAATTGTACAGGAGAAAATGGACAAAGATCTGCCCTGCACCCTCAGAATAAGGTCTTGGGCAGGGGTGGGCTTAGGGGATTTTTTTTCCACATTTGCTCCAATCGGTTAGTGTAGCCCAGCAACCCAAACATGGACTTACACATCAACTTAATTTTGCAGCATGACGGTGTGCATTTGATAGAAATGATCCCCAGGATGCTGCATCTAAAAGGGGAGGGTAGATGTAATGATCCCCTGGACCACCAGACCTTTGGATTCATATGATCCACCCAGGATGATTAGGATTTTTAGACTGGCCATTATGCTGGCTGCATAATGACTCTTATCAGGACTGCCTCCTGGGAATGTCTGGTTTTGGGACTGGGTTCAGAAGTTATAAAGTATCACATATATAGTTGTCAGTGTTCACAACGTCTGCGATGTTGGTAACGCAGTTGCGACCTCGCAAAGTAAGGCAACGCAGCCTCACAGCACTTAGCCCCGCAAAGCCAGGCAAGTTAGGCTGCAATGAACGCCAAAGTTCTACAGAAAAAAATAGTATCTATTTTACAATGCACACAAGCAAAACATTTTAAAAATGACAATAAACCAGATGGTATGCTAGCCAGAAGGCTCAAGGAACAAAGGACAGACTCCTTTATCCCTAAAATAGTGAGTAAACCATCTTTAAACCAGACCAAATAGCTAAAGCATTCCAGCAATTCTATCAAGAATTTTACTTCAATTCATCGAAAAAAAATCATCCACCACAAAAAGAATGGCTAAACTTAATAGCAATTGAAAAGACAATAAATCAGGTTATAAAAAACAATAGCCGTAATAATAATAAAACACCCTTTGAAAGTTGTTGCATAAACAACCCAGGTGGTAAGAAGAACATATCGATAATGTACAAACACCTAAGTGACTTAGCCAACCCTGATAAATTACACTACAGGACCGCATGGGAAACAGAGCTGCAAATAGAGTTAGATGACAAACAGTGGGGGAAAATAATCCAACAAGCAAAGGCATCATCTCTAAATATAACATTAAAAGAAAACTCATATAAAACAATTATGAGATGGTACCTAACGTCAACTAGACTCTACCACTCACGAAAACCAAAACATGCACAAGAGGCTGTACTAGTGTAGGAACCCTGAAACACATATTGTGGGACTGCCCCATGATTAGACACACATGGAGGGCGACCTACAAAACATTAGACAATCTATGGGGCATAAAGATCCCGAAGAAACCGGAAGAAGCGATCCTATGATTACCAATAACAGGGTTGACCAAGTCAGAACAATTTCTAACTAATCAAATATTCCTTGCAACCAGATGCATAATTGCAAAGCACTGGAGATTACCGACCCCACTGTTTGAAGGAGTTTTACAAAAAAATAAGTTCATTCAGTACATGAGCACCCTATCGGCAGAGTTAGATGAGAAATACAGGCGGGTGGCCTCTTGCTGGGAAATCTGGACATTGAGAGGTGAGCGCTGAGGTGAGTGGCCGATTTTGGTAGCAGTAGGATCAGGTCTGGTCTGAGCTATGTACAGTATGTATTATAAGATCTGAAATATGCACTAAGTGGGCAGTAGATTTTAAGTGAAACTCTTCAAAAAATTCAGCATGGAAAGTAACGAGAATAGGCATTGAATATAAAAGAAAGTTGAACACTGTTGAGAAAAAATAGAATCTTTATGGTCTCTATAATCTCATGTATACATTAAAGACTGAAACTATGTTGTTAAGTTTGTACATAAATTGTTTGCTTTAAAAACAAGAAAATATGATAAGACACACACAGCGAGATATTCTTTCTATTTTATGTTTAATTGAAATTATGGGCAGTAATATAGTTATACACAGAGCAGGTGGTCTGGAGAGGGGGTGGGTGGGTCCGGTCGGCCGCTTCTTCGGTTATCCTGATTGACTCTCCTGTGCGCGGAGGGGGTGTCCTCGGGTCCTGGCCTGTTTGCTTGCCCGCCCCTAGTCTGGACAATGTTTGCCAGTTCAAACATAGTTGGAAAAATGGAAAAAGAGAAGTGGTATACAGATAACACATAATTTTGGTATATAAGATGTATCATTACGACATACAGTTTGTATTTCCAATCATATAAGGTATACTGTTGGTAAATGTATGTACCTATGTGTATCTGTATAATTAGCAGAAAAAATCTTTAGGGAATAAAGCCCATTAGTGCATAACACTCTAAATATATATAACAAAAAAAGTGGGCAATAGTAAAATGTAAACTTTATTGGTTGGAAAAACCGACGATTAAAACTTTAAAAAGGGAAAGAATAAAAACTGTACAAATACCTTTGAACAGAAAAACTGCAAACCTAATGACCACTGGACAACTGTCACTCATTAAGTGGGGTTTGAGCAGTATTATAAATGAGACACAGAGAGTGTCTATGTATAAGCTTGTAGTACTATGCAACAAAAGGTGTAAATCATTAGAATAGTGGGCCAAACCTTCCTAAATTACCTTGTGCTATAACTATATATCTCTCCCCAGTAACGGTTATGAAACCTAGTATAACAACATAAGGAAGATATAGGTAGCTTGATAGTATGCTTCTAAACAACAGATTTCTTTGCATACAAAAAATCCTCAGTTTGGCTCTTAGATCACCAGGTACTTCATTGCCTCTTATTAGGGTACAATGCCCCTATTATTTGAATGATATAGGTATAAATCAACCATTCAAACAATATGGCTCTTAAATGTCCAGATATTGCATTACCTCTTGTTAGAGTATCACACCACACCTATTTTGGTGGTGTAAGCATAATTTGGGCCATTCTGAACAAGCTCACTCTCTGTATACTCGCATATAGTATAACAGCGTCTCCCTGTGCTGGGGAGATTCGCGCTGCCTAGTTGCGTCGTGCGTAATAACCTCACGTTACGCTAGCCTACATCCTAACATGTTTCTACGTGTTCAACGTCTTTTTCAAAGGATTAAGGCGTGTGTAGGGACAGGAAGCTATTTAAAGCATATGGTAGCCATGGTAACCTGGACTACCTGATTGCTACACCTAAATTAACCCTATGAGTGAAAGTATGTATGGCAGGATAGGACTGAACAAAGAAAGAAATGGGCCATATATATTATTAGCATAGTAGATGGAGCAACATCAGTGGGAAGGGGGAACCTTAATGAATAAGTGTGTATCTGGATACAGGATACTGAAAAGAGAATATATATAAGTATATCATGATGTGCAAAGAAAACAAGTGCATATTGTGCATGAAAATAACTAGATGAATTAAAACCCCTGTATAAGGGCATAAAATAGCCAGGGTATAAAGACCCTGTATGTAAACCATAATTAGGTCAAAATTGACATATTGAGACCATAGTGAAAAGTGACTAAGTGCATGAATGAATAAATGGCAAGAAAAATCTAGTATGGCCATATATATTATAACTCAGAATGTGAGGGTGAGTGGTGTTGACCACTAAAATAAAAATGATGGTCACGTGAGACCAAAAGGGAAAAGAATAATTCTATTTCAGGTAAGATGTGACACATGAGTGGGCCACATCTACCTGAAAAAGATTATAATAAAAGCAAAAATTATTTTATGCAAAGATGAGACATATATGAAATAAAATTAAAGTGCATATATCATGATCCTGATTCAGGAATTACTAGGTGGTATTTCTCATATAGTTAGAGGGTCCAAATCTAGGGCCCAGAAAAAGGCCTGTATGGACAACTTATGTAAGATAAAATTACACAAGACTATATGAAGGCCGTATAGGAAAAGCCTTCATTCAGGCCATCAGGTACCTGTGCTCTTAATTTATAAATCCATTGCGATTCACGCTGTAGTAATTTATTTTGAAAATCACCCCTTCTAGGTCCAGTTTTCACAGAATCAATAATACAAAATTTTAGTACTTCCGGATTGTTGTTGTGACAGTATTTCACATGTCTTGCTATGGGAGTGTCATATTCGTTTTTAATAGAATATATATGTTCCCCCAATCTTCGACGGAATTCCCTGCAGGTTTTCCCTACATAGATCTTGTTACATAAACAAGTAGCTATATATATAACTCCTGATGATTTACAGTTGAAAAAATTATCAATATCAAAAATAGCACCATTTGTCGGATGTATATAATGTTTGCATGGTCTCACAAATTTGCAAAATTTACAGTTCCCACACTTATACATTCCCTTCAGTGGTTGGAGCCAAGTTTTAGGTTTAGATATCTTGTCTGTATATACACTATGTACAAGCATATCCTTAATGTTCTTTCCTCTTCTATAAGTGATACTTGCTTTGGACGTGAGGGTGTCTTTAAGATCTTTATCACTTGTGAGGAGATGCCAGTGTTTAGAAAGGATGTTTCTGATTATTTCAGAGTCATGACCAAATGTCATTATACATCTAGTAATCTTAGATTCATTAGATATAGTCCTGTTAGTGGGGGTGTCCATTTTGCCTTGAGCTTTTCTATTTACATTTAGCAGATTGGTTCTATTGCAGTTCATAGCATGTTTATAAGCCAACTTAAGGCTTCTATTAGGGTAACCTCCTGCTTTAAAACGTTCCCTAAGTTTGTTCGCTTCAATTTTAAATTCTTCCTCTGAACTGCAATTCCTCCGGATCCTGAGGTATTGTCCCTTAGGAATTCCTCTCTTAAGTGGCTCAAAGTGTTGGCTCTCCCATTTCAGCAGAGTATTAGATGCTGTTTCTTTTCTAAATGTAGATGTACATATTTTCCCTCTTTCATCCTTTTTAATTATTAGATCCAAAAAAGAGATCTCACTCTGACTGGTCTCAAAGGTAAATTTGAGGCCTAATTCATTAGTGTTCAGAAATTGTATAAATGAACTCAATTCCTGTCTGTTACCAGTCCAGACCAGGATAATATCATCTATAAATCTCCTCCAGACAAGTATATTTGCTCCAAAGGGATGTGCGTTGTCATCATATATGTATTTGTCTTCCCACCACCCCAGAAACAAGTTCGCATAGCTAGGGGCACATGGTGTACCCATAGCTGTTCCCTGTTGTTGGTGGTACCATTTTTGGTTGAATAGGAAGAAGTTGTGTTTTAAAACATATTCCAATAGTGCTATTAGCAACATGTTTAGTTCATCAAAAGGAGAACCTTTCATCTGGAAAAAGTATTTTACTGCATTGATTCCAAAGTTATGTGGAATGCTGCTGTATAAGGCCTCAACATCAATACACACCAGCCATGATTCAGGAGGTACAGATAGATCTTCTAATTGCCTGAGAATATCAGGAGTGTCCCTGACATAGGATGGTAAGCCCATCACAAATTCCCTAAAATGATAATCCACAAATATACTGCAGTTGTGGGAAAGATTATTAGTCCCGGAGACTATAGGTCTACCTGGGATGGGATAGGTTTTCTTGTGAACTTTAGGGAGAGAATAGAACACTGAGACCATAGGGAATTTGGGAAATAGAAATTGAAAAGTCTGCTCATCAATTATTCCCTTATTTTTTACATCTACTAGGATGTTTTTAAGTCTCAATTTGAGACTGAGAGTGAGCTTGTTCAGAATGGCCCAAATTATGCTTACACCACCAAAATAGGTGTGGTGTGATACTCTAACAAGAGGTAATGCAATATCTGGACATTTAAGAGCCATATTGTTTGAATGGTTGATTTATACCTATATCATTCAAATAATAGGGGCATTGTACCCTAATAAGAGGCAATGAAGTACCTGGTGATCTAAGAGCCAAACTGAGGATTTTTTGTATGCAAAGAAATCTGTTGTTTAGAAGCATACTATCAAGCTACCTATATCTTCCTTATGTTGTTATACTAGGTTTCATAACCGTTACTGGGGAGAGATATATAGTTATAGTACAAGGTAATTTAGGAAGGTTTGGCCCACTATTATAATGATTTACACCTTTTGTTGCATAGTACTACAAGCTTATACATAGACACTCTCTGTGTCTCATTTATAATACTGCTCAAACCCCACTTAATGAGTGACAGTTGTCCAGTGGTCATTAGGTTTGCAGTTTTTCTGTTCAAAGGTATTTGTACAGTTTTTATTCTTTCCCTTTTTAAAGTTTTAATCGTCGGTTTTTCCAACCAATAAAGCTTACATTTTACTATTGCCCACTTTTTTTGTTATCTGTATAATTAAATGTATTTAATTATTTTATTTTTTTTAAACTGAATGAAAACTAGGCTGAGCAAAGCAGGGCACGCGGGACTTAGAAAATACATGACGGCAAACGCGTAACACACAAACATTTAGCAGACACACAGAGGAGAAAGACACAGGGAAGGGACAGGAGGGAGATGGTGGAAAGAGACACATGGCATTTCCAAGCACAAAACTTGCAGGTTAACGAAACCTGCAATGAGTGGCCCATACAGTAGGTGGGAGGAAAGGCTCGCAATGAGCGCCTTTGGCGCTCATTGCGAGCCACGAGATGTGCGCCGAAGGCGCTCATAGCTGGGCTCGCAATGAGCACCGCAAGCAGGAAAGGCTTGCAATGAGCGCCGAATGCTCCTATTGCGAGCCCCGTGATAAGCGCCGAAGGTGATCAGTGAAAAGCAGGAAAATTGAAGTACACTGGGAGAGGCTCGCGATGAGCACCAAAGGTGCTCGGAGGAGCAAAAGCCTCACATTGTGTAGCAAACAGCATTGCAAGCCTTACAATTTTAATCCTGTCATTTTTGACAGGCAAGTAGTAGCTAGTGTTTTATAGTTATTAAATGTGTTATGTTAGGTTGGTTACCCTCTGTATGTTAATTACTGTATGTTATGTTGCTTCTGTGTGTATTTGACTTATGATGTTAGATTCTGTATATTGCATGTTTGGTTCATGAACAGTTAACTAATTTAGAATGTTGTGATGTAAGCTGTAAGTGATGTAATGTGTGTCTCTGAGCTAAAGTCAGTTTTGAATGCAGTCTGTGATTCTTCTGACAGGAGAAAAGGAAGGAAACAGCTTTCAGAGACTCTGAGAAGATGAATATGTATATGGAACAAAATATCTAATCACATATATAGTTGTGAGCATACGAGTTGTTGCTAACGCTTGCGGGCTCGGGCAGCGATGGACGCAGTTCCCCGCACATGCGGACCCTCGCGGAGCAAGGGGCCGCATTTGCGGTGGTGGAGTGTTCCAACGTCGGCTGTGTTTGTCCGCAAATGCGGACCCTCGCAAAGTGAGGGGCCGCATTTGCGGTGGTGGAGGCTCCAACGTCAGCTGTGTTTGTTTGTCCGCAAATACGGACCCTCGCAAAGCGAGGGGCCGCATTTGCGGTGGTGGAGGCTCCAACATTGGCTGTGTTGTTGGCTCCAACGTCGGCTGTGTTGTTTGGCCGCAAATGCGGACCCTCGCTAAGCGGTGAACACACACGCACGACTTAGAAAAAAAACAACTGCGTCCCTCGCAAAAAAAAAAACGGGCGCGAAACAACCCATTCCCAACACGCAAAAAAACGCCTAAAACGGGGTGCATGAAAACATCACAAAAACAATAAATAAACACAACGAACACATAAAAAGCTTACTTACAGCTAGGGGGGGCATCCGGCACCTCGAAAAGTTAATTTACACGTCCATTTAAGGAAAAAAAAAACGAGTTTAAAGTGCCGAAAACACCTAAGCGAGAGAAAAAATGGCCGCCGAACAAAAAGAAAACGAGGCTACAGACGCAACAATACTACAGTGATTTGCAAAACTGAAACACATACTATGCGGCACGTACCACACTGATATTGGGTACGTACCACACTGATATTAAGCACCATTTTGAAAACTACTACGCATAAAATGGCGGATGGAACGCAAATTGTAAGCTGGAACGCAAATAGCGCAAGCGTATTGCGTTCTAACGGTCTGAGGCACTTAAAAGTTTATAAATACTGCCTACTTTCCAGAAAATTCTACATTTCTACTCAGGTGATGAACGGAGTGACTGGATTGTTAACTGCTGCTGTTACTTGAGAAGAGAATTATTTCCTAATTTCCTACTCTACATTGTGCAAATTACAACTGAAAGGTAAGCTATAATATATTACATTTTATTATCAAGACAGGACAAAAAAAAACAACTTTAACTATGAAAATGTGATTCCTGTATAGTGACATGTGACACGCACATTTATGTGTATAGCCCCTACAACAAACTAATCTTAACCCAAACTAATTTAACAAGTATATTTAAATGACATTAAAAAAAATATATACTTTAACTATGAAAATTTGATTCATGTATAGTGACATGTGACACGCACATTTATGTGTGTAGGCCCTAAAACAACCTAATGTTAACTGAAACTAATTAAACAAGTATATTTAAATGACATTAATTTACTGCAACTCATAGCAAAAAATAATATGACTCTAATACATATCGAACCTAAAGCTGAATCTTTGCCCTTTTTTTACTATTCAAACAGACTCTGCATCAACAGCGTCACTCAAGAATTTGCACCGTGGACTGTGAAAGAGAATCCCTTTTAAAGAACACAAAGAAAGAAGAAGAGGTAAGATAGAAAAATACATTGCATGCTGAAAAAGACCATGCTTTGCTAAATCAAAAAGAAGAAATATACAATTAACCATTTCACTTTCTTTTTCAAACAGACACTACAAGAAGACCGGCGGATTAAGATTGGCAGGAGGGGACCCTCTGTCATTCGGACAAGAACAACACTTCAATCAAGGTAAAGTATAACAAGTAGAAAAAATAAAGAAACTATATGTGTTTAATAGCCGACAATATAACAATTTCAAGTAAAATAAAATAAAAAATACATATAAATTAAATAAGGAACAAAACACAGTTCAACAAACTTCACAAAGACCTATACAATTTAGGAAGACAGACAGTTTCACAGAAACCAAAAAAAAAAAAGAGGTGGCCACAAAACAGGATAGCATCTGAAACATTAGCAACATACATAAAACAGAACTATTCCTCCTCAACGGATTAACATAGTTGAGAGACCCAATGGTAACAATCAATCCATATGGGTGTCATAATTGTGATTTTTATATATCTTACATTATAGATATATACTACCATTGATAAAGCTCAATAGATGAGCGAAACGCGTCTGTAACTCTAGTAAAGACACTCTTGGTGTTTTGACATTATTTTTATTTGTAATCTTATATCTCTTTTTTGGAATTTATTGCCTCAGAAGTGTACTATTTATTTTCTATTTGTTTATTTGAGTATTTATTGATACATGGAATCCCATATGGATTGATTGTTACCATTGGGTCTCTCAACTATGTTAATCAGTTGATTTTACCTGGATTTCTATGGCCTCTCTGCTCTTTTGAATTTCTACAATATCAACAGAGTTTTTGGCCACCTACTCCGATATTTCACACTCTTTGGGCCTAGCACCCCTTAGTGAATTTAATCAGAGTTGATATTTCACAGATATCAAAAGGTGGGCCTTTATCCTCTGATAGAGCCTGTTGGCCAATACTTTATACCTGATATCAATGCTGAGATCAATGCTGATTTTTGGATTAATGTGACCACCGTGTTCATCAAGACAGTCTGGTGGAAACCGCATTGATAACACTCGTGGAAGACCAAGCACTATCCTATGTGTAATTATGGATACCTCTAACTAGAGGGTCCTACATGTGAGTGTCCAATTGTTACGCCTGATTTTTTGGAAATAAATGTATTGATCTGCACTAGGATTTGGTGTGCGCTTTCCTTTTCCTTTTTTCCATTTTCTACAATACGACTCTGTGGTGACCAGAGTTTTTGGAAACAGCTGCCCTACGATCCAAGGAGTCAGATCTATCAAGTGTATCCTCTCTTCATTCTACTAAGGATATCACAGAAGAAGACCCCCGAGATTCTACAAACATTACCAGAACTCTTTTTCGTCTCCTCTATCTGGACTCACTTAAGTATTTTTTAGTATTTTTTAGTATTTTTAGTATTTTAAGTATTTTTTATATTTGTAATTTGTTTCAATATATTTTTTCTTTTTTTTTTTTATTGATAATGCAATTTTTATGTAATTTTTGTGTATGAATATATATCTATATATATTTTCTACATTTTTGTACACATTTTATATTTATTACATTTTTCATATATACTTCTTACATACTTTTTACATATTTATATATATATATATTTTTTACTTACTTTTATATATATGTATATATATGTATATATACATATATATTCTTGTTTAGGTATTGGTCTTACGTGTTTTTATTTAACTAGGTTTCCTTACATAGGGAATTCTAGGTCTCCTTTTCTTCTATGATATAGAAAAGGCAATTAACATTGATTTGTACTGTCCAACATGATTGAAGACTCATAAAGAACACTAATTGAACAAATAAAGTACACAAAATATGGTGGACACATTACAGGATTGTACCAAAAATCCCAGAAACAGATAGAAAAGTTAAATAATATTCTTCTTTACTGTTTAAGAACCTATAAGCCTTACAAACAAGCCTAAATAAGCATACCAAAAGTGGTGGACACAAAACAGGATAATGCTAAAAACATTGGCCCTCATTCAATTGCGATTTGGCCAATTGAATAGGGCTCTAAATAAGCACATAGCAAATTTTTTTAAAGACATTTTTAGTTAGTGAAAACCTTGCTTTTGGATAGATGCTTACTAACTAAAAACTTCTTTAAAAAATGTATGTTATGTGCTTATTTAGAGGCCTATTCAATTGGCCAAACTGCAATTGAATGAGGGCCATTGTGAGCATATGCAAAATACAAGACTAATTAAGGAAATAAAGTATGCAAAATATAGTCTACTATCACTATAAGCCAAAAGTAAAAAAAATAAATAATAATAACAAACCAAAAAAATACACCTACTACATCTACAAGAAGCTATAGTGTAATTACCTTGAGTGTGCTATGTATGTAAGGCAAAAATTACAACCTACGACAGAAAGTAAAGGCAAAAAAATAAAAAAACACTTATTTAACAATACAAAGAAAGTACCGCTACAATGAACTAGAATCACATAGAAACAAACTGTTGATAAGAAAACATTTAAAAAACAAAATTAACATCTCAAAATAAACTAATGATACATTATTTTTTACAGATTAACATGGCTGATAACGAGAGCAAACAAGAAAAGATGGGACGGCAAGCTAGAGAACGACAACAGAGATTACACAGCCAGCAGACGCCGGAGCAGAAGGAAATTTGACGAGAAAAAGAACGCAAATGAATTGCAAGCAAAAGACTATCATCTTATAAAATTAAAGATACACCAAAAAAAGCTACTAACCAAACAAAGCATTTACAACCTGTTCCTGAAACATCTGATTAAAAAAACATTACCTCAAGTTTACAATACGGATTAATTTAAAGTTCAACTGTTCTTACATTCAAATGTAAATACTTTTAATACAAAATGCTTTAACACTTACTGTTGACCAAAACAACATTTTACAAAAATAAACATGTTTAATATCACAATAGTACTTATTTCATCATAACTAAAATCTTACAAGTGTCAAATACGTGTATTAATAACTAAACAACTTTCCAAACATACACATCTCATTGCCGTCATTTTTTGACGGGCAAGTCAGTAGTAGAATATATATGTAGGTATATTAAGATCTTAAGGGAAGAGAATGGCTGCCTTGGTCATGTACAATTAGTGAAGTGTATGTATGCTCCTAAATAAAGGAAGGTAACTTAGATATCTAGAAGATATGTTATGAAGCCTTGCAATACAAAGTCCAGAATACTCAAACTGTTACAGAATGTTATCATTTCAAGTTTAAATTTACATCTATTGGACTTGTTATGAAATACAACAGCAATGACAGCAGTTCCTGAAATATATAATGCTGGGCCTGCATTTATATTTTAAAATGCTGCATTTAAGTAAGGGCATTTTAGAGACACCAGCTGTCTTGGTGAAGGGATCAAAAGAACCTGAAACGTCTGCTGGGAAGGTTTGGCCAAACACAGTCTTATCAAACCCGACTGAAGAAAGCAGACAGTAACACTCACTTCCTTTCGCTTTCCTTATTTAATGGGCTACTTTCAAAGCCTTAATAGATAGACAGTTTGCCTTCTTAGGTTTCTTTATTTTGGGTATATTCTTTGTTTCTGTTTTCTGGACAATATAACAAACTTCTGTCCAAAGTTCTTCAAGCATTCTTCTTCCATGTTTAGTCCCTTAATTATTTTCTTTACTTCCAATGCATATTCATGTAGGATATTATTTCTTTTGTATCTGCTTGGTCTGATGATTTTCCCTCTTTTACACAGTTAAATTCTGAACGTTGCAAAAGAAAGCTCATGATCTAGTCAACAGTCAGCTCCAGGTCTTGTTTTTGCTGACTTTATAGAACTTCTCCTTCTTTGGCTACAAAGTATATAGTCAATCTGATTGCTATGTTGTCCATCTGGTGATGTCTTTGTATAGAGTTGTATCTGAGGCTTTTGGAAGAGGGTTCTTGCTATGAACAAAGAATTATCTTGACAGAACTACTAATCTCTGACCTACTTCAGGGTCATACTTGCCAGTTATTCCAGGAATCTTTTGGTTTCCTACTTTAGCATTCCAATTTCCTATGGTGAGAGTAACATCTTTTCTGGATGTTATATCTTGGTGGTGTGAAATATTTTCATAGAATTGGACAACTTCAGCCTCTTCAGCGTCCATAGGCTTGGATCACTGTGATATTAAATGGCTTGCCTTGAATTCAAATTGAAATCATTCTGTAATTTATTGAGTTGTAACCAAGCACTGCTTTGGCCAGCCTTTTCATTGATTATGAGGAATACTCAATTTCTTCTGCAGTATTGTTGGCCATAGTTGAAGATCTTCTGGATGCCTGATATGAAATCTCCCATTCCAGCCCATTTGAGTTCACTAATTCCCAGGTTACCCATGTTTAATCTTGTCAACTCATGTTTGATCATGTCCAGTTTGCTTTGGTTAATAGTTCTAAACTTTCCAGGTTCATATGCTGAACTGTTCTTTGCAGCAGTGACAGGCACCTTCTGACCTGAGAGTGTCATCTTCCAGTGCCATATGAAGTACATGGCAAAGATACTGAAGTGGGTTGCCAGGTCCTTCTCTAGTGAGTTACAATTTGTCTGACCTTTCTGCTATGACCTGCCCCTCTAGGGTAACCTCACATGGCTCACAGCTTCATTGAAGTAAACAAACTCCTTCAACACAAAAAGGTAGTGTTCCAAAAGTTGTACATACACACACCTAAACAAAGGGCTTTTCATGTTAATAGCATGTTAGATTTTTAATGAATATATCTTTAGTACAATGAATTACCCTCTTGAAAATTTCAGTTATCTCATATTTTACTTGTAGTTCTTGTTAATGAGGGTTAGTTCTTTTGGTCCGATTTTATCTTAAAGAGCATTAAACATTTAAACATTGGACTACTGTAGATACTCGAATATAGTGCCACCCGAATATAACGCGAGGGTTAGGAATTTGGTAGGTAAATGGGTAAAAAGTGCAAGACAAGAATATAACGCAAAGGTTAAAATTTACGGAATTGTAGAAACAATATGTGCTGAATCCTGTTCCAAAAGCACTCAAAATCGTGCATAAATGCTTTAATATTCAATACAACAAGTAAATACAACAGAATATTATGATTAATGTCACGTTCGTATACATATATAATATGTCTGTATGCTTAAGACCTCCACTCCCCCCCGATCCTGCCCCCTTAGGACTCATTGGCCACAGCCTGTGGTAAATGCAGCATTCAGTGCACTGGCTGCTGCAGCAGCAGGTTGAACTCTAATAAAGACATGACAGCGAGAAACCCTTTGATCCTTCATCGGTGGGAAGACAATAAACTTCATTCAACTATTTAGAACTGCAGGGAGCCAGTTTACCAGAATTTAGAACAGCTGTGTCTCGAATATATTGCGATCGGGCCTAGCATGTCACCAGACCTAAACCCTATTGAGCATCTGTGGGGCATCCATAACGGAAGGTGGGGGAATGCAAGGTCTCCAACATTCACCAGCTCCGTGATGTGGAAGAGGACTCCAGTGGCAACCTGTGAAGCTCTGGTGAACTCCATGCCCATGAGGGTTAAGGCAGTGCTGGAAAATAATGGTGACCACACAAAATATTGACACTTTGGGCCCAATTTGGACATTTCCACTTGGGGTGTACTCACTTTTGTTGCCAACAGTTTAGACATTAATGGCTGTGTATTGAGTTATTTTGAGGGGACAGCAAATGTACACTGTTAAACAGGCAGTACACTTACTACTTTACATTGTAGCAGAGTGTCATTTCTTCAGTGTTGTCACATGAAAAGATATAATAAAATATTTACAAAAATGTGAGTGGTGTACTCACTTTTGTGAGATACTGTAGCTTCATAGGCATGACTGGTCTCAGGGCCAGTAGCTGCAGATATTGCTGAGAAGCAGTACAGTTTCAGAGGCAGAAGGAAAATCTGTGATCCAAGTCAATGTCACAGAGAGAAAATAACATCAAAGTAAGTAAACAAGCCAGGGGATTAGCCATAGAAAATCCCATAACAGTCACTCTGTGTGCCAATAAGTAGACTGTAGGGCCATCAGCAGGTTTAAGTGACAGTGTACCTGATTGCCAGCACAGTGTTCCAGTAAATAGCAGACTAGTTCTGGTATAACAGGGACCTTTGCTAGAGGTGCTGGTCCCAGTGGCACACTCTGTTAACTCACTGTGCTGAAAGTATACAGTCTCAGTTTTGAATCTGGGGGTGGCCCTTACATGGAGTGACAGAGCAATTTTTAATCATTAGGGTACATAATGAGATGCATATTTTATCTATATCAAGCACTACACAAAGTTCATCAAGTTCTGTAGATTAGAACTATTTCACACGCACATCACAGTTAACTCACAGTTAAATAATCTTCCCACCATCTGCTACAGCTTCCACTTCTCAGACATCTTTTACTGTCGACAATACCATCATCACTCCAACCCTTACATGCCCATTGACTTGGAGTTCTATTGTCACTATCTTACACAAGACACAACTAAAATTATAATACATTCTCTCATCAGATCTTGCCTCGACTACTGCAATTTGCTCCATGCCAGCCGCCCCATCACCCATTTGTCTCCACTACAATCCATAATGAACACATTCGCTTGACTAATCTACCACACTCAATGCTCGATGTTTGCAGCACCTCTCTGTCAATCACTCCACTAACTTCCCATAGCCTCCAGAATAAAATGTAAAGTCTTGAACTTAATTTACAAAGCCATCAACAACAATGTACTCCCTTATATCTCTTCTCTCTCATTTCTAAATACTCCTCTTCGTTCTGCTAACAACCTTCTTCTATCCTCCTCTTTTATTATCTCCTCACTCCTACCTACAGGACATTTCTTGTGCCGCCCCTATTCTCTGCAATTTCTTGCACTGCTCCTCTAGACTATCCCCCTCCTTTAAAGCCTTACTCAAAACACATCTGTTCAAAGAAGCTTAGCACCTTCAGCCTTAACAAGCACAACATATCTTTCACCATCCCATACCACACCCATTAGATTGTAAGTTTATGAGTTTTCAATATTGTACGATTTTAAATTCAAAGACAGGGCTCTCCGCTCTTTGCAATGTGTCAATTTTATTTTGTACTTAACTCTTGTACAGAGCTACAGAATATGTTGGCACGTTATAAATAAAGATAATAATAATAATAATGATAACGCAGACTCAATTATTACATCTATATGTCCATCTCAGTAAATTAGGGTAAGCATGTACTAGCTAGATCATTTTCTGCATAGTAAACATATTAGACCATGCACTTTAGAGCTAACAGGAATATAATTTATAAATTCATTTACTTAATTATAATCCTTATTAGCATAATCCATACACATGCACAACTACAAGTAGACCCATAGGCAGACAAGTACATAGCATACATTATCACAATTAGCTTATATGCAATATCAGTCCATTTCTGCATTCAGGATGCATTTTCGGAAATAGCACTGATATTGGAGGGCCGGAGGCCACCCCAGCCTGCTGTGGTTGGGAGTAGGGCCCTTTGACCTGGCAGGACCAGTATGGAAGGAGGTGGCTAGCTGGGGGAGGCGGAGCCGTTCTAGGCTGGTTTGGCACCAAAAGTTATCAGTAGTCCCCCAGCTAGACATGAGGGAAGATGGGGCTGCTGGTGCAGCTCCTTCAGCTCCTTCTCTAAGGTGTGGTGAGTGCTGTGGGCCCTAGGGATTATAAGCCTGGTGCTGGGATGCGGCAAAGTTCTTGGCTAATGGGTTAGCCAGTGTCCACCCAACCCCCCCCCCCCCCCCATCTCCGTACCTGCACTTGTGCACACTGGGTTGGGGGGCTCTGGGATCCAAGGAGGTGCAGGCCTTTGTCAGGCTGATCCTGCCTGGGGGTGAGTTCTAGGAATGGGGTTTGTGTGTTGGCCCGCTGCCAGGCGCAGGGGGAATTGGATTCTCCAGGCTGCTGCCGGAGACCACGTGATGGCTGCAGGAGTAGGCTGAGTCCTTCAGATCATGAGAGTGGTGCTTATTTTGCAACAATAGTCCATTATGAGTTATGTCATGGGGGCCATGCATATTAATGCATAGGCCCCCGTATTACCAATGACTGAGTGTTACTCAGGATGGTGGATCTGCCCCCCCTCTCCTTCCCATTTGTCCGGGCATGTCCAGTGTTTTATCTGGATGGTAGCAAATATATGTAGATTCAGTGTAACATAAATGTACATTTATTTCTGCATAATAAAGTCCCCCTGGGGATTCTGTGTTCATATGACTTAAGTGTTAGCTATGTTAGTTCTGTGCTTTTGTATCTACGCTGTGAAGTGGCTGACCTGTGTTCATGCCTCAGTGTAACTTTCCCCTCTGTGTGTTTACTGCTCTCCTGTATGCCTGCAGGGCTGGTAATGAACCCTTCCTGCTATCTCATGCTGTAGTTTTTACTCCATGGTGTCTGGGAGCTGCAGTGAAGGTTAGCAACACATAGTAACACTGGGTAGTTGTACGGTGAAGTACCTCAGTCAGTAATGTAGCTGCCTGTCAAGTTAAAGGTTCTGAGTTTGATTCAAGCCACAAGCAGATATTTATGCATGCTCATTAAAGATTATATGCAAGGCTCTGGAGGTTGCCCCATGTCTGGTTGCCCCCACTCATGCCTGGGGTGTTGTGCTGGGGCAGGTTCCATTTGGGGTAATGGGGTTCTGTATATATTTGTAATTGGGCGGCAGTATCTCCACGTTGGCTAGAGCGGCGGGAAGGCCTAGTACACAGAAAGGTTTGCACGCTATGAAGTTGGCACAGTGCAAAATAATGATCGATTATTTAATATAGCAGTGGCATTTTGTATTCTGTTTAGACATCATCTAAGCTTAGGTGTCAATTCCTTTTTCACGGTATGTACAATAATGTGTTCATAGCTGCATTTATAGATTATGGATAGGTTTTTACCCTTTAAGTGGCAGTGGGTTTATCCAATTGCAGGTACAGGGTTGTACGCTACAACGGTGCCGGGTTGGTGCTTCTAGTAGCTTGTTGTATGATTGGTTTTCAGCCCTTAGGGTGGGCCTGGGTATGGGCCATAAGCTCATATCGGGGTCCAATTACCAGGGGTGGTCGTAAGGGGCGTGGAGATGTGGGCGAATAGGCCTTAGGAGTTTTAGGGCCAATTTCCCTCTACGGTGTTCTCCTTAGTTTGGGGCAATTCCCAGGCGCATTTTAGTACCATGGCTCACTAACCAGGCTTTTGCCTAACCGCCGGGGTATTTGTGCCGTCACGACAGGTTTTGGTATGTGGACCAGGCGAAGTGTGGCAATATCAAGGGATACTTAGGCAGCGTCCGACAGCTTGGGCATAGGGGGCGCTACGCAGTCGGTGCGTGTGCTGGTGGCATTCATATGTAGGTATTTGTCATGTGCCTGCCAGATAGGTTTTTATAAAAGTTATGTTTGTGTGGACGCAGTTTGTTATCAGTTTTAGTTTTAACTGTGAGTTATAAGTTCCTGTTCAATGCAGTCATCTGGTGTCAGGTATAGGGTCTCGTGGTGGTGTTTTTTGGTATGTCGGCTGGGTTAAGGTTCAATTATCAATTGAACTTACAACATATTCTCCTCCAATATGTAGGGAACTTTGTGCGGCATTCCAGTAAATACAGTTGTGGTTCAGATCGAAGGGTCCATTTTTCCCCGCTACGAGGGTCGGGTTGAGTGGTTCCCCTCTTGGGGTTGGGTTAGTATCTGGGATTAATAGTAGAAAAAATATATAGGAACTATAGGGTTTGGAATGGATGATTCCTCTAAATAAGCTACTAGCTGGTATATTCTTGAGTACATACAGTCTTCCCTCATATGGCAAAATAAATTTGCTAATCCTTGGGAGGACAGAAGTATGTAAATATATAAATATTGTGTAGCTCAAAAAAGTGTGGTTAAAACCAATGTAGAAAAAAGCGCATGGAAGTACTTTTCTGGTTATTTAAAAAGGTAGAGGGGGGTTTATAAAAAATATATGTACAAATGAAGTGTTGTAGCATACAATAGTGATGCAACTCCTGTTTGCCTGAGACTACTATATGTCATTAATGCTGACTGGCAATTCACAGTAGTCACAAGGAGTAAAGTAACACAAGCAAAAATAGCTCAAACATATATAAACCTCTCTTATGTAATAAATAAACCAATAACCAGAGTACTTGCGCTTAGATGATAGTCCCGACGGTCCCGTTTCGCCCCTTCTGGGGCTTACTCATGGGCTACTGAAATGGAGGTCTAGTGGTGTTTTTTTTAGCCCATTTTTCATACATTTCCGGTTGTGAAACGCTATTTAGGTCATTTGCGTTTTTGAAAAGTTAAGTGGGGGACATATAAACGTCACCACGTTCTTTCCTTTCATTTATGTACATGGTGGCTTGCCAATCACACGTAATTTGCCAACCACACACTCCATTTTGTTTTATTCAAATTGTTTTTTATCATTTATGTCGCTGCGTGATGACGTAATCAGGATACAAACGTGACCACGTTTTTTCAGGTCCTTTCTATGCATGAATGCCAATCATGCGTTATTTTGCCAACCAACGCCATTTTGGTCTGGTTTTAAAACGCAAAAGTGCTCTAACTTCTGTTTACTGGATCTAAAAATGTTGATTAATATCTCTAAAGTGAATTTATCCATGGTAGGTCTTAGTATATCTATATTACTATTTTTAAGTGAACCTAGAATATAAGAATAATACTATAGAACCAACTAATTTATAGAGGTAAGGGCTAGTGATAGTGATGGGTAGTGAATTATAAAATTATTCCAAAAATTGGAAATATCTAAATGGTAACAGTAAAAAAGGATATATATCAATGTGTTTGTGTCTAGTAAATATGTCAATCATGTATCTACATATAGATCCAAGTGGATAAAGTGTGTGTATTATGGGAAATATATATATATATATATATACATGCACATACATACACTCATATATACATGCACATACACACACATACACACACATACATATACCTACACTCATACAGACAAACACATACGCATACATACATAAACATATATATATATATATATATGGGTGTAAAGTGTGAAGTGAAAAACTAAAAGTGAGTAAAAAAGTGTTTAGAAATGTAATAAAAAATTGAAATTTTGAACTTTTTGGTGTATGTCGTGATAAATTAATAAATATACTGTTACTCATTTATAGAAAGGGCGCATATGAAAATCCTTCATTAAGACCTTGTGGGCTTTGGGTATTCAATATAAAGATCCATTTGCTCTCCAGCTTTAAGAGATCCTTATCAATATCCCCTCCTCTGGGTTTTTGCAACGCTTGATCAATTATTGAAAATTTCATTGCCTCCGGTTTGTTATTATGAAATTTTTTTATATGTCGAGACACAGATGTGTCCATTTCTTTGGTCACTGTATAGGAGTGTTCCAAGATCCTTCTCCGCAGTTGGCGTGTAGTTTTACCTATATATAATTTCGGGCAGGAACAGATTATAACGTAGACGACGTGTGTAGAGCTGCAGTTGATAAAATACTTAATTGGATATTTCACATTAGTGTTTGGGTCAGTAAAATCTTTACTGGGGACAATGAACTTACAGGCTTTACATTTTCCGCATTTAAACAATCCTTTTGTGGATGGTAACCACGGTGTTGTTCTTTGTGTAGTTGGTTTAAAGAAACTATTCACCAATTCATCTTTAATACTCTTGTTCTTTCGATAAGTGATACAAGCTTTTCCGGAAAGGCTGGTACATAATGTAGAGTCATCTGTCAATATATACCAATGCCTGTCTAGTATTTGTTTAATTTCCTTCCAGTCTTTTCCAAATGACATAATACATCTTATTTGGTCGTTTGATTCAGCCTTCTTATTTGAAAATAGTAGATCCTGTCTATCTGATTCAACAGCTCTTTTGTATGCTTTTTTCAAAAGGCGATTAGGGTATCCTCGAGCTTTAAATTTAGCTCTTAGTTGATCTGCTTGAATCTTAAAAACGTCTTGACTGCTGCAGTTTCTTTTGATCCGTAGATACTGACTTATAGGAATTCCTGCTTTTAACGCTCTAGGATGCTGACTAGACCATTTTAATAGAGAGTTCGTTGCAGTGGGTTTTGTGAATGTAGCGGTGTGAATCTTTCCCCTTGGGTCCTTTGATATCTTCAGGTCAAGGAATTCTATTTCTTCTTCGTCCATCACATACGTGAATTTCAAACCTAACGAGTTTTTGTTCAATTTTTCGATGAATTCTATGAATTCTTTAGTATTTCCTGTCCACAGTACCATAATATCGTCAATGTATCTATGCCATGATAATATTTTTTCATTATATACTGACATATCTTCTGAAAATACATGTGTCTTTTCCCAAAAACCCCAGTATAAATTGGCATAATTCGGTGCACAAGGGGTTCCCATGGCTGTGCCATTAATTTGGTGATACCACTGTTTATTAAAAATAAAAAAAAAATTTGTTAGTATAAAACGTAGTAATGATGTAATAAAAGCATTCATATTCAGATCTTCCATAGGTCTTGCACTTAAATAGTGTTCAACTGCAGCGATCCCCTGATCATGTGGGATAGTGGAGTACAGTTGTTCTACATCAATAGAGATAAGTATTGTTTTGGTGGGTACAACAATATCCTCTAGATGTTTCAACAAGTCCAGAGTATCTTTTAAGTATGAAGGTATTTCTGATACTATTTCTTTAATGTAATCATTTACATATTCACTTATTTTTTCAGTTAAGCTATTGTTTCCAGATACGATTGGCCGTCCCGGTACGGGTACTTTATTTTTGTGTATCTTCGGTAATGAGTAAAAAGTAGCTATAACCGGTCTTTTAGGAAACAAATAATCATATGTATTTTGATCTATTAATTTGTCTTGTTTGGCCGCTAACAGTATATGCTTTAGTTCTTTTAGGAACTCTTGGAGAGGATTACTTTTTAATACTTTATATGTTCATGTATCTGATAACAATTTGTTACACATTTTTAGGTATTCTTGTTCATCCATGATGACTGTGTTTCCTCCTTTGTCAGCGGGTTTTATCACTACTTTATGTTTCTTTAATTCTTGTAGAGATTTGAATTCCTTCATACTTAAGTTGGTTTTACCTATGTTGTTTTTGTCTTGGACATCATTAAATAGTCTTTTTAGGTCTTTAGTCACCACATCCACAAATACCTGAATATTATTATATTGCTTGAAATCAGGCGTAAAAGTGCTGGTATGTTTCTTAGTTATTTTCATCTGGGAATGACCTTCATACTTTTGTTCATCTAATAATGATAACAGAGTTTCAAATACTTCCTTGTCTTCATCAATTATTCCCAAATTATTGAGCTCTATCTTCCGCTTTTGTGTAAAGAATGTTTTAAGAGCTAGTTTCCTAGCAAATAAGTTTATATCTTTTACGTTTTCAAAAAGATCCGAGTTGCTTGTAGGGACAAATGAAAGGCCCTTAGATAATAAAGATATATCTGAGTCCTTCAATTTCACTTCAGACAAGTTTATCACTGTTGTTTCTTTTTGTTGTCCAGTTGTTATAGTTTTTTCTGTTATATTGCTCTGTCTCATTAATTTCTCTGTTGGATCTATCAATTGGTCATTAATTAGACATTCTCTCTGAGGTCTAGATTTATTAGGATGTACTGTAGATGTATCTATTGTAGGTTCCATTACTTCCGACGTTTTATGAATATCAAATTTCCTTTTATTGCATTTCTGAGATGTTCCTATTAATTCACTGTAGGTGTCCTTTGTTTTGAATGTCATTTCGTTATGTTTATCGTCAAGACAATTTTTAACGAATTTTGTTGGATTAAGTTTATTATTACTTATCTTTACTGGTTTTTTCTCGGTCGAGATGTATAGTGTCGTTTTTGGGCGTGCCCCTTGCCTAAAAAATGGTGTTCTAGCGTAGTTTGATTCGCTCCTGATCTTGTAGTTGGGCCACTAGATGTTCCTCCGACATATTGTGTACGTGATTTATATAGTTGTATATTTTCTTCTCTTTCTGATGTTTCTGCCTCTGACGAACTGATGTCGGTATTACTAGGATGTCTGATTCTGATAAATTTGTAAATTCTTCCAACTTGGTAGTCATTACTATCCCGTAAAAATTTGTTTTGTTTTCTTGCTATAAGATCTTTCTTAAATTTCTCAACATTGTTGTTCAATTTTATATTCAATGCTTCGTATTCACTGTTGTCCTTGAATTTAGAGAAATCTGTTTGTTTGTCTATGACTGTTTGTTTAATATTTTCTAGATTCTGTTTTTCAGTGTCTAAAATTAAGTTCATTAATTCTATTGAGCATTTGTCAACAATTTCTGTCCATTTTGTCACAAAATTTGCTTCAAGTAAATGTGTAGCAGGTGCCAGTTGGATTCTTAGTCCTCTTGGGACAATTTTCGATTTTACATAGTTGTGGAGACTTGATATTTCCCAAATAGTTCTTATTTGTTTTTTCAGTCATTTTAGTAATTCTTTAGAGCTGCCTATTATACTTTGGTCACCAGATAATTTCAGTGACTCTGTTTCTTTGCTGCAGAAGGTGGACTCTGCTTCTTTCATTAGCTCTGTAAAGTCCCACTGATTTATATTAGATTGTGCCATGTTTATAGGTTTTTTATTGTATCCTTATTATGGGAATATATATATAATTTGTTTGTTATTGAGTTAAGATTACTGTTTCCAATATGATAGTAGTTGTTCTATTTGTCCTAACTCTATGGAAAAATAGGAAGATTCTTTAGGTCACTCCCTAAAAGGATGTCTTTGTTTGCGTTGTCTTAAACTAGTGGCTTTTAACGTGGACTAAACCACAAATTATATGATTAAGTATATCACTGTGAAAAAGTTCCTTGGTGCCTAACACCTCAACAATGGTAATAATAGTAGAAAAAATATATAGGAACTATAGGGTTTGGAATGGATGATTCCTCTAAATAAGCTACTAGCTGGTATATTCTTGAGTACATACAGTCTTCCCTCATATGGCAAAATACATTTGCTAATCCTTGGGAGGACAGAAGTATGTAAATATATAAATATTGTGTAGCTCAAAAAAGTGTGGTTAAAACCAATGTAGAAAAAAGCGCATGGAAGTACTTTTCTGGTTATTTAAAAAGGTATAGGGGGGTTTATAAAAAATATATGTACAAATGAAGTGTTATAGCATACAATAGTGATGCAACTCCTGTTTGCCTGAGACTACTATATGTCATTAATGCTGACTGGCAATTCACAGTAGTCACAAGGAGTAAAGTAACACAAGCAAAAATAGCTCAAACATATATAAACCTCTCTTATGTAATAAATAAACCAATAACCAGAGTACTTGCGCTTAGATGATAGTCCCGACGGTCCCGTTTCGCCCCTTCTGGGGCTTACTCATGGGCTACTGAATTGGAGGTCTAGTGGGGCTTTTATAGCCCATTTTTCATCCATTTCCGGTTGTGCAACGCTATTTAGGTCATTTCCGTTTTTGAAAAGTTAAGTGGGGGACATATAAACGTCACCACGTTCTTTCCTTTCATTTATGTACATGGTGGCTTGCCAATCACACGTAATTTGCCAACCACACACTCCATTTTGTTTTATTCAAATTGTTTTTGATCATTTATGCCGCTGCGTGATGACGTAATCAGGATACAAACGTGACCACGTTTTTTCAGGTCCTTTCTATGCATGAATGCCAATCATGCGTTATTTTGCCAACCAATGCCATTTTGGTCTGGTTTTAAAACGCAAAAGTGCTCTAATTTCTGTTTACTGGATCTAAAAATGTTGATTAATATCTCTAAAGTGAATTTATCCATGGTAGGTCTTAGTATATCTATATTACTATTTTTAAGTGAACCTAGAATATAAGAATAATACTATAGAACCAACTAATATATAGAGGTAAGGGCTAGTGATAGTGATGGGTAGTGAATTATAAAATTATTCCAAAAATTGGAAATATCTAAATGGTAACAGTAAAAAAGGATATATATCAATGTGTTTGTATCTAGTAAATATGTCAATCATGTATCTACATATAGATCCAAGTGGATAAAGTGTGTGTAATATGGGAAATATATATATATATACATGCACATACATACACTCATATATACATGCACATACACACACATACACACACACTTACACACACACATACATATACCTACACTCATACAGACAAACACATACGCATACATACATAAACATATATATATATATATATATGGGTGTAAAGTGTGAAGTGAAAAACTAAAAGTGAGTAAAAAAGTGTTTAGAAATGTAATAAAAAATTGAAATTTTGAACTTTTTGGTGTATGTCGTGATAAATTAATAAATATACTGTTACTCATTTATAGAAAGGGCGCATATGAAAATCCTTCATTAAGACCTTGTGGGCTTTGGGTATTCAATATAAAGATCCATTTGCTCTCCAGCTTTAAGAGATCCTTATCAATATCCCCTCCTCTGGGTTTTTGCAACACTTGATCAATTATTGAAAATTTCATTGCCTCCGGTTTGTTATTATGAAATTTTTTTATATGTCGAGACACAGATGTGTCCATTTCTTTGGTCACTGTATAGGAGTGTTCCAAAATCCTTCTCCGCAGTTGGCGTGTAGTTTTACCTATATATAATTTCGGGCAGGAACAGATTATAACGTAGACGACGTGTGTAGAGCTGCAGTTGATAAAATGCTTAATTGGATATTTTACATTAGTGTTTGGGTCAGTAAAATCTTTACTGGGGACAATGAACTTACAGGCTTTACATTTTCTGCATTTAAACAATCCTTTTGTGGATGGTAACCACGGTGTTGTTCTTTGTGTAGTTGGTTTAAAGAAACTATTCACCAATTCATCTTTAATACTCTTGTTCTTTCGATAAGTGATAGAAGCTTTTCCGGAAAGGCTGGTACATAATGTAGAGTCATCTGTCAATATATACCAATGCCTGTCTAGTATTTGTTTAATTTCCTTCCAGTCTTTTCCAAATGACATAATACATCTTATTTGGTCGTTTGATTCAGCCTTCTTATTTGAAAATAGTAGATCCTGTCTATCTGATTCAACAGCTCTTTTGTATGCTTTTTTCAAAAGGCGATTAGGGTATCCTCGAGCTTTAAATTTAGCTCTTAGTTGATCTGCTTGAATCTTAAAAACGTCTTGACTGCTGCAGTTTCTTTTGATCCGTAGATACTGACTTATAGGAATTCCTGCTTTTAAAGCTCTAGGATGCTGACTAGACCATTTTAATAGAGAGTTCGTTGCAGTGGGTTTTGTGAATGTAGCGGTGTGAATCTTTCCCCTTGGGTCCTTTGATATCTTCAGGTCAAGGAATTCTATTTCTTCTTCGTCCATCACATACGTGAATTTCAAACCTAACGAGTTTTTGTTCAATTTTTCGATGAATTCTATGAATTCTTTAGTATTTCCTGTCCACAGTACCATAATATCGTCAATGTATCTATGCCATGATAATATTTTTTCATTATATACTGACATATCTTCTGAAAATACATGTGTCTTTTCCCAAAAACCCAAGTATAAATTGGCATAATTCGGTGCACAAGGGGTTCCCATGGCTGGGCCATTAATTTGGTGATACCACTGTTTATTAAAAATTAAAAAAAAATTTGTTAGTATAAAACGTAGTAATGATGTAATAAAAGCATTCATATTCAGATCTTCCATAGGTCTTGCACTTAAATAGTGTTCAACTGCAGCGATCCCCTGATCATGTGGGATAGTGGAGTACAGTTGTTCTACATCAATAGAGATAAGTATTGTTTTGGTGGGTACAACAATATCCTCTAGATGTTTCAACAAGTCCAGAGTATCTTTTAAGTATGAAGGTATTTCTGATACTATTTCTTTAATGTAATCATTTACATATTCACTTATTTTTTCAGTTAAGCTATTGTTTCCAGATACGATTGGCCGTCCCGGTACGGGTACTTTATTTTTGTGTATCTTCGGTAATGAGTAAAAAGTAGCTATAACCGGTCTTTTAGGAAACAAATAATCATATGTATTTTGATCTATTAATTTGTCTTGTTTGGCCGCTAACAGTATATGCTTTAGTTCTTTTAGGAACTCTTGGAGAGGATTACTTTTTAATACTTTATATGTTGATGTATCTGATAACAATTTGTTACACATTTTTAGGTATTCTTGTTCATCCATGATGACTGTGTTTCCTCCTTTGTCAGCGGGTTTTATCACTACTTTATGTTTCTTTAATTCTTGTAGAGATTTGAATTCCTTCATACTTAAGTTGGTTTTACCTATGTTGTTTTTTTCTTGGACATCATTAAATAGTCTTTTTAGGTCTTTAGTCACCACATCCACAAATACCTGAATATTATTATATTGCTTGAAATCAGGCGTAAAAGTGCTGGTATGTTTCTTAGTTATTTTCATCTGGGAATGACCTTCATACTTTTGTTCATCTAATAATGATAGAAGTAACGACTGGGTTTATTTACAATTTGGCCAACAAGTTTATTGAGTGATATTCTTTAATTATAACAACGACGAGATTAAAAATATAGAGATTAAAAACACCTAAAATCATTGAAAAGCAAATACTCCTCTGAGAAATGTGATATAATTCACTTATGAGTAATCTATAGAGATATAAACTTTCTCTTTAATCATAGAAGAGGATTATAATATTCCACTAAGGTAACTCAGTTCCAGAGTCTCACAGGGTCTGTTAAACAAATATTATTTCACCTTCCAAATCAGGATATTGTGCAGACTTTGTTATATGTGAGTACTAGGAAATAATATGGTAAGTGAATGAAGGCACTCTCTTGGATGTAGATAAGAGACCAAACAAGTTATTTCGCTATGTAAGAGCTATGTAAGAGCTTGCTGTAGGAGACGTGATCATTGGAATATCTCCTATCTAAAATCTGTGTTATACTTAGTTTCTTAGGACTTCTTAAACCCACAATGTGGTCTGAGTCCTATATCTTTAAAGACAACAATTCCTTGCTTTATGGAGTGCTCCCTATTTCGGGGAGATAGGTCCTAGTTAGTTCCCTTTATAAGGTAAAATTATACATCAGATTGAATTTTGTATGTTTAATAACTTGTACTCGCTTATTTTTGCATCTGGTGGCCTCTATAGTATTCCTTGGTTATTCTGAGAGAACCATATTGAGCTATAATGGAGTTACTTACTAGTGCCATGCTTCTTATTCAGAACGCTAATACTGCATGGCTTCACTTCCTAGTGCAGCGTGGACGGCGTCATGCGTAATGACGCACGTATGCGTGTCAACGCCTCTGCCTGACGCGTTTCAACGTGCTATGACGTCTTTCTCAAAGGGGACTTGAGAAAGACGTCATAGCACGTTGAAACGCGTCAGGCAGAGGCGTTGACACGCATACGTGCGTCATTACGCATGACGCCGTCCACGCTGCACTAGGAAGTGAAGCCATGCAGTATTAGCGTTCTGAATAAGAAGCATGGCACTAGTTAGGTAACTCCATTATAGCTCAATATGGTTCTCTCAGAATAACCAAGGAATACTATAGAGGCCACCAGATGCAAAAATAAGCGAGTACAAGTTATTAAACATACAAAGTTCAATCTGATGTATAATTTTACCTTATAAAGGGAACAAACTAGGACCTATCTCCCCGAAATAGGGAGCACTCCATAAAGCAAGGAATTGTTGTCTTTAAAGATATAGGACTCAGACCACATTGTGGGTTTAAGAAGTCCTAAGAAACTAAGTATAACACCAGATTTTAGATAGGAGATATTCCAATGATCAAGTCTCCTACAGCAAGCTCTTACATAGCTCTTACATAGCGAAATAACTTGTTTGGTCTCTTATCTACATCCAAGAGAGTGCCTTCATTCACTTACCATATTATTTCCTAGTATTTACATATAACAAAGTCTGCACAATATCCTGATTTGGAAGGTGAAATAATATTTGTTTAACAGACCCTGTGAGACTCTGGAACTGAGTTACCTTAGTGGAATATTATAATCCTCTTCTATGATTAAAGAGAAAGTTTATATCTCTATAGATTACTCATAAGTGAATTATATCACATTTCTCAGAGGAGTATTTGCTTTTCAATGATTTTAGGTGTTTTTAATCTCTATATTTTTAATCTCGTCGTTGTTATAATTAAAGAATATCACTCAATAAACTTGTTGGCCAAATTGTAAATAAACCCAGTCGTTACTTTTATTTAAGTAAGTGGAAAACACTACAAGGGACAAACTCCCTAGGATTATAAGTATCTAATAATGATAACAGAGTTTCAAATACTTCCTTGTCTTCATCAATTATTCCCAAATTATTGAGCTCTATCTTCCGCTTTTGTGTAAAGAATTTTTTAAGAGCTAGTTTCCTAGCAAATAAGTTTATATCTTTTACGTTTTCAAAAAGATCCGAGTTGCTTGTAGGGACAAATGAAAGGCCCTTAGATAATAAAGATATATCTGAGTCCTTCAATTTCACTTCAGACAAGTTTATCACTGTTGTTTCGTTTCATCTACAGTACATCCTAATAAATCTAGACCTCAGAGAGAATGTCTAATTAATGACCAATTGATAGATCCAACAGAGAAATTAATAATGAGACAGAGCAATATAACAGAAAAAACTATAACAAAAGAAACAACAGTGATAAACTTGTCTGAAGTGAAATTGAAGGACTCAGATATATCTTTATTATCTAAGGGCCTTTCATTTGTCCCTACAAGCAACTCGGATCTTTTTGAAAACGTAAAAGATATAAACTTATTTGCTAGGAAACTAGCTCTTAAAAAATTCTTTACACAAAAGAGGAAGATAGAGCTCAATAATTTGGGAATAATTGATGAAGACAAGGAAGTATTTGAAACTCTGTTATCATTATTAGATGAACAAAAGTATGAAGGTCATTCCCAGATGAAAATAACTAAGAAACATACCAGCACTTTTACGCCTGATTTCAAGCAATATAATAATATTCAGGTATTTGTGGATGTGGTGACTAAAGACCTAAAAAGACTATTTAATGATGTCCAAGAAAAAAACAACATAGGTAAAACCAACTTAAGTATGAAGGAATTCAAATCTCTACAAGAATTAAAGAAACATAAAGTAGTGATAAAACCCGCTGACAAAGGAGGAAACACAGTCATCATGGATGAACAAGAATACCTAAAAATGTGTAACAAATTGTTATCAGATACATCAACATATAAAGTATTAAAAAGTAATCCTCTCCAAGAGTTCCTAAAAGAACTAAAGCATATACTGTTAGCGGCCAAACAAGACAAATTAATAGATCAAAATACATATGATTATTTGTTTCCTAAAAGACCGGTTATAGCTACTTTTTACTCATTACCGAAGATACACAAAAATAAAGTACCCGTACCGGGACGGCCAATCGTATCTGGAAACAATAGCTTAACTGAAAAAATAAGTGAATATGTAAATGATTACATTAAATAAATAGTATCAGAAATACCTTCATACTTAAAAGATACTCTGGACTTGTTGAAACATCTAGAGGATATTGTTGTACCCACCAAAACAATACTTATCTCTATTGATGTAGAACAACTGTACTCCACTATCCCACATGATCAGGGGATCGCTGCAGTTGAACACTATTTAAGTGCAAGACCTATGGAAGATCTGAATATGAATGCTTTTATTACATCATTACTACGTTTTATACTAACAATTTTTTTTTTAATTTTTAATAAACAGTGGTATCACCAAATTAATGGCCCAGCCATGGGAACCCCTTGTGCACCAAATTATGCCAATTTATACTTGGGTTTTTGGGAAAAGACACATGTATTTTCAGAAGATATGTCAGTATATAATGAAAAAATATTATCATGGCATAGATACATTGACGATATTATGGTACTGTGGACAGGAAATACTAAAGAATTCATAGAATTCATCGAAAAATTGAACAAAAACTCGTTAGGTTTGAAATTCACGTATGTGATGGACGAAGAAGAAATAGAATTCCTTGACCTGAAGATATCAAAGGACCCAAGGGGAAAGATTCACACCGCTACATTCACAAAACCCACTGCAACGAACTCTCTATTAAAATGGTCTAGTCAGCATCCTAGAGCGTTAAAAGCAGGAATTCCTATAAGTCAGTATCTACGGATCAAAAGAAACTGCAGCAGTCAAGACGTTTTTAAGATTCAAGCAGATCAACTAAGAGCTAAATTTAAAGCTCGAGGATACCCTAATCGCCTTTTGAAAAAAGCATACAAAAGAGCTGTTGAATCAGATAGACAGGATCTACTATTTTCAAATAAGAAGGCTGAATCAAACGACCAAATAAGATGTATTATGTCATTTGGAAAAGACTGGAAGGAAATTAAACAAATACTAGACAGGCATTGGTATATATTGACAGATGACTCTACATTATGTACCAGCCTTTCCGGAAAAGCTTCTATCACTTATCGAAAGAACAAGAGTATTAAAGATGAATTGGTGAATAGTTTCTTTAAACCAACTACACAAAGAACAACACCGTGGTTACCATCCACAAAAGGATTGTTTAAATGCAGAAAATGTAAAGCCTGTAAGTTCATTGTCCCCAGTAAAGATTTTACTGACCCAAACACTAATGTAAAATATCCAATTAAGCATTTTATCAACTGCAGCTCTACACACGTCGTCTACGTTATAATCTGTTCCTGCCCGAAATTATATATAGGTAAAACTACACGCCAACTGCGGAGAAGGATTTTGGAACACTCCTATACAGTGACCAAAGAAATGGACACATCTGTGTCTCGACATATAAAAAAATTTCATAATAACAAACCGGAGGCAATGAAATTTTCAATAATTGATCAAGTGTTGCAAAAACCCAGAGGAGGGGATATTGATAAGGATCTCTTAAAGCTGGAGAGCAAATGGATCTTTATATTGAATACCCAAAGCCCACAAGGTCTTAATGAAGGATTTTCATATGCGCCCTTTCTATAAATGAGTAACAGTATATTTATTAATTTATCACGACATACACCAAAAAGTTCAAAATTTCAATTTTTTATTACATTTCTAAACACTTTTTTACTCACTTTTAGTTTTTCACTTCACACTTTACACCCATATATATATATATATATATATATATGTTTATGTATGTATGCGTATGTGTTTGTCTGTATGAGTGTAGGTATATGTATGTGTGTGTGTAAGTGTGTGTGTATGTGTGTGTATGTGCATGTATATATGAGTGTATGTATGTGCATGTATATATATATATATATTTCCCATATTACACACACTTTATCCACTTGGATCTATATGTAGATACATGATTGACATATTTACTAGACACAAACACATTGATATATATCCTTTTTTACTGTTACCATTTAGATATTTCCAATTTTTTAAATAATTTTATAATTCACTACCCATCACTATCACTAGCCCTTACCTCTATATATTAGTTGGTTCTATAGTATTATTCTTATATTCTAGGTTCACTTAAAAATAGTAATATAGATATACTAAGACCTACCATGGATAAATTCACTTTAGAGATATTAATCAACATTTTTAGATCCAGTAAACAGAAGTTAGAGCACTTTTGCGTTTTAAAACCAGACCAAAATGGCGTTGGTTGGCAAAATAACGCATGATTGGCATTCATGCATAGAAAGGACCTGAAAAAACGTGGTCACGTTTGTATCCTGATTACGTCATCACGCAGCGACATAAATGATCAAAAACAATTTGAATAAAACAAAATGGAGTGTGTGGTTGGCAAATTATGTGTGATTGGCAAGCCACCATGTACATAAATGAAAGGAAAGAACGTGGTGACGTTTATATGTCCCCCACTTAACTTTTCAAAAACGGAAATGACCTAAATAGCGTTGCACAACCGGAAATGGATGAAAAATGGGCTATAAAAGCCCCACTAGACCTCCAATTCAGTAGCCCATGAGTAAGCCCCAGAAGGGGCGAAACGGGACCGTCGGGACTATCATCTAAGCGCAAGTACTCTGGTTATTGGTTTATTTATTACATAAGAGAGGTTTATATATGTTTGAGCTATTTTTGCTTGTGTTACTTTACTCCTTGTGACTACTGTGAATTGCCAGTCAGCATTAACGACATAGAGTAGTCTCAGGCAAACAGGAGTTGCATCACTATTGTATGCTATAACACTTCATTTGTACATATATTTTTTAAAAACCCCCTCTACCTTTTTAAATAACCAGAAAAGTACTTCCATGCGCTTTTTTCTACATTGGTTTTAACCACACTTTTTTGAGCTACACAATATTTATATATTTACATACTTCTGTCCTCCCAAGGATTAGCACATTTATTTTGCCATATGAGGGAAGACTGTATGTACTCAAGAATATACCAGCTAGTAGCTTATTTAGAGGAATCATCCATTCCAAACCCTATAGTTCCTATATATTTTTTCTACTATTATTACCATTGTTGAGGTGTTAGGCACCAAGGAACTTTTTCACAGTGATATACTTAATTAGTATCTGGGATGTCATATAATCCACCAGAACTGGCAGAGTGGCGCAGTGGAATTGTGCTGGGCCCATAACAAGGAGGGTGATGGATCAAAAAGGTCCTCTGCTACATTTGGTTTACCCACCGTGGAGGGGCATTGGTGGTCCGTTTAGAGTTATGTGCTTCTCGGTGGAAGAAGATTAGGCATTTTATCTGTGGTTTGGATAAATTGGTAGCAATTTACCCTCAGTTATGCATCGTTACACTCGGGTCTACGTGATCTGCAGATCCCGGGCTCTGGACCGATGGGGGAGCATATGGTGTAAGGAAGCGTAGGTTCCAAGCTGGGGTTTGCTGTTTTCTCCTGCCAGGGTTGTATTTCCTGGTTGTTTGGGGCTTCGTCACTCTTTTGAGTGAGACCAGAATGATGCACTACAGGATATTTCTCCCTGGGAAGGACACAAGTGAGCAAAAAGTGGAGGCTCGCAGGATGGATTAATTAGGACGGGGTGGCGGGTTGGTACCCCCCCACCACCACCATCGTTTCTAGGGCGCACCTCAGACTGCTGCACATGTTGCGAGGACAAGCAGTTTTTGGGCACTGGACTCGCGTTGGCACGCGAGTGCTGGAATGGCAAGATTGTGGGTCCTCTGTAACACAGGACCCAGAGTGAATGTCCCCCGAAGGTGGAGCGTCAGGTAGCTGACGCGGCCGTCTCTAAACGGGCCGGACTCATACTACCTTGCGTAGCGAGGCATGGAACAGAAAGGGGATCAGGAGTTACGGAAAAGGGGTGACAGGCGATTGGTAGCCTCTTCTCAAGGGCCGGAGATACCACGGTGCAGGAGGGAGCTCTGTGTCCAATGAAAGCCTTGGGGTCTGTGCAGCCATGTCTCCTTCCCGCGGGTCTGCCGGTAGTGAGAGGTTGGTTGGTATACAGACAAGGCATGGTGGCCTAAAATGCCTGTTTTTTTTTAGATCCAAAGGGTGATGGTGCGAAAATATGCCCGGTCTTCGATCCTAAGGGTGATCATGTGACCATGTGGCGGTATATCATGGTGATGGAAGGAGGTCTGTGACAAGTGTGAAGCCTTGAGGTTCTGTACAGCCAAATCTTCCCGCTGGGAGGGAGAGGGCGGCTGGTAAACAGACAAGGTATGTCGACCTTGGAGGATTGGTCCTGGGATCCAAGATGATCAGGCGACCATATACGCAGCGGCCAAGATTGACCGGGTGGAGGAAGGTGGTAGTTTGCAGTGCAACACGCACGCCGATGCTCCTCCTTGGTGGTGTGGGCTTTCTTGGGCGGGAGGAGGTTTGTGACATGTGGGAAGCCTTGCGGATCTGTGCAGCCATCTCTTTACCGCCGGTCAGTGGGTGGCAAGGGATTGGTTGGAAAACAGACAAGGTATGTCAACCTCAGGTGGCATTGGGCAATCCAAGGTGACAATGTGACCATTTGGCTGCGACGGTCCAAGAGGGAGTAGGTGGGTGAAGGGGGTAGTTACAGTGTAACAAGCCACTAATCGCTTCCCCTTCGTGGATTACGGCTCGCTTGGTCCAAACCGTGCAGTAGATCTGGCACCTTTCCTTACGGGAAGAGGACTGGTTCTCCAGGATCATAATTCTACGACAGGCAGTGTTTGGGCGTATTCCACATTGGAACCCGGTACCCACTCGCTTTGGGCAAAAAGCAGCCACTGTAACAGCCCTACAGGCTTTCGGAGAATTCAGGTTGGAGACTTGGATGGTCATGTGCGGTGCGGTCATTGGTACAACTGAACAGATAGGCCCTTTGCCTCAGTTGCCAATCACGGCCCACAGCTGGGGGGCGTGGCTCCAGTTGGAAAGGAAGGGTAACGACATCAGTTGGAGGTGCGGGTAGCGAGTGGCACTTCCTGTTTCCTACCTTGGTATTGACCCGAGTGGTAGTAATGATCCTGATAACAGGCCTGTTAAACAACGGGTTTATTAAAGGGCTAAAAGGATCAGGCATGGTCATAGGTGCCTCACACGTCAAGTTACACGGTTGGGCGGAGTAGGAAAGCAGTCGGATTCGAGTTCAGCCCTGGTTGGGGCTTAAGTTCATGAGCAGATATGGAGATCGGAATGCTGGTGTTTTAGGGGGTATGCAGCTGGCCAGGGCGTTTGTTGGGGGGGTTGAATACCGCAAAAGGTATTCTGCAGTCTTCTTTGTGGCGGGTCGTGGGGGTAGTCGCCGGGACAGTGGTAAAATGGGTGAGATCCTACCCTATGTTAGTACGGATGTTACAACACGGTAGGCCCTGGCCTACTGTCTCTGGCCAGGCTCCTCCCCTCACGTGGTTATGTTTATTTATTAATGGTTATGGTTATTATGTTTACTTGTGTTTACCAATAAATGCTGTGGCCAGTCTTCCTCCCAAGAAGTAGTCTGTGTCTAATCATTAAATGTAGCCTATGAATTAGTTTGGGTCTAATTGTCATATGTTAGAGGTAATTGTGTTTAACCCATATTCGTACATACCAACTGGGCCTTGCTTAGGTCATGTGGATTTAACACTCATCTTATGCAATGCTGTGTCCATTTAAACATATAACTGACTACTCACTAGCATATATTTGTGTGAAAACAAAAATATGCAGGTGTTTAGGTTGGGGTGAATCAGTACTAGGGAGGTTACTTGTTGGTCGATGAGAATTAGGCACAGTGGATTCTTCAGCAAATCACACAGAATGCAAATAAGGTGTCCTAAGACAGCACAAGCATGAATTAGGGAGTAATGAGCAGTGAAACTGCAATGAGAAGGGTCCACCCAAGAACAGTACACTAGAAGATATGTATTAAAAATAGAACAAAATTAAAGCCTAAATACGTCATTCTCTAGGGTGTTAGTAATTACACACAGCTTAGGTGTTTAATCTTGAAATTGACTGTTGTGCCTAGCAAATTAATCTGTTTTCTCCAACAAGTGCTTGCAAGAGATTGGGTTGTCCTCAAGCATATGGTGGGCAGAAATGATAAGAATATTTCTGCACTTTCAAAATGTAATAGATATTCTAATTTATGTTATTTTCGGATTACATCATATTTACATAGACAAAAATAATTTCATTTAGAGCAACTATATTCTGTTACAATTTTGATTTCTGTAAACAGTTTTGGAATATCTGTTACGATTGTCCAATTAAAGGGCCACTGTAGTTTAAATACAAATGAAAATGTTTGTGACGTTTGTGGGTAAAAAAAAGCAGTTTTAGACTTTTGGTTTCAGTGCTTATTTTAGTAGACACTGCTTGTGCCTAAACAATGTCATGTTTGTGTCTTCATTGCTTCCTACTAGCTTGAAAAATAAAGGGTGTATTTTGCTATTTTATTATCTAATCAAAAGTGGAAGGAAGGTGGAAGATTTGTTGTCTCATTGGTGGATTCAGATAAGATTTCAGCATTGTACACCATTCCCTTATACAAGTGCTCAGTAGAAGCTAACTTTCAAGTATACTTTAAACTCTTGCTCGCTTTGCGTGGGTCACTGTACTTTATGCCGTGAAAGGGAAGTATGACTACCATGATAGCCTCTATATGCTAGCAGTGTCTGCTAAAATATACATTTTCTCTAAAAAAGCTTTGATGCCCACAGCTAATAATGTTGTTAGTGTGTTACATTGTTTTTCTAATGTACAGCGGTCCATTAAAAATGAATTTATGTCTTTCATTTCTAATACCTTGATTAAAATATCATGCCTTCTACCATATGAAGGATTAATAGCTCTTTTATCGCGTATATTCAGACTTTTAAAAATAACCAAATACACATGATGTACACACAGGTCCATTGCAGTCTTTCAGACACCACAGACTCCGTTGCTGGACTGTCTCCTACAGATGTGTGCATATTTGGCTTGTAGAGCTCACTCTGCTGGGTCTCTTGTTACTATAGACCATCATGAGTTCCGCCTCCTTGCTGGTGCTGATACACTCCACTTTTTGTTTGTTCTTCAGACCAGGATCAGAGCCTGGGATACAGCTCTCTTTGACAAGTCAACTAGAACCCTTCTTGTCTGCGACTGATAACCGCTTTGTACTCCTAGTACATTTTTGACTCATTATTGGTCTGGAGATTATGATACCCTTACACTCAGTTCACTACTAGGGATTGCCAGGCTTCTGGTGCAGAGCTATGGATTAGTTTCTGTGTCCTGGTCCTATTTTGTCACGTGGTCTCTCTCAGAACAGCATTCCATTTATGATGTAAAGCTGCTGCATTTCTTAACCAGTACTTTACTTGGGTTAAACTTGATTTTTAATTATTGCATTAAAGAATGTAATCTCACAGGTCATTACCTTGTTAACATGAAGTACTGCAAACAGTATTTATAATTATTTTTTATATGTCAATCATATTTTTATTTTTAGCATACATAAGAGAATACACAGAAAAGGGGTGGTATGAAAGAAATGGTGGGGTTGCAATGCTTTTAAAATAATTATTTAAACTAAATAAAAAATATCCTACAAATAGAGGCTTTTACCCATTACACAACCTCTCTATACAAAAGTGAGCCAATTTTCCATCCTCTATTTGGTGTAGAGAACATATTGTGACTTCTTTTAATTCAGTTATTTTGAATATATTATTCCTGCTTTTGTTTTCACTCAATGCACTATTTTTCCAGTTTAGCACAAATATAGTCTCATAGATTATGATATGAAAATAGTAAAGGTTTTATGAAAGTGTGTGTTTTTTCTTCACAGGAGTTGTTGTTATACAAATATTGATTCCTTAAGTAGTAATTCTTCATCTAATCCTATCCAACAACATTATTATGTGATTCATAACATGTTTTGTCACCAGAAACTTAAAGTTGAATTTTGACATGTTGTCGGTCAGTATCATATTCATTGTTTATTATGGATTAACCATAACTATAACACAGTAATTATAACAGTAACACCCACAACAACGTATGTAGATATAAAAATAAGCAACTCATGAGGAAGACAACACAGAAAGAACAAGCATCAAGAAAGAACTGAACAGGTAGGTAAGCACATTTTTATCTGTTTCAGATTTTTGGAACAAAATGTTTCCCAATGCCTAAAGCAGATTATTTTATATATTTTATATCTTTTTAATTGCCCTTAGCAGATTTATAGATAAAAACATTCTAGTCCTATACAGACTTGCTGTAAAATCGTTTATAGAGGGAAAGGTTTAAATCAAAACTGGTTTGCCACAGAAGGAAGTTATGTTTATCATGTATGCAGGACTATATAATGAAATGAAAATGGGTATTTTAATTAATGTATACATATGATAATTACAATTGAATTTTTAATATGGAAACAATAATATCACAAATATTTATGAATTAGAATGAATATTAATAATAAATATAACAAAGCAAATGGGAGAAATTAGAATAAAAATTAGAACAATTCTACAAATTTAGAGAAATATAATGAACATGAGAGATGGAAATCGCATGATACTAATAAATAGAAATGTACTATAATTTTGTAAATGGAATTAAAATTAGTAACAAGCCTGAATACACAAGCAGAAATTATGTTTATTGTATTGCTTATATTTTAGCTTATGTTTTTGCACGTAAATTGCTATTGTTGCACTGATTTTAGTTCTATTATTTGATGTTATATTCATTCTATATCATATTATTTTTATATTGTGTTCCTTCTAACTCATTTATATTGTTTAGATTTCTAGAGTGTTTTTATATTCTTTATACCATTGTTATATGTTGTGGATATTATATATGTATTACTATTTCCCATGCCTATTTTATATCTATTAGTATGGTATTAATCTAGTATTACTATCTATAATTATTGCACATTCTATTTCACGTATAATGCTTTATATTAAAAAGTTAATATTTTTTCCTTTGACCCAAATTATTTAAATGCACACATTATCTTTAGACGCATTATATTCCATGAAAGGCTTCCTTAAACTTCCAATCTACTATATTCATCGCATATTTCATGATTTTAAATAATTATCAGGTCTTTATAACAACTGGGCTTAAAATTAATGATAATAATGCGTCACGGAGGATATGTTATTCAATCAACAGAGAACTAATTTTCTCCATTATAAGCCACATCATGGATACATCATTTCATAACGTTCTACAATAGGAAACTAACTGTTTTTTGGTGCTAGAATGCTTTAGTAAACATTAACCAAGATATTATATCACACAATTTCACATTTACAGTCATTGCTTGAAAGTACCAGAACTGAACAAATGAGAAGATACAGGTAAGCTGTGCTTAAAATGCCACTGCAATGCTTCAATACACTCCAATACCTGTTATTATACAGTCCAATAGATTTCTTTCCAATATACTGTATGTTGTTTTAGTAAAAATAATGTGATAACAGACCCCTAGGGATTTTCTGGCACCAAGTATGCTCTCTGAGACAAGCTTTTTTATTCTTGGAGATGAAGGATAAACACTTATAAGCTTTGTTGGAAAATCTATTTTAGCTGGAACATTTAGAATAGAAAAAATTGGTTGTCAATATATAAAGACTAACAAGGCTCACTTCTCCTTGGTATATTATAACAGTTTTTGACAAGATGAGAAAAAGAAGAGAAATCATTCCAGCCTCTATCTCATGTTAAAACTTGTGTAACATGATTTTTTAAATATGAATAATAAGTCAGAAGAGACAATAAATGTAATAATGGTAAAAAAATAAAGTTTATAAATGTAGAACCCTTGGAACATTTGCATGTACTGGATAAATAAGCAGGAATTCTGATCAACTAACTTAAATACAATGTACTAGACAAATTGTCTAGTACCACTGATAATTGCAATTGCCATAGAAACATCAGCTCAAATAATTAAAAATGATAATGACATTTCAGGACAAACAAAAATTGATAGCAATTCAAATGAAGTTTATTTTCATGACATCTTATGAACATAAAATACCATAGTTTGACAAATATTTCTAGAACTATTACTATATTTTCCATCCTATAACACTCACTGGCATATAAGACATGTCCAACTTTTCAATTATAATATTTAGGACAATTCTTTATGTTTAAAATATTTGAAAATGCAAAGCTACTTAACTAATCATTAGTACTTCTTGTATGCTCAACAAAACAAGAGAGGAGAAGACTGTGACAGGAGAGACCTGCACATAATGCATGGGACATTTTAAATTGTTGTTTGCAAATAATGAATAAATGTTTCTATATCAACGTATAGGTTAACTATACTATTGATTATTATTGATGATTATGAATATCAAGTGATTACTAATGGGTGATTATTATTGAAATAATTATGAGCAAAATAGAAATAATGGGCTCATGAACTATAAGCTTAATATACAGTATTTTCATTTAATTAACTTCTGTAATTAATACTGATGGAAAATGTTATCTGAATAGTAATACGTTGGAAATATTAGATAATTAATTATATGTTTGGAGCATGTAGAAAATAATTGCAATTCAAAATCAACTAATTGTACAAAAAGAATGATAAAAATGCTCATTGCTTTTTGTTTTAGGGGCAAACAATCATATAACTATTTGTTGTTAAATATTTTTCATGTAAATGCATACACTGGTAAGACCTTGGTACCCAGGGACTCTCTAATATACACATTAGTAACAGGGGACAGTGTAACCTTGCTGCTAGCCATGTACAAACACATTTTCTAGTCACCACCAACTAACATGCTGCAGTTGTGGTATACCAATCAAGATAGGTCTCCCACCTGGATGGCTTCACTCCATGTTTATTAAAATTCTACTATGCATTTACATTTTTTTTTTTTATCAGGCGTTTAATAAGGGGGGGGGGGGGGTTCTTATCATTCTTTTTTATCTTTCTATTTTTATGATTTGTTGATTTTGCATTCTAAATGTACTGTATATGCTCTATAATATTTCAGTATCTAATATTTTCAAAGTAATATTATTCATATAACATCTTCCATCAATATTAATTACACAATGTAATTAAATTAAGACAAATATATTAAAAATGTATACTTTATACACTGCTTGAAATTTTTTATATTTTTTGGGACATGAAAGTTAATCAATAATACCAAAATATATATATTTTTTTTTTATTCATCAAATTGTTGTTTTCTTCTAGTGAAGTGGGAGGATCTTTCCTAGAAAGTTCTCAGTGGTTTCAGGTAAGAAATATAATATTCTTTAGAAAAATAGAGGACTTTGTATCATTTTCAGTGACTATCATTTCAAGGCACTGTAAATGTCCTCAGATAGGTAGCATAGAAACAAATACTGAATAATGCATCAGCTATTCAAACATCTTATTTTTATAGATTGACATGCACAGTGGCTATTAGTATATTAGTGGTTAGAGAAACCTTACAATAGGTCAGAATAAAGTAACTATCAATGTAATTAGCACTCTGCCTTTACATTGTCAAATATTCTGTTTATTGCTTTGCTCAACTATGATTTTGTGTCATTATTGTTTATTCTGATGTATTCATTATTGTTGTTTATATAATAATAATAATAATTATTATTATTATTATTATTATTATTAATGTTGTTATTAATATTATTGTATTGTTATTACATTTTATTTATAGAGTACCTGCAGCTTTTGTAGGACTCTGGGTACAATATAAACATAGATAACAGTTGTATAAGATAAGACAGCACATTTGAATATGCCAATTGGTACAGGAGAGAGCTTGCAATCTAAGAAATAATGAGTGTAGTAAAGACATGAGGCAAGGAGACAGCTTGATGGATAGATGTTATAGTGTGATGGAGGGAGAGATGAAGAAAAGATAACCTGAAATTTCTGGTGTAGGTATGCTTCTCTGAAAAGGTGGGTTTTTAGAGAACATTTGAATGTCTAAAAACTAAGACAGAGTATATTGAATCAAGGCAAGGAAATTCAAAAGAAAGTGTGTGGTCCAGTGGGCTAGCATGGGAGGAGGTGGATAAGATGGAGGTGGATGATAAGAGGTGCAAATCGTAGTTAGAGCAGAGAAGGTGGGTAGGGTTATATTTGGATATGAGTTGATATATATAGGAGAGTGCAGTGCTGTTGCGAGCTTTGTAAGATAGGCTTAGGATTTAAAATGTTATTCTTGATAAGAGGGGGAGTCTATGTGAACACCTGCAAAAGGAAAAGCAGATGATGGGCATTAGGTGAACTTTTGGGAGTAACAGGCATATAAGGGAACAAATTACCTTGATAACTGGGTGCACACCCTCAGAATAAAGAAGACAGTATTCTAACACATATAGAATAGTCCATTCAAACTGAAATGTATAAATTGTTCTTTTGTTATATTTGAAAACAGAATTCCATACCTCGATGGGACGCACCAAAATATATCACTTACCATATTCCACCGTATTTATCCCTTCGGGAGAATGTTATAATGACTTGTACACCATCTGTAAGTCAACGCAAATTTCTGGATATGATAAAGAAATTTGATGCAAATGGTAAGTTTAGATTTTCTATGAAGTATTGCATTCCACATAGCATTACATAAAGTAAACAGGTTTCTCATTTATCACAACTATCAATATGGTGTGTCTCAGTTATCTAAATCAGGAGGTGTGGAAGCTTTATTTCTGTACTGAGGGACACCAACCTGCAGAAAAATAAAATTGTCATTGTGCCATTTGTTTTTAAATAGTCACAACTGAAACAGAAGAGAAAAAGCAGGTGTCTCTAATTGAAAGCCTCCTAAAAAAATGGAAAAATCTACTTAGGCTGTCCAAATAGTTTGATAGTGTGACACAGTATATGCACTTACAAAAATACCATTTACAGACTAGTTAGCATTTTTAGACAGTTTTTAATAATATGTATTGTCTCTTTACAATAAGATATAATTCTGGAGTTTTAAATATATTTTGAAAGACTAGACTGTCAAAAACCCTCTTAACATTGAAGATTGAAGTGTTTGGCCTAGGCAAAGCTTAATTCTATTTTAGTTGCTTCCTACAATTACTAAGTGTTCATAAATTTTACTTTCTTTTTATTAGCAGTACTCAATTCATACCTATGCCTGCATCTGATCAGCTTGGCTTTTATACAGGGCAGACTCTACCCAGGGCTTCTTAGCCGTCCCCTGAGTGCACAAACTCATGTGCATCTCTTTATCTCTATCACCATACTGCTCCTCCAGCAGCTGTAGGTCTACAATAAATTGTGTTGCATATATATATAAAAATTGACGGGATAATATTCAATGTGTGTCTCCCCCTCCCCCTTCCCCTGTGTCTCTTCCCCCCCTCTCCCTCCCCTGTGTCTTTTCCCTCCCCTGTGTCCCCCTCTCCCTTTTCTGTGTTTCTTTCCCCCTCTCCCTCCCCTTTGTCTCTTTCCTCCTTTTCCCCTCTGTCTCTTTCCCCCCATCTCCAGTGTATCTCCCCCACTCCCTCCCCTGTATCTCTTTTCCCCTTTCCCCCTCTGTCCCTTTCCCCCTCTCTGGGGCTCTCCCCCCCATCCCTTGTGCTGGGCCGTGCTTTGGGCATGAGCTTCTAGCACTGCACTTCGCGCATGCGCGTCTGGCGCCGGGCTTTGTGCATACGCATCTGGTGGCTCACTATGCCCATGCACGTCTGGTGCCACGCCAACTTGTGTCGCGATGTGCGCATACACGGCTAGTGCCGCGGCTTCTGTTGCTCACATGCAATGTGTCTTTTACGAAAGTGCAGCACATTTCAAACCTGCTGCTTCACATTCACCTTCTCCCCCTACACTATAAAGGAATTTGCTCATGTCACCTGGCTAGAGAAGACAGGGGCTATGTGTGAGACATAAACAAATTAACATTTAAATGTATTGTTATGCAAATAAGGCACCCTTCACAGGGAAGCACCACCAGGTGGCTGGCTTTTTCACCTAGTTATACATCTAGCCATGGTGCTTCTATATGGGAGAACTGTCCACGCTGGTAGCTGACAAGGGCATATAATTATGTACAGAACTTGGCTCAGGTCCATTCTAAGCTGCCCGTACTGTTGCATTGGAAATGTTTCTATTTTAATTTTTTATTCAGGTCTTTGATTAGTAACTTGTCTTTCCATTTGATCTCTTTGTATTACTGTTATTTTTTGTTCTAGAAAAAAGTATGTGAACTTGTCTTTAACTTAACCACACTGAAGTTATAGAACGTTTTTTGATTAGTGATGTCGCGAACATAAAATTTTCGGTTTGCGAACCGCCGCAAATGTTCGCGAACCGGCAAACCCGGCGAACCGCCATCGACTTCAATGGGCAGGCGGATTTTAAAACCCACAGGGACTCTTTCTGGCCACAATAGTGATGGAAAAGTTGTTTTAAGGGGACTAACACCTGGACTGTGGCATGCCGGAGGGGGATCCATGTCAAAACTCCCACGGAAAATTACATAGTTGATGCAGAGTCTGGTTTTAATCCATAAAGGGCATAAATAACCTAACATCCCCCTCCATCATCATCCTCCCCTGTATCTCTTTCCCCCCTCCCTTTTCACCCCCCCTGTGTCTCTTTCCCCCCTTCTTCATCACCCTCCCCTGTGTCTCATCCCCCCTCCCTCATCATCCTCCCACCTCCCTCATCATCCTCCCCTGTGTCTCTTTCCCCCCTCCCTCATCATCTTCCCCTGTGTCTCTTTCCCCCTTCCTCCTCACCCTCCCCTGTATCTCTTTACCCCCTCCCTCATCATCCTCCCCTGTGTCTGTTTCCCCCCTCCCTCATCATCCCCTCCTGTATCTCTTTACCCCCTCCCTCATCATCCGCCCCTGTGTCTCTTCCCCCCCTCCCTCATCATCCTCCCCTGTGTCTCTTTGCCCCCTTCCTCATCACCCTCCCCTGTGTCTCATCCCCCCTCCCTCATCATCCTCCCCTGTATCTCTTTACCCCCTCCCTCATCATCCTCCCCTGTGTCTCTTCCCCCCTCCCTCATCATCCTCCCCTGTGTCTCTTTCCCCCTTCCTCATCACCCTCCCATGTGTCTCATCCCCCCTCCCTCTTCATCCTCCCACCTCCCTCATCATCCTCCCCTGTATCTCTTTACCCCCTCTCTCATCATCCTCCCCTGTGTCTCTTCCCCCCTCCATCATCATCCTCCCCTGTGTCTCTTTCCCTCCTCCCTCATCATCCTCCCCTGTGTCTCTTCCCCCCTCCCTCATCATCTTCCCCTTTGTCTCTTCCCCCCCTCCCTCATCATCCTCCCCTGTGTCTCATCCCCCCTCCCTCATCATCCTCCCACCTCCCTCATCATCCTCCCCTGTATCTCTTTACCCCCTCCCTCATCATCCTCCCCTGTGTCTGTTTCCCCCCTTCCTCATCATCCTCCCCTGTGTCTCTTCCCCCCTCCCTCATCATCCTCCCCCCTCCCTTGATGATAAGGGGGGGAAGAGACACAGGGATAAGTGTGAGGGGTGTTAGGGTAAGTGGTGTTAGGGATAAGGGTGAGGGGGTTAGGTGTTAGGGTGGGGGGTGTTAGGGCTAAGTGTGAGGGGTGTTAGGGTGAGGGGTGTTAGGGATAAGTGTAAGGGGTGTTAGGGTGAGGCATGTTAGGAATAAGTGTGAGGGGTGTTAGGTCTTAGGGATAAGTGTGAGAATGTTAGGGTTAGGTGTTAGGTTGATGGGTGTTATGGATAAGTGTGAGGGGGGGTAGGGTAAGGGGTGTTAGGGATAAATGTGATGGGTGTTAGGGTAAGGGATGTTAGGGTTAGGTGTTAGGGTAAGGGCTGTTAGGGATAAGTGTAAGGGGGTATTAGGGTTAGGTGTTAGGGTGAGGGGTGTTAGGGATAAGTGTGGGGGGTGTTAAGGGTTAGATGTTAGGGTGAGGGGTGTTAGGGATAAGTGTGATGGGTGTTAGGGTAAGGGATGTTAGGGTTAGGTGTTAGGGATAAGTTTGAGGGGTGTTAGTGTAAGGGTTGTTAGGGATAAGTGTGAGGGGTATTAGGGTTAGGTGTTAGGGTGAGGGGTGTTAGGGATAAGTGTGAGGGGTGTTAAGGTTAGGGTGAGGGGTGTTAGGGACAAGTGTGAGGGGTGTTAGGGTTAAGTGTTAGGGTGAGGGGTGTTAGGGATAAGTGTGATGGGTGTTAGGGTAAGGGATGTTAGGGTTAGGTGTTAGGTTAAGGGGTGTTAGGGATAAGTGTGAGGGGGTATTAGGGTTAGGTGTTAGGGTGAGGGGTGTTAGGGATAAGTGTGAGGGGTGTTAGGGTGAGGGGTGTTAGGGATAAGTGTGAGGGGTGTTAGGGTTAGGGTGAGGGGCGTTAGGGATAAGTGTGAGGGGGTATTAGGGTTAGGTGTTAAGGTGAGGGGTGTTAGGGATAAGTGTGAGGGGTGTTAGGGTGAGGGGTGTTAGGGATAAGTGTGAGGGGTGTTAGGGTTAGGGTGAGGGGTGTTAGGGATAAGTGTGAGGGGGTATTAGGGTTAGGTGTTAGGGTGAGGGGTGTTAAGGATAAGTGTAAGGGGTGTTAGGGTGAGGCATGTTAGGAATAAGTGTTAGGGGTGTTAGGTCTTAGGGATAAGTGTGAGGGGTGTTAGGGTTAGGTGTTAGGTTGATGGGTGTTATGGATAAGTGTGAGGGGTGTAAGGGTTGGGTGCTAAGGTGAGGGGAGGATGATGATAAGGGGGGGAAGAGACACAGGGGTGTCCTTGCAGCAGAGATCAAAAAAATCCTTCAGGACTGTATTGCGCACTGTTTACAGTAGCCTAGCTATGGTTTTCCCTATTGATGCAGTATCACCTACACTCTCCCTCCTCTCAGTAAGACTGCAAGTTAGTTATGATTCCAAGATGGCTGCTGTCCATGAGGTAGATGGGTCTGGAAGGCAGGGTATGATGCTGATTGGCTGGAATGTGTCTGCTGACTGTGAGATGCAGGGTCAAAGTTTGCTCAATGATAAAGTATAGGGGGCGGATCGAACATCGCATATGTTCGCAGTTCGCCGCGAACGCGAACATGCTATGTTCGCCGGGAACAGTCCGCCGGCGAACTATTCGCGACATCTCTATTTTTGATGCAACCCAAGCAGGTGTTCCATTTATCTATACTTGTAACTTACATGGCATACAATTATCTAAGGCCTTGCCTACACATTTTGTTATTTAATTCTAGGAAGTAGTAACATAGCACAAAATTGATGTCATCCTCAAGCCTATCCTTTCCCTCATTGATCAGTTCTAATGTCAAAGTCACCAATAAAATCAACTACAATACATTTCTTGATGCACTTTCTTCAGTATCTTGGGATTATGAAACCCCCACTCCCATTCTTAGTCTTTTTTTTCTATACACTACATTAACTCATACAACATAGCAAAAATCTGTTTAACTACATCATATTTAATTGTCTTGGAACTAACCACTTCTAGAGTTTACAATGTTTAAACTTGATCTATAAATTTCAACAAGCTCTCAAAGTTCATTCCTAATTTCTGTTTCAGCTGTTTCTGAATTTGAGCATTATCCGCAGGTCCCTGAAGACTTATCCCTGTTCCATGTTCCATCATATTAGAACAAAGATCCTTATAGGCGTACTATATGTTAGGAAACACCTCACATGTTTGTGAAGTATGTAACAAACTCACAACATTAGCAGCTATGTAAGCTATGAACAGAAAGACAACTTTAGAAAACCTCATATTTTTTTAAGATTTTGATTATATATTGAATACGTTCATCCTGCATACACTTATTACTTAATGATACTTCTTCAATCTGACTCCAGCTGCCTCATTGCACATGCTTCACCAAAGTATCATGAATGTTTTAGGGTCCAGTGGGAACTTTTTTATTTTATTAAAATTGCTCTGTTATATTTTCTTGCCTAATTATGCATTTAGTCAGACTCAATACATATATTTTAGATATCACACAGCTACCCTTTCAGATTGTACCACTATTTCCCAACTTATTGTGCTACCATCTTTCAACCATCATTGATCTCCCAGCGTGACCTATTGGGTATGATTCAGCTTTTTGTTTGTTACACCTTTTTACAGCAATCCTGTTAATCAGTACATGCTACAATGTACATTTCCTAATTTATTTCTGCTAGTATATTTATCAAAGGTGAAACAACACAAAGCAAAGACAATTCCAGATACATACATAAATTGTTAAGTAAAATTTGTTGCTCTCCATTGTAGATATTGGCTATATATTTATGGATATGGAAGATCATTTGGAAACAGTCTACAAAAAAGTGGAGCATTCACAAGCAGCTATTCGAGATGAATTAAACAAATGGATTATGATGGAAAAAGACAGAATTTTGGCAAACCATTTGCGTGGTCCTGGTTTAAAAAACAGAGGTTAGTTTTGATTCATTTTTTCTATAGAATTATTTTAAATATTTTTTTCATACATCTAGAATTTGTTCTAATCCTGAAGAATATGTATTATATTTTAGGTCTCTAAAAGGATTGATAGATGTCACCGGCATACCACAATGAAGGATAAAGTTCTACACTCACAGGATTATGGTCAGAGTACATCCAGCTTTTCAAGACGAATGGATTTCAAACTAAAAATATAATCCATTCTGGAATATGATTTATTTGCACTTTATGTTTGTAAACTTTGGTTAAGGGATTCAGAACTTTCCAAATGTCATAAAATACTAACATTTTATTTATTCATTATATTTTCATTAGCATATGCTTTAACTGTGTCAGTATTAAAAAAAACCATTAAATCTCTACAGCTATGTAATGTTGCTTCGGCTAATTTCTACATTATATTTAGTATGGATCCCAAAAAATTATCTTGATAATGGAAAAAAATGCTTGCAGAAAGTAAAAAATATAAATGTAGGCCTCAAGTTATTTGAAGACCTGTCAAAGTACTCTCTCCAGTCTCATTTCACAGTTGTCTGAACCAGCCTTACACCAATGAGTCTGATAGGGCGAGTGGGTTTGGCACTGTACCCTAATCCATGGCTATGTTCTGAAGGCTGCTTTAGACCAAGGCATTGCATGTCCCTACCCAGAATCATTAGCAAAAAAACAGAATTCCAGGTCTGCTGTAAGTTCACTCAGAATGGCATTTTCTTTCCTTACTTAATATTCTTTGGAAGCTATTACAATCACCTTTCTTCCCGCCATACAACACTTAGGCCCCTATTCAATTGTCCAAATCGCAATTGCGTGAGTCTGTAATGATGGCTTTAAATGTTACTGTAATTAATTTGGCTACTTTCAGCTACTCACATTCAATTTGTGATTTACAGGCTCAAAAGCAGTGCAGTTGTCAAAAACTTAACTCTGTCCTATCTCATGCTTTGAGGTTTCAAGGCCACAAATGTTAACAGGGCTAAAGATGCAAAAACCATATTCAATTACAACTGTTCATGTAGCCCTCAATTGCCTTCTGACACGTAAATCGCAATTGTATCAAAATTGTTTCACAAATATTATGGGTTCCAAATAGGACTTGCATTGGCTTTTCCTAACACTAATTAAAGCTGCAACAGCTATTAAACACACAAAACTGTACTTTAAAAGCATTGCAAACCATAGGTATACATTATAATTAATTGCACAACAATCTCCAAAAAACAGATAGGCCAACATTTTTTATTATTTTTAATATATTTTGGAATTGTCATGCCTATGGTAATATGGACAGTGTTGCTGCAAGATGCATTAAGCAATTAAAGACACAGTACACAGTAAATTGCAAGAAACAAACATGGAACTGCCTTACAAATGATCTATAAAATTCACAGAGGCTCAAATGTGAACTTTACAAATATAGATGTATTCATTTATATATGTCAGTCATCATATTCATATTATAAACATACATAGTGGCAATACTACACCGCCACATGACATATATAAAGTACCAGGGGAACATACACCATACTAATGTTGACAAAACCATCAGGAAGTATCACAAACACATGGAGGCTGTGGAGAGGCACATGGAGCAACATCAAACTCACCTCCATCGGGGCCAATATCATGGGTGTGGTGAGGGCGGATCCCAGAAGGGAAAGAGGCGTTTTTTGAAAAAGGGGACACCTAAAGGGTTAAATGTAAAACTGTATAATAATTATGATGCATAGCATCTATAAGGGTCACATGTAGTCACTACACCACTGTAACCATAATCTGACGAATACAAATATCATTATACATCACTCCATTTAATAGAAGTAACCAGTAATGCGCATAGCACTTACATCTGGTCGTCATCTCAAAGAAACAAATGCATAGACTTCTGGACTATGTAAGCCAATCTAGTTACACACATACAGTGTGTTCCAAAAAACTGAAATCTGAAAAAAAGGTGGTCCAAAAAAGTAAGAGCAGGATAAAAACTAAAAAAAAATGCATGTACAGTACAGTACTAAATGCTGTAACTGTAACAATATACCAGCTTACCTGATCTTCATCTGCAAGCATTACTAACCTTTAGGTAGTTGTCATGATAAATCACTAGCCATTCATCTGGTATACAGCTGTTTTCACATTGTAACTGATTCTCATGACATCATAAGTTTGGGAAACCTACCCATTAATACAGAGAGGCCACAAAGGTCACCAGCCATAATCAGTGTTACTTAAATCAGACAAAAATATCTGTTGTCATATTGATATTGAGGAGAGGGTGACATGCTTCACTAGCGCATGTTAATACTGGCTTTGATTAACATGCAATTGTGATACTTTGCAAGTCCACCACCATAGCTGTATCGGTCTAAATGTATGCTAACAACAATCATGTCTTATGATATGTGATTTAATTAAAATTGTGTGAGCGACATTTTTGGGAGGGGAGGTCATTGATGGAATGTATATCTGAGAGCCACTGTAAATATATTACAATTACTTAATATATTGAACAATGCTTGCAGATGAAGATGTCTTCATGGACCTGAATTGTGCCTAAAATAAAAAATAAATAAAATTAATAAAGAATAAGGCCTTAAAAAATATAGGGCCCTTGCATCTCTTCTTAACTGCATTCCTCAGTGACCATTGTAGAAGAAAAACATATCCACAAACCGACATTCTATTCCAAAACCCAGTCATGATACCAAAACACAGAGCCCTCTGATTTTCTTCACTTTATTTGGACACACGTGGATGAGCAACAGAATAGCATTCACATTGTCTGCTGCTGACAACAATTAGATAAACATCATATCTGCTATAACATTCCCACATTCAGAAAATGGTCTGCCCATTACCTCCCACCTTCTAAGCCAATAAAAGATTATTTATATTTGTAAGCCAATTTAGAGTCAAACGTACCTAACACGCATCAAAAGCATGTACTCATTGCGCAAAACACCTAATTTTGAAAAATGAATATGCAGTAAACACCTTATCTACAGCCTTTGCTTTGGCCTTGCTATGCTCACACAGAATATTTTATAATGGTTATAGGGAAAAGCATAATTAACTGTTTCACAGCTTAAGTTAGCCAAATACTTAGGGCCCCATTAAAATCCTATGATTTTTGTCATAAGTAGCCGCAAGGGGAGGCCTGAAGCTACTTAGCTATCAAATTTGCGGCCTCCGATCGGATTAAGAGTCTCGAGCTGCGATCCCTTGTGATTTGCTTAATTGCAGCTTTCTTCCGTCAAAGCCTTTGATCTTGCGGGGCCGCGAGAGTTGCAACCACAAGATATCCTAATTCGCTCTTTAAATGCTACAATCAAACTTCTGTCAAGCCCGTAAATCACTAAAATCGAACCGCAGCTTACTTTCACCAAAGAGATCCTGCAATGCTCTTACTAACAAAACGCAGCACTAATTAAGCACATAAAAAAAACATCCTGTACTTTTATGAGAAGTGAAAGTGATTTTAGGTCTTAGAATTTGTAGCACAACATTCCCATACTCTCAAATCGACAAATAAAAATAGTGCATTTCATGTAAACTTTTTGTCTTAAAGTCCGACGGGCTTCAACTTCGAAGACCGTAGAACTTTTGAATCCAACTTCGGGGCATGGAGGTTGAAGCTCGTCGGACTTCATGACTGAAATTTATCATGAAATAAAGTGGTTATTCATGACGATTTGAGAGGTTGTGAATGTTGTACTGTTAATTCTAAGACCTTACATCACTTTCTCTTTTAATAAAAGTACAGGATGGCTTTTTTATTTGCTAAATTAGAGCTACATTTTGAAAGTAAGACCTTTGCGGTCTTACGGGCTTGAATGACCATCCAAGCCTGTAACTCGTTATTCATGTCCGCAAGCCCTTAACTCTTGGTTCAAGCCCGCAAACTCCGAGCAGTGTAAATGCAAATATAAATTCAAGACAGGACTGTAAAGCACTGTAAATGATGGGGTACATAATGGGTGAAATGAGGATTAAAGGCACAACATTCTCAAGCTGCCACATCATGAATGTAACAGCCAAGTGGTGGCCAAGTGGGGAAGGGCTGGGGCCCAGCTGGAGCCTGGCTTACTTGTGGTGGTGGTGGTGGTGGGCCTGGTGGTGGTGGGAGCCTGGTTGTTGAGCTGCTTGGAGGAGGTGGTGGTGGTTGAAAGGCCAGTTGGTCCATCCACTAGGAAAGCCTGTGTGGTGTTGGAGTCCAATGCCACGGGTGTGACCGAATGTCCAACAGGGACCCCATTACCAAGATTAATTGGTCCTCCTCATATCCCGGGTCATTTGATCCTCTCCTTGCCTCCTCCCCCCACGCTGGGTCCTGTTGGGTGGGGGCACAGTCCAGCGCATACTGCTCCAATGGATCTGATGCCCCCGCCTCTGGATCACCAATAGACCATCTCCTCCTGCTAGCTGTAAAAGCTGCATATGTGTTAATTATTTTGAATCATACATTGGTAACTGAGCCGGCCTAACTTCCCTCCCCCCCACGCAAGGATAGTGAGGTGGTCACATATGGCACGGAGAAGGACCACCATCTCCTTGTTCCTGTAGTTAGGGGCCATGTGTCTGTCCCCAGTCTCTTGCACTACCAACTGTGAACAGGGATCCTGTGCTCCCTCCTCTGATCCTGAGGCCTGTCTCTCCTCCACAGTACCAACCCCTCTGGAATCAGGCCCCTCCCCCTCAGATCCTGTGCTGGGAGTGCCTATTACTATGGGTGACTCTGTCTACCCCTCTACCTCTCCTCCCCTCTCCTTTCCTCCTCTCCCCTCCACTCTCTTCCCCTCTCCTCCACTCCCCTCTCCCCTACTCCTCTTTCCTCCACTTTCCTCTCCTCCACTCCTCTCTCCTCCACTCAACTCCACCCCCTCTCCTCGAGTCCTCTCTCCTCCACTATCCTTCCCTCCACTCCTCTCTCATCAACTCTCCTATCTCCTCTCCCCCTCTCTCCTCCATTCTCCTCCACTCCCCATGGCCACCTCTCTCTCCTCTCTCTCTCATCCTCTTATCCTCCCCACATCTCCCCTTCTCTCTCCACCCTCCATAATAATCCCAAAAGTAAAATAAAGATAACTAAATAACTTGTATATAGTTATATATTTATGATGAAAAAAATATATGTTCTATGTGTATTTGTTATATGTTGGGGTATAGGGTGGGGGTAGGGGTGTGTGGATGCAGTGACCTATCTATATGTGTGTTTTTACTTTATGGCCCCCATTTAATTCTAAGCCCGTAATTACCTTTATACAGGCCGCATGTCTGCAGGTTCAAAATTTGTTACAATTCCAGCTGTATTGCATTTCCTCAAGCTCGCAATTACAGGGCTAAAGCCTAAAACCATAAACCATGAACCCGTACGTAGCAATTCAGGGCATGATCATGATCAATTAAGCAAGCCCATAAGTTACAATTAGACAGAGCCAATAGTAAATGAGACCGTCATCATGACGTCAGTAAAACATGAAGTTGAAACTACAATCAATTAGTGTTCAGAAGTCCGATCTGCAATCAGACTAAAAATCCAGCAATGTATAAATAAATAAAAATGAATGAAGAAACTGTGCTAGTCCATGTGGGTGACCTGATCTGTATAAACTACTTGATTCCCCGGATTGATATAACACAGAAATAAAACATTTTTTTTATTGCAGATTTGGGAGCCTGAGACTGTTGAGTAATTAATTTTAATGCATTTTGTTGCTTTCCCAGTATTTTAAAATACAGTAGTGTGTTATATTTGCTTTTACAGTGTTATGAACAGGTGTTTAACTCATCTGCAAGTCCTCTCTAGAACTTGTAGATAGGACTCATTTGATACATTTGCCGTTTACAGGTTTGATTGAAATTGTGGGCTTGTTGAATTGTTATCACATATATAGTTCTCAGCAGCGCGACCTTGCCAAAATTAATTGGTAACGCAACATTAAAACTGCGGGCTCGCAAAGCGAATCGAGGGCCGCAGTTGCAGGCCGCAACAGCGGACCTCGTGAAGCAAGGGCCGAGGTTGCGGCCAGGCAAGGAGCGCCAAAGGCTCTCCTTGCACTGGTGGAGATGAGAGCCATAGGCTAATCATATAATCTGCAGAGATTTGTCCCCACATCCCCCCAGTTCCTATGCCCCTGTGACTTAGTGATTCCCTTGCAATTTACACCTCCATTTAATCCTTTAATCCACATTTCAGTGACAGGTTAGAAGAAAACAAGTGTCTCCTAGTAAGCTAAAATTTAATATAAAAGTTAATAAACTAAAGGAAGAACTTTTATACCTTCTAAAAACATGTTGCCTATCATCAATTATCACACATTTTATTGGGAGGTGTTATTAAAGATTTTAGAACATTTAACCCTAAACTACCCATACATCAATTTTGGTCAAACATGCCAACCATAATGCCTCAAATTAGGAGCATACCCTGGTACTGTCCCCTCCAATGAAAGCAATAATGAGCATATCCCAGGTTTCTACTACCCACAATGCTTTTACCTTCAGATACTACATGCACAGGGACAATTCTTGAAACCATATCACCTTCTGTAAGTTGTTTTAATATTTAATATTTTGCTATATACTTTCCAAAAAGAAGGGAAATAATTTTTGGTCATATATTAAAAAAAAACTGGTGGCTCTATTTTTACCTTTGCTAATGAGATCTCAAGTTCTAATCGTACGATAAGACATAAAAATATCCATACAAAAACATAAACCTTATTATTAGATATAAGAAAAATAGGTGTGTACTGTATTTTTATATATGTGTGTCTCTGTGTGATGTATTTGTTTGTGAGACCAAACACTAAAAAACTAAATCTCACTTATTATTCAAAAATATATATTATATTCGTAAATTTAAAGAAGACTCAAAAGATTTGGACCTTAGTCCCTAAAATACAAGACATGCGACTAATCAGAGAAAACACCAGGGTGTACTAACAAAATAGAAAGTGAAGAAAAGTATATGTCATTAAGGATTAATCCTGTGCTCATGCTGTAATACTAATAAATACATTTCATGAATATATGAAATCCTATGAATCAATATTTCCAATCTCATTTGTTTTTTAAATTATTTTTTTAATTACTTTTCTTTAGAAATGTATTTTTTGTATCATTATGAATGCTTATTTTTTCTTGCTATATATTGTTTTGTATTTATTAATTGAACATGTAATATTAAGTTCAAATCATTTTTCAAGATAGAAAATATTTCAGGATATGATTGGAGAAATTCATGGTTACTCTTGACATCAAGATAGCTAACAGCCAGGGGACGGAAATCCTTTTTTTGCACATATTTTCTATTCTGGTTGTTTATATTAAACAATTATCTCTATACACTTTAATAGGTTAGACATAATGGGCCTCATTCAATTCGGGGCTGTTACTTGCAAGTAACTTTCCGATTTGATACTTATGGCCTACTTGCTCCAGTAGCTCTACTTATTCAATTGGCCAGAACGCAAACCATGTTATCGGCAGTAAGCATTTGCATGCTTGAACATGATTGCGGCCTGCAAACTCAGAGAACTGTAAATGCAAATATAGATTCAATCCAGCACTGTAACGCACTGTAAATGATGGGGAACACAATGGGCAGCTTTAGAATTAAAAGCACAACATTCTCAATCCTGTTTAAAAAAGACCATTTCTTCTGAAGCTCCATGAAGTGGGAGTGTGGAGCAGTTCATGTGTATCAGGGAAAAGGATGAGAGAGCAAGAGCTGCAAAGTGACAGCAAAGTACAGGGCATGGGTTCTGTTGATGGGTGTTGATGGGTGCTATGTGAGGTGTGTGCTGAGAGGGGTTGGGTGCTATGCGGGCATGGATGCTGAGAGAAGATGGATGCTGACAAGAAATGGGTGTTATGTAGAATGAATGCTAAGATGGGAGGGTGCAGTGTGGGGGTAATGTTTATATATGTGTAGGCAGGAGAGCAGCTATGGAAAAAGGCCCTGGGGATTAAGCAGTAATGAGTAAGGTTTGCTGTTATGGGAAGAGTCTTTGGGTGGGGAGCAGTTATGGGAAGTGGTTTGGGGGGGAGCACTGAGTGATGTGGTCCCAGCGGGGCACACCGCAAAACATTTTTTACATCCCCCCAGGGGACCGGGACCTTAATATACTAGGTCCGCCACTGAATAAAACCTATTTTAGCTTGTTCTCTTTAATAGCGGATGGAGACAAGGAAAATAAAAATAATGTGGATATAATCAACCAATCACCAACCTTACCCAGGGTAAGGTAGAAGCTTTTTTAAAGGTAAAACCTTTTTACATGAAAGAGGTAGTTACATGGAAATTCCTTTGGAGTGAAAAAGAAAATATATTTTTTAAAGAGACAAGCTTCCACATGGGTTTGCAAAATCACCTATCAGCGGATAATAGCTGATAAATGTATATATATAATGTATAAATCATTTCCCTAGCAATCTGCATCATATTCAACACCTGCAAACATTGCAAGTACAAGACGCAGCATGAAAACACTGATCAAACTAGTATTCTGAGCACTCCACTTGACAGTGATTCTGAACACACATCTTGCAGTTCTGCCTCTATTTGAGATTGACTGGTCAAACTAAATGTCAGGGAGGTGTTAAGAATGTTTGCTCTTTACTTTTATAGTTTGATCAGTTTGATTGGTGACCTCAGCAGACATGATTCCCGTCTCATTCGATCTTTGCAAGTTTTGAGTACTATGGGTAGAAAGAGAAGTTCATACTACCTTGTTTGCTACATATTTTGAAAGTAAGTTTTTACCAAATCTATTTTTTTTCTAAAATATATGTATTCTCTTTTGCATCTTTTTATAAGTACTTACTATTAATAAACAAATTATGTTTTTAATGGGATTAAAGGTCCTATTTCTGGTTCACTAGAAAGCTCAGTTCCGCAAACAAAGTATTGTCAAATAATAACCCAGGGCCAGAGTACATTGATCACAAAAGTAAAAAAAATGTTGATAAGGCACTCCCAAATTTCTGATCATTCTGGAGGAACTGCCACAACAATCCAGATCCATTAAGTTGAAAAGGCTTTCCCCAGAGCTGGTAAGACATTATGGCTCATGATGCTAAAATATTGATTATTCGAGTTGAGAATTCTTTACATGAAAATAAACCCAAAAATATTCAATCAAAATGCAACATATGCACTAACAATTTTGCTGCTTAAGCCCACTTGTACTATTACATATTTTAGACAGGGTCAAAAATACTATTTGCACATTAGGAAATTAATAGGGTATCTGAGAAAAGACAAATAAATTCAAGTCTTAAATGTTGATATATTCTACCTCTTTAAATTTGTTAAAAAAAGAAAACTACAACCCATAAGTTTGCATAGTATGGTAACAATTTAAAAAAACATAAAAATTAAATTAAGCGTATAACCAGAGAAAACATTTATTGAGATGTAGTGAATATGGATTTGATTTGTAAAGTTTTATAGTCAAAATAAAAACATGAAGAGGACAAGAAAAAGAGCCAGTTAAAGCAAAGCTAGAGACATTTAAAATATTTAAAATATGTGTTCATATAATTATTGATATTACAGCAGGTTATTTATAAAAATATTTCAAGACACAGGGCACTACATATTCATGACATTAAAAACAAAATCAGATCAGAATCAGAACAAAATCATCTAATTAAATCTCAGAGATTTTTAAAGTGAGAATATTCATTTTCCATTAAAAAGGTGGTAGGGATCAACTGGATGTCTCCATAAAATATTACGCAGGATACTAAGAAAAACATTTTTTTTTTTTTTATTTCAGTAACGGGAAAGAAGATAAAAAAAATGTATTAATTTAATCCCCATTTTTTTTTCTTCCCTAATTTTACACTTTATCACCAACTCTCTCTAATGAAACATATAATTTCCCATGATCGATCATGACACCCTACATTTTTATTTAATACAAATAAAAAAGCAGCATTTTTCTTCTGGAGGGAAAATCTAGTTGATTCTACTGCTGACCCCTGGAAAGAGGAACCGTTCCTTCAAAAGTGGAGCTGTTGAGAAGTATGCCAAGGGCACCATAAGATATTCATTTTGAATCACCCTTAGCCTGCTTGAATATATTTAATGTTTGCGTGTCTGTGTGTGTGTGTATGCCATTCCCTTCTGTGGAGAGATTAAAGCAAAAAAATAAATAATAAGTTTATGAAATAAAATGTGGTTCATTATATAAATTAGAAACATGCATTTATTCTCATTCTAGCATAACTCATATTTTGTTTGAATACTTGTTATACTCAATTATGAACTCAATCTGTCTCATACTGAATTTGCAGATTTGCAGCTTGTACTTTGAATAGGTAATTATAAGATGTCTCATGCAGTAACCACCAAGTTACGCAACAGGATCTTTGTTCTTCTACTGGGAGGAGGGAATTCATAAATCTGATAATTATGTATATCCCTGATTCAGATATTCCTAGAAACAATAAGCAGTTGAACCACAAGGGCAGCCTACATGTCTGTAAGGCAAGTGATTTATCTAGATAGAGGATTATAATGAGATTTCATAAATCCTACTGCCAAGATTTTAAAAACTCTAAAAGTAACATGTCAACAACCTGCCATGCCCTAATAGGGGACAGATAATCCAGCCACAGGCAGCACTTGGCTTTATAATGATGCAAGCCATTGTTTGGTTAAAATGGTATAATAATATAATGATGGAATACAAGTGAATATGTTGTATATTTAACAACAAATACATCAAGGGCCTCATTAAATAGCTATGATTTTAAAAATTGTAGCCTGTAAAGGAGTCTGCAAAATTTAAGGCTATTAAATTAGTCCCTTTTAGCTAAGATTTGCGGGTTCCAGGCTGAAAAATCCAACGGGTTGTCCAAAACCAAGCTCCGAGCAAGATGAGCCTTTGATCTTTCAATCCTACAAAAGAAACTATAGCAAAACGCCTTTAAATAGCTACAATTCAAGTACGGACAAGACCGCAAGTCACAAATGTAGCAAACAAATCCTACAAGCACTAGAGAGGACTCGCAAGGAGGTTAAACACCTGTCCGTAACACTGTAAATGCAAATTGAACACACCACTGAATTTACAGTTAGTGCAATTGTTGTCCTTTTGAATAATTACCATTTACAAGCCATGAGATGTATGTGCTCAGTCCTATACTGTCCACTTCACTTTGGGTATCCAATGTGCATTATATCAGGTCAATTTTCATGTGCTCGCTATGACCTCCATCTAGACCAATGTGAACGTATCCAATTTGAGTGATTTGTCTTGTTCACTAAATATGTTTCCAGTTTACAATCTAGAGCGTTTTTATGTCCATTATATGTGCTCAGTCAGATCACTGTATGTGACCAGGGTGTGTTCAATCCAGTTCACTATGTGTGTCCAATGGTTGTGTTCATACCAGTTCATTCATTGTGTTATATTGCTCTCTTTTGACGATCTTGATAATGTGCAAAATGGTTTGCAAAAGTTACAATAAATACATCATTATTTAGTGGCAGCAGGCCTAACGGAATTATTAATCTAAGCTAAATTGGACATCAACTTTATATTCAATTATTTGATAATGGAGTTCAGCAGTAAAGTAAGCCCAAGTAGGACATCTATCCTTTTATAGTTACGCCGCTCACTGTGAGCACACTTGAACGCTGCACCACAGCACCAATTAGTGGCAAGAATGTGCTACATATTCTTTGCACTGTACACATTAAAAACCTAACAACTAATGTGATGACCTTAAATGAAGCCTAATTGTAAGCCTATGCCTAACCCTAACCCCTTACCATATGCCTAAACCAAACCCTAACGCCTAACCCTTTGCCTAAACCTAACCCTAATCCATAACCCTATGCCTAAGCCTAAGCCTAACCCCTAACCCTATGCCTCACCCTTACCACTATTCCCTAGAGCAATATATTTTAAATTGCACCCGTAGTAAAGCAGTGAGAGCGGTAGGTGTCGCTGTACTATGCACACGGCAATGGTGGCGTGTTCGCTTTGGCGGCGGGGGTGGTCAGGCTCAGCGCAACTATTAGAGGAAAGGACCCAACCGCCCGCTCAAACTGCAGACAGACTAGCAGTTTAAAATGGAATTCCATATAACATAAGCAGTCATTTAAATAAATGTTTCTCTAAAAATGTGTTTGCTCTCAATACCAGCTAATTTATTACATACTTCATCATTTGAAATGTTTCCAAACAACATTGGTCTTTTAAGTGTGTACTCAGAACAGGCCAGAGTACATGCTCTTTCTAATATTAGTAAGTAAATATATCTATTTCCAGCAAAAGAAGTATGTAGCAAAATAAATATATATTCAAATTTAATTGATGGCCCAGTGTACTGCTATGTTCCATCTTATGTTGCCTGCTTATGTGATTCCATCAGTATTGGGCAAGCTACCCCAGGCGACATTATGGGCGTAACCATGTTGAATTATGTGTATGCTTGATGTCACTTGTTTATGTGATGTCACATCTGTGCTCAACATCACTTGATGTCACTGGGGTCAGGCTGTGATGGAAGCGAATATGCAAGTACCAATGGATGGTGCTTAGCAACCCACTGTACCAGTGGTGGAGCTAGTGCATAGGGGGCCCCGGAAAAGAATTTTTTTTTTTTGCACTTCCCGAATCCTTTCCAACACAGTAAATATATAAAATATGCATTAAACATACAGTATCTCACATAAGTGAGTACACCCGTCACATTTTTTAAATATTTTATTACTAGCGACTTGCCCGTCAAAAAATAACTGCAATGAGATGTGTATGTTTGTAAATTTGTTTGGTCGGTAATATACGTATTTCACACTTATAACCTTTTGCTTATGTCGAAAGAAGTACAATTATTATATTTAACATGTTTATTTTTTGAACATTGTATTTTTTTTGTTGAGGAACTGTTCAAGTGTTTTTTTTGTAAAAGTGGTAACATTTGAATGTAAGAACAGTTGAACATTGGATTAATGAGTATTGTAAACTTGACAATGGTTTTTTAACATGCCACTTGTAGATTAAGAACTGTTAAACAAAATATATATTGAATCCAGTAAACCTTCCTTGAAACGTAGCCAATTGTATCAAAGCGGGAACAAAATTATTCCTTCCTGACCCCATTAACTGGTGATCGGATTACTCCCTGGATTAATATTTTACATGAAACGCTACATTTACATTGTGTAACAAAACACCCTTCTACTGTTAACATAAACTATGAAATATGTACAATTAAGCAACTCTAGCTTGTTTTTTGTTAAACTTGTAACCTTGTAAACAGTAACATACCTAATTAACATTTGAACTGGAATATTGTTAAAATGCAAGGCAAGTGTTTTGTGGGGCTAATCATGCAGAAACAGTACTTCCATGAAATAGTAATGAGTTATTTTGTCATTGATGGTTTTGGATGGTTGACTTTTGTTTGTTGGTGTTGTAATTGTTGAAAATGGCACATAGAGTTTCCTATGTGTAAGAGTGGTTCTCTAAAAAGAGAACACAAGACATTAAAGTTTGTCCGCAATGTGTAACCACTGTTCTCTTATGTGTTTTGCCATTGTATATAGTTTATTATGGAAATAGTGGTGCTGTAAAAAGTTTGTGAGTGACATAAAAAGTGATTATTGAAATTAAACCTAAATAAAACTCTATATTTTTGCTTTGTTTTTTGTTGTTAAATTGTCGTACAGGTCATTTTTTACTTTTGTTTGCAGTTTGTGTGGCATGGGTTGTGTTTGTTGGAATTAAAGTTACAGTACTTCATAGTAGAAAATGTTTTTGGTAAAAATGCGTCCTTCCTCTAATAAATCACCTTGACTTTCATTGTTTTCAATGTAAACTGTAATAGCCGGTGGATTTTTGCACCTTGAGAAGGCAACATACAATTGGCCATGTGCAAATACTGTTTGTTTTCAGAATATACCGACAGATTTGAAAGTTTGTCCTTGTGATTTATTAATGGTCATGGCAAATGCCATGATGATGGGAAATTGTCTTCTTTGAAGTACAAAAGGGAGGCTACTTTCACTTGGTGCCAAATCTATCCTTGGTATGATTAATCTTGTCGTATTGCATAGGCCTTTTTTGGGGTTCATATTTCGCAGTAACATGACAATTGCACCTTTATTTAGCTGCAAAATATGTGGTGGCATTCCAGAAGGAGTTAAGGAGTTTATGAATTCAGTAGAAAAGTTTGCCTGACTTTCTTTGTCATCACCAAGTACAGAATCAGCATTGTGATATTTTTTTGTGGTGCATATATTTTTTTAAATATTTCATTATTGAGGAACAATGCATCCTTATTTTTGCATGTTAGGATGACTTTGTTGGCAAGTTCTGAATAGTCCTCGTTGTTTATTGTAGTTTCAAATATAGCCGATATAAGATCTTGTTTGCAAATCATATGAGCTGGGATGTGCACAGTGTCCTCAGGTAAATTTGGGATTTGTTCTGTTTTTTCTTCTCCAATTGTAATAAGCCAATCATTGAAATCATTTTCTCCTTCTGATCTCATATTTTGTTGTAATTGAAGATGGGTAAAATGTTTCCATAGTGTACTTGACTTTATACATGTTTCGATAATGTCGGTTTGATTTCCATGTACAACGACAGGTAATGATTGTCTAAAATCGCCACCTAACAACATTACCTTTCCACCAAATGGCCAAGTATTATCCATGACTTTATGAAGCAAATGGTCAATACATTGTAGGGCATGGCATGACATCATTGTAGCATCATCTATTATAATTAATTTACTTTTTTAAATTTTTTGGGCTTTTAATGATGTCATTCGAATATCCGACACTGTTTCCAAAATAGGCACTGGCAGTTTAAATCCACTATGCACAGTCCTTCCACCTTCTAACAAAAGTGCAGCAATTCGAGTGGTTGCAAATGCCAGTGCTATTTTACCTTGTGCTTGTACAAAACTCATCAATAAATTATATAGATACGTTTTTCCTGATCTGCCAGGTCCATCGAGATAGAAATAACGCTCTTTGACCATGTCATCATCTAGGGCATTTTTGATCGAATTAAATGCTTGCAATTGTAATGTATTTAAAGTTGCAAGTCTTTCTTCTGTTCTTTCTGTTTGTAGTTGAATGTCATAGTCTTCAAAGTTGATGTCGTCTATAAGACCTGCATCTGGCAGATTAAAACTTGCACAACTTAATCCATGAGTTAAATAGACCTCTTGGATTTCCATTAATGCTTTTAATTGTGCAATCAGCTCATTGTATCGTTGCATAAAGTCTTCAGCCATATTAGTTTTAAATTTGTCCCACAAAGCTAATGCATTTGGAGCATTTGAGAAGATACAAATAAATGCAAACTGTTCTCTCATCTGCCGTGGCATTTGACATAGTGCTGCTTCTTCCCATTCTGTATCATCAGCTAGGAAGTTTCTATGTTGCGCAGCTAAATGAAATGATTTTTATACTATGTCATTAACAGTTCTTAAGTGTTCAAAACTTTGTGCACCAGGAACATTTAAAAGTAGTAGTCGTAAGCAGAAACGTTCAAGGTCTCTTGGACTGACAGTGTAAATTATTGGTATTATTTTATTTCCCTGGCTTTTTCTTTGTCGCCATAATCCATTAAAGAAAAAATAATGATATGGAATGTCAATGTATAACAATTTCCTTTGCCTGTAAATCAGTTGAATTTCATTGAAACCATGCAGTTAGTGTAATGTGGCAATGCTCACTTTGTGCCAATGCATTTGTTTCATTTCCAGCATGGAAATACACTAAATGTCTTTGTGGCAAATGTACAGCTAATCTATATACTGCATGTGATTGATCGTGCATTTCAAATTTTAGAAGACGCCACATAGCTTCTGGCGCACTCACATAGTGAGCATCTACATGAGATGCAAGTTCATCACGTACTATCTCAGTGCTTTCGGTATTTTCAGCACTTTTGACGACTACAGTAGCTGCATCATAGCCTTTGTAAATATATTTGTAGACATATTTAATGGATTTTATAGAAGTGCAGGCTTCTACATTAATGTGTGCATTATACTTCATGAGTAAATGTGGATTGTATGGTACCACATATCTATTGTCGACGTTTTTGCCACGAATAATGGCAGTTTGTCCCTCTCTTCTTCTATATAATGGATACCCATCACAATTGGCATAAGTTTTGTCTCTATAATCTTTTGGAAATTCTTTTGTACATTTCTTATTTTTCATACATGGTGACTGTGGATTAATATCTCCACAGGGACCGTGAATCATACGATGAGTTACAATCTCATATAGTCTACCATGTAGTTCTGGATCTGGTAGTTCAGTAATAATGACTGAATCCACGTTGTCGCCGGTGTCTAAGTTATCTTTTTCTTGAGGGATTATAAGAATATGTGCATGTGGAAGTCCTCTGTTTTGAAATTCAATAGTATAAACATAAGCTAGACATTTGCCAAATAACTGAGTTATGGTTATGTCACGTATCAATTTATTTTATTTTATTTTGAAAACTCTGATCACTAAATCTGGTCTATGGGAAGCAGTTTGGCCAATTAGTAAATTTTACGTAATCTCTGGCCATTGGGGATTATTACATGTAAATGTAATAAATAAATCAGGTTTCCCAAATTTGGTGACAATAGCCATGGCATCGTTGTATCTTTGTCTCATATTGCGAGGAGATCCCTGGAAAGAAGATGGTAAAATGATGGCTTTGCCAGCTGTCATGTCTCAACGACATAATCCATCAATCCACAATACTGTTCTACACGTAGTTTATCTTGTTGATATTTTATGAAGTTTAAATTATTGGCCTCAACTTCCAAAATAGGAATCAATAATCCATTGTTGTGTTAGTTTTCCACAACATAAAATTGGATTGAATATATTTCGAATGGCAGTTTGAGCTACTTTAAATTCAAGCATGGAAATATTATTTCTCACTCATACTTTGGAATTTGGGTAACTCGGAAGGGTTAATTTTGTTTGCCAACCTCCTTCTCCAGGTGGAAAAAATATTGGATATGTCATTGAATCTAAATTTGTACTTAAGATACTTATATTAATGAAAGGTTGCTCCTCATTTCTGGGATATATTCTAATGTCTCTCTGAAATGGTGGTTCTCCTTCATCATTTTGATACACCGTTGCAACCTCATTTGATGTTGGCAAATTAAAACGGCATTTTTCAGTATGTCTATCTCTTTTAAGCACCATATTGACCTTTGGGATTTGCAATTGATGTATTTCTGCATGAAGTTGTTGTTCCTTTTCTACTTCTGCCAATTTTTTATAAGCTTAAGTGTAGGGGTTATTGGCCATAATTTTATCTAGCTCTATAAAAACAGTGGGTAAGCATGTTTTTATTTTCTTGAAGCTGCATATGTTGGTCAACAGCTTCCATTGTATCTAGGGCATATAGTTGAGCACATTTTCTTTGCTCTCCTTCCTCTGGATGTAAATGTGAAGTACGATGGTAAATTTGTCCTTGGACTTTAAAGCAGTAAGGGCCATGTCCTGGCACATTAGCAGCTAATGTTGCCCCCATAGATGCAAAAGATTGTTGTAGTTGGGAAAAGTAGGCTCAGTCATAATGCTTTGTAAATATGGTGGGAATTGTTGTCTTTCTGGAAGTTTGACCTTGCCTTTTTGACAGCAACTAATGAACTGGCCATCTGTGGGTCTTTCCTGTTTGAAATAATAAGCCTCACAAAACTCACAGAGAATATTCATGTCACCACAATTATGAACCTCTACTGCTAAAGGCTTATGTAAAGGACAATTTGAAGAGCATATATCAGTCTGAGTTTGTAAGTCTTAATTGTAAATGTTATCTGATTGTTCAGAAACAGGTTCTAAATGCTTTTGTTTTTTAGTTGCCTTCTTAGGTGTAGATTTTATTTTTTCAGCTAATAGTCTTTTGCTTGCAAGTCTTTTCTGTTCTTTTTCTCATCGAATTTCCTTTTGCTCCGGCGTCTTGTCAGTATCAGCCATATTAATTTGTAAATCAAAAGAATGTATTATTATTTTTGTTTGTGTCTGTGATTTGTTTTGTAAGTGCTTGTTTTTGTTTTTTTTGTACTACAGTGTTTTGTGTGCAACAGTGTTGTCATTATAGATTTTGGTTGTGTGTATGTGATTATAGGTTTTTTGTGGACGCTACTTTTGAGATTGTAGGTTTCTAGGTTCGGCTTATAGGCATAGCACAGGCAAGGGAATTATGGGGTAAATTTTGTAAATGGTACCAATATTTGGATTATTTTGTTGTTTTCTGTAGGCGATTGTTGTAATTGTTGGATTTATTCAAAAAACGAAGAAAGAAAGACACACACACATATATATATATATATATATATATATATATATATATATATATATATATATATATACTGGTTCTCATTTATATATGTAATTGTAGGATTATCTTTTACTTTTAGGCTTATAGGGTGTGGGTCAGAAAAGAGGCTTTATTGTCATTTTTTGTAGGTGTTACTAATATTTGTTGTGGTATCCTATTTTCTGTGTCTGTTTAGGTTGTGGGTTTAATGTTGTAGGTTAGGGTCTAGAGAAGAGGATTTATTGTTGAATTTGTTATGTGTTAGCAGTATTTTTTTGTAGTATCCTGTTTTCTGTTGTCCACGTTTGGCCTGATAGATTTAACTTATGGGTTAGTGTTAGAGGTTGGGGTAGCTAAAACAGAATTCCTTTTTACATTTAAAATGTGTCAACAATATTTGTTGAAGGTTCGTGGTTTGTGTGCCTCATTATTGTTGCTCGTTGCTTCTTATTTTCTTTTATTTTTCATGTTGACATTGCTACACAGCAAACATGCTTTGTTTTTTTCTCTTTTTTTTACTTGTTGTACTATACCTTGTTAGAAGTCTTATTTGGGGATGAATATCACTGGATCCAGTGCTGCAAATCTTCGTGCAACAGTCTTCAGGCAGTGTCTGTTGTAAAAGATAAAGAGAAATGTTCTTTTATTTTAATTTACTTTGGAACAACAGCATCTTTTTTTTTCTTCAAAGCAATGTGTTAGTATTTTGGGTTTGTTTGTTGTGTGTAAAATGCTGGCAATTTGAGAGTGTGTCTGAAACCGTGCAGCACTGGAAATAATTTAGTAGTATCCTGTTTTGTGTACACCACTGTTGTAATTGGAATATTGTTTTACTGTAGTAGTTTGTAGCCCATAAAACATGATTATTATTTTTTGAATTGTCTATGTGTTATCAGGATTTGTGATACTATCCTGTTTTTTGTGCACCACTTTTGTACTGATAGATTTTGGTTCTGGGTTAGGGTTAGAGTTTATGCAGACTAACAGTAATGTTTGTTCCATTTTCTATATGTTAGCAATGTTTGTTTGCCTGTTTGTTTTGTGTCCACCACTTTTAGGATGCTCCATTTGGCTTATGGGTCAGGGTTAGAGGTTGTTGCAGACTAAACAGGAATGCTATGTTTATTTTCTATATGTTCCCAATATTTGGTAGAGTATCCTGTTTTGTGTCCGCCACTTATATTTTAGTTATGGTTTCTGTTCAGATGTTTTTGCCTAGTAAACAGTCTTTATTGTTGTATTTTATATGTCTTAGCAATATTTCTTCAAGTGTGGTGTTTTGTGTTTACTGTAATTTGTATTGAGGTTTCTTATTTGTTTTTATTTTCCTTTTGATATTGGCAGGCAGAAAAACGGGCTATTATTGTATTTTTTTGTACTTGGTATACTATACCTTGATTGAAGTCTTTTTGCTGTATGAATGACAGAGGGTCCCCTACTGCCAATGTTGATCCGCCAGTCTTCAAGTAGTGTCTGTTTCCAAAGAGAAAGAAAAATGGTTAATTTTAGTGTTGTATTTTTTTTTTGGAAGAGCATGGTCTTTTTTCTGCATGTAATGTATTTTTGTATCTTACCTCTTCTTCTTTCTTTGTCTTGTTTAAAATTGATCACCTATCACAGTCCATGCTGCAAATTCAAGAGTGACGCTGTTGATGCAGAGTCTGTTGGAAATGTGAAAAAAAAGGAATATATTGAGCTGCAGGCTAAATATGTATGTGTGGCAATGTTTTTTTGTGACATTATTTTGTGTAAATGGATGTCACTTTAATATCTTTTTTTTATTTGTTGGAGTTAAGATGAGCTTCTTGTAGGGCCCATACACATATGTGTGTATTTCAAATGTTACTATACATGAATCCAGTGGTTTGTGTAAATCTTTGAAATCCCCCTTTTTTTAATTATTGTTGGGGTAATTCTTAATAGATTAAATGTATTATAGCTTACCTCTTTGTTGTAATTTGCAGATTGTGAAGTTGTAAATTAATAAGGAATTCTCTTCAGAAGTAACACCACCAGTGAACTGTCCAGTCACACTGTTCATCGCCTGAGGAGAAACGTAGAATTTTCTGGAAAGTGTGCAGTATTTATAAACTTTGAGGTGCTAGAACACAATCCTCATGCTCTATTTGCGTTCCGCGCTTGAATTTGTGTACAAGCCGCCATTTTGCGTGTAATAGTTATGTGATTGATGTAAACTGGTGGTGAATTTCACTGTGGTACGTGCCGCATAGTGTGTGTTACGTGCTGCCTGAACTGTTCTTGAGTGTTCGTTCCATTTTGCAAGTAAGGGTAGTAATTTTGCGTCCTTAGCCTCGTTTTCGTTTTTTTCTGCGGCCATTTTTTCTCTTGCTTAGGGGATTTTCCTGTCTGTAAACTCTTGAATTTGTAGTTAAATTGAGGTGTAACTTCACTTGCAGAGGTGCTGTGTGCTCCCCCCCCCCTTGCTTTGAGTAAGCTTTTTATGTGTTTGTTGTGTGAATTAATTGTGTTTTTAATGTTTTCATGTGTGCGGTGTTCGGGTGCTAAGGTCATATTTTTGCGAGTTTGTACTGTTTTTTTGTCTAAGTCCCACGGCTCGTATTTCTGTATGCTAAGTCCATAAATGTTGCGGTGTAAGTCCCGCCTGCGGCTCATTGCAGCCGACGTGGGAGCCTCCACCGCCGCAAATGCGCCCCCTCGCTTTGCGAGGGACCGCACTTGCGGTCCTAAATTTCGCAGTTGCTGACAAGGAGCGCCTTAGGCCCAGCAACTGCGGCCCTCGCTTTGCGAGGGTCGCAGTGGCTGCAGGCTTGCTATGTGAGCCCGCAGCATTAGAAACAACCCGCATGCTCACAACTATTATATGTAATATCTTTTCATGTGACAACACTGAAGAAATGACACTCTGCTACATTGTAAAATAGTAAGAGTACAGCCTGTATACCAGTGTAAATTTGCTGCCCCCTCAAAATAACTCAGCAAGGTCTCAGGTGTGAATGGGGAGCAAGTGTGTTACATTTGGTGTTATCGCTCTCACACTCTCTCATACTGGTCACTGGAAGTTCAACATGGCACCTCATGGCAAAGAACTCTCTGATGATCAGAAGAAAAGAATTGTTGCTCTACATAAATATTGGCCTAAGCTATAAGAAGATTTCCAAGACACTGAAATTGAGCTGCAGCACGGTGGGCAAGACCATACATTGGTTTCACAGGACTGGTTCCACTCAGAACAGGCCTTGCCATGGCCGACGAAAGAAGTTGAGTGCACGTGCTCAGTGCTGCCCGCATTGCTGCAGAGGATAAAAGGGTGGGCGGTCAGCCTGTCAAGGCTCAGACCATACGCCACACACTGCATCAAATTGTTCTGCATGGCTGTCGTCCCAGAAGGAAGCCTCTTCTATAGATGATGCACAAGAAAGTCAGCAAACAGTTTGCTGAAGACAAGCAGACTAAGGGCATGGATTACTGGAACCATGTCCTGTGGTCCCAAAAGACCAAGATAAACTTATTCGGTTCAGGTGGTGTCAAGCATGTGTGGCGGCAACCAGGTGAGGAGTACAAAGTGTGTCTTGCCTACAGTCAAGCATGGTTTTGGGAGTGTCATAGTCTTGGCCTGCATGAGAGCTGCCGGCACTGGGGAGCTACAGTTCATTGAGGGAACCATGAATGCCAACATGCACTGTGACATGCTGAAGCAGAGCATAATCCCTTCCCTTCTGAGATTGGGCAGCAGGGCAGTATTCCAACATGATAATGCCCCCAAAAACACCTCTGAGACTACCACTGCCTTGCTAAAGAAACTGAAGGTAAAAGGTGATGGACTGGCTAAGCATTACTCCTGACCTAAACCCTATTGAGCATCTGTGGAGCATCCTTAAATGGAAGGTGAGGGAGTGCAAGGTCTCTAACATCCACCAGCTCCGTATTGTGTTGAAGGGGACTTCAGTGGCAACTTGCAAAGCTCTGGTGAACGCCATGCCCATGAGGGTTAAGGCAGTGCTGGAAAATAATGATGGCCACACAAAATATTGACACTTTGGGCTCAATTTTTACATTTCCACTTAGGGGTGTACTCACATTTGTTGCCAATGAGTTATTTTGAGGTGGCAGCAAATTGACTTTACATTGTAGCAGAGTGTAATTTCTTCAGTGTCACATTAAAAGATATAATAAAATATTTACAAAAATATGAGGGGTGTACTCACTTTTATGAGATAATGTATATAAAAAATAAATATATAAATACATTTATATAAATATATATATGGACCTGTGTCATATACAGTGCCTTGCAAAAGTATTCACCCCTCTTGGCATTTTTAGGGTTTTGTTGCCTCACACCCTGGAATTAACATGGATTGTTTGAGGATTGGCATCATTTAATTTAGAGAACATGTCCACAACTTTGAAGATGTTTTTTTTTTATTATTATTGTGAAGCAAACAACAAATAGGACACAATAATAGAAAAAAATCAATGTGTATAACTATTCACCCCCCCCCCCTAAAGTTGCTTTGGATAAGTCTCTATGACCTTGCCACATTTTACCACTGGGATTTTTGCCCATTCCTCCTTGCTAAACTGCTCCAGCTCCTTCGAGTTGGATGGTTTGCGCTTGTGAACAGCAATCTTTTAGTCTGACCACAGATTTTCTATTTGATTGAGGTCTGGGCTTTGACTAAGCCATTCCAACACATTTACATGTTTCCCCTTAAACCACTCAAGTGTTGCTTTAGCAGTGTGTTTGGGGTCATTGTCCTGCTGGAAGGTGAACCTCCGTCCTAGCCTCAAATCATGCACAGAGTGGTACAGGTTTTGCTCAAGAATATTCCTGTATTTAGCACCATCCATCTTTCCCTCAACTCTGACCAGTTTCCCAGTCCCGGCTGCTGAAAAACATCCCCACTGCATGATGCTGCCACCACCATGTTTCAATGTGAGGATGGTGTTCTTTGGCTGATGTGATGTGTTGGGTTTGCCCCAGACATAGCATTTTCGTTGATGGACGAAAAGTTTAGTTTTAGTCTCATCAGACCAGAGCACCTTCCTCCATACATTTTGGAGTCTCCCACATGCCTTTTCGCAAACTCAAAACATGGCATTTTGTTTTTTGCTGAAAGTAATGGCTTTCTTCTGGCCACTCTGCCATAAAACCCAGCTCTATGGAGCATACGGCTTATTGTCGTCCTATGTGCAGATACTCTGCTACCGTAGCTCCTCAGTTACCGTAGGTCTCTGTGCTGCCTCTCCTTGCCAGGTCTGTGAGTTTTGGTGGGCGGACGTCTCTTGGCAGGTTTGCTGTTGTGCCATGTTCTTTGCATTTGGTTATGATAGATTTGACGGTGCTCCTGGGGATCATCAAAGAATTGGATATGTTTTTATAACCTAACCCTGACTTGCACTTCTCAACAACATTGTCCCTTAGTTGTTTGGAGAGTTCCTTGGTCTTCAAGACAGTGTTTGGTTAGTGGGGCCTCTTGCTTAGGTGTTGCAGCCTCTGGGGCCTTTTAAAAAAAAAGGTGTGTAATGACAGATCATGTGACCTTAGATTGCACACAGGTGGACATCATTTTACTAATTATGTGACTTCTGAAGGTAATTGGTTGCACCAGAGCTTTTTATGGGCTTCATAACAAAGGGGGTGAATACATACGCACATGCCAATTTTCTGTTTTCTATTTCTAAATAAAATAGTTTTATGTGTGTGCATATAAATATAAAATATGTATATATGTGTTATATACAAATAAATATAGATATAAACGTACACACTTACATATACATCTGCACATATATATATATATATATATATATATATATATACTGTATATATATCACATATTATAATAGTCCAACTGCAAGTCGTCGTCACGTTGTTTGCGGAGTCCGTACAACTTAGCGATGAGCGCCACAGGCGCTCATCGCCGGCAAGGCGTTAAACCCGGAGCACTTATCAGGACTTAGACAAACAAAATACGAGACCCGGGACTTAGAAAAAAAAAATACGAGACTCACAAAATTACGAGATTGGCGGCGGAACAAAAACAATAAATACACATAAAAAAAATTACAACAACATCACTTACAGCATGGGGTAACAGGCGGGACGACTGTGAGTGAGGTGGAACGCCAATTAAACATGATTTAAACAATATTAAAAACATAAAAAATCTCTGAAGCGAGAAAAAAAATGGCCGCCGCAAAAAATTTAAAATGAGGCTACATGACCACGAAGTGCGTAAAACACAGCCAGAGACTTAGGTCGTCGAGAAATACTAATAGGAAGGCCCCAAAATAACAGCAGAACGCTTAAAACATACACTAACGCCACCATTTTACAACACAAACTTACATATGTACACATTAACATTGTGAAAAGGCGGATTTCCCACCTAAAACAATGGATTTGTCTTGCGCACGAAGCCTATATATAGGGCACACTTGACACATAACTGGCACTTTCTCCTCAGGTGATGACAGTCTGACTGGACATTTTCTGCTGCCGGAAAATCAAAAGAGATTGTTAGCTCTTCAGGATACTGCTTGATGAATATTACATTAAAAGAAAGGTACATTACATTAATAAATAATTATTAAAATAATTTTTAATAAAAAAAAGAGGAAACAAGATTTTGAAATGTATTTACTTTACAAATAATATCGTGCTTACCTGTTTGAAAGATTTTAATTCATTCAATAATTAATTAATAATGTACTTTAATTACTCATTAGTAATCATTAATAACAAAAAAGTATAACGTTTAATAATGCACATAAAAAAAAGACACATTGATTCATTAATTATTAATGTACATTATTTTAGTAATTAATTCGTAATATTCAGTATTCCTACAGCAGAAAATATATATATATATTAATTGATAACTATTATTGATTAATTAATGTATATTAAGACATTAATTAATATTTAGTAATCATGCTAAAAGAAAGAAATATGATTTACATTGAGTAATATGCTTTTAGGTTTTGCATCTATCTCAATATATGTGTGTTGCTGCTGATTGACTGATAGGAATGAAGAAAAATATTAAAAAGGATTTCATTCTTATTTCACAGTTTCATCGGATCTGCAGCTGAATCAACACACAGAGTGACGTTTGCTATAAAAGTAACAAGAATTTTTAACATGCACTTATACATCTGTCTTACAGCTGACTTATGTAAATTTATGTAGAGAATAATAATTCATAATAATATAACAAATACAATGAGGTTAGAAGACTTTAGAAAAACACATTTGTTTAATAACTACTTAAATGTATGCAGTTAGGTCTATCAAGAATGAATGGAATTGAAAGATTACTCATTAATTTCATGTTAATTGACAGATGTTGTACAGTCTTTTACAATACATGTATACTTTGATAATAGCTGTTTATGTTTCAGCTTCTTTATGACAATATAAGTAACTTTTAAGGTCTTACATTTATCCCATTTTTGAAATCATTCAATAACGTACATTCATATTAATTTACTAATGAATTCATAATTTAGTTTGCAAAATATATTTATGTGCAGGCCTTTGCTATTTAATATATGTCAATAAAAAAGTACTGAAATTGTTTCATTTATTTCATTGTAAAAAAAGTACAACATTTTCAAATGCTTGCATGATTTCATTCATCCAATTTAATTTTACATTAGAAACAAGTAAAAAAATATGTACAGAAAACAAAAAAACAAACAATAATTACATCTCTGTTTACAATTACAGATTAAAATGGCGGATAATAGAGAAGACAAAATTGAACGCAAAAGAAGATTGGCAAGGGAAAGGAAGCAAAGGTGGAGAGATGCACAGTCACCTGAAACTTCACAACACTTACAAGAAGAAGACCGACAAAGACTTTTAAATAAAAGAAAAATGAGTAAAAAAGCAGCAAGTGAGTTTGCTGGGGCTTCCAAAAAATAAAAAATAAAACAAAAACATGTCTGTGAACCATTGCCAAATGATACTATATTGCCTACTGACTCCAATGTGGAGACACATGACACAAATGCAGATATAGAAAGTTGTAATGATATCTATGTTGAGAAAGTGCATGACAATGTGTTTATTAGAGCACTTCAAGTAGACACTCATTATTGTGGATTACTTAATGTTGTTTGTCAGTTTTGTGGGGCCTATCATTTTCTAAAGGAAAGACCTACTGACGGAGATTTCATTAGTTGCTGTCAGAAAGGAAAGGTCAGACTTCCACAAAGACACCCATTTACAGGTTATTTACAAAGTATCATGAGCGATTCAACATTTCCAAATTATAAAAAAATATATATAAGGTCTTATAACAGTGCAATTTAATTTGCTTCAATGGGTGCCACATTAGCCAAAAATGTACCAGGACATGGTCCTTACTGTTTTAGAGTTCAAGGACAAATTTACCACCGAACTTCACATTTACACCCACAAGAAGGAGAGCAAAGAAAATTTGCACAGTTATATTTCTTAGATACAATGGAAGCTATGGAACAAAGAATGACGCTTCCAGAAAATAAACAGTGTTTGCGCATAGTCTTTCAACAGCTGGATAAAATCATGGTTAAAAACCCATAAAGTCAAGCATACAAACAATTAGCACAGCTTGAAAAAGAACAACAGGAACATGCTGAAAGACATCAATTGCCAATGCCAAGATTAAATATGGTGTTAAAAAGAGATTGCAACACTGATCAAAGACAATATAATTTACCAGCAGTAAATGAGGTTGCCATGGTGTTTAAAAATGAAGATGGTGAACCACCTTTTTAGCGGGATATTAGAATATATCCAAGCAATAAAGAACAACCATTTATCAACATCAATATATTAAGTTGTAATTTAGATCCAATGACATATCCCATTTTCTTTCCAAATGGGGAACCTGGATGGGAACCAAAATTACAATTGCAAAGTTATCCCAATAGTAAAGTTTGTGTTAGATGCAATATTTCTATGCTGGAATATAAAGTGGCACAAACTGCTATTCGGGATTCTTTTAATCCAATTTTAAGTGGGGGCAAACTCAGTCAACAATGGATTATTGATTCATATCTACAAGTTGAAGCAAATAAACTAAATTTCATTAAATTTAAACAAAATAAGATACGAGTAGAACAGTATTGTGGATTGATGGATTATGTGGCTGAATTGGCGACCAGCAAAGACATTCCAGCTGGAAGAGCAATTATTTTGCCATCCACTTTCCAAGGATCTCCTCGCAATATGCAAGAAAGATATAATGATGCCATGGCAATTGTCACAACATTTGGAAAAACAGATTTATTTATTACATTCACATGTAATCCTCAATGGCCAGAGATCAAGGAAAATTTGAATCTTGGACACACTACTTCTGTCCAACCAGATTTAGTGGCAAGAGTATTCAAAATCAAACTCAATTCATTAATACATGATATCACTAAAGCACAGTTATTTGGACAATGTGTGACTTTTATTTATACCATTGAATTTCAAAAAAGAGGACTGCCACATGCTCACATACTTTTAATCCTACAGGAAAAAGATAAGTTGAATACTGCAGAGAGAGTAGGATTCAGTAATTTCTGCTGAATTGCCAAATCAAGAAAAATATACCAAACTTCGGGAGATTGTTACACACAGAATGATTCATGGCCCATGTGGAGAGATGAATCCTAATTCACCATGTATGGAAAATAAAAAATGTACAAAAGAATTTCCTAAACAATTTCAAATGCAAACTTGGGATGGATACCCTTTGTATAAAAGAAGACAAGGACAAACAGCTATTATCCGTGGCCAAAAGGTTGATAATAGATTTGTCGTTCCATACAATCAACATTTGCTCATCAAGTACAATGCACACATAAATGTGGAAGCTTGCACTTCTATTCAATCAAATATGTGTATAAATATATACACAAAGGATATGACGCAAGGTGCTGCCAACGAAAAGGAAAATCCAATTTTAGATGACGAACTATCAAATTATTTAGATGCTCGCTATGTCAGTGCTCCTGAAGCAATGTGGCGCCTTTTGAAATTTGAGATGCATGATCGGTCACATGCTGTTTATCGTTTAGCTGTACATTTGCCTCAAAGTCAGTTTGTTTGCTTTACTGCAGGCAATGAAAGAACAGCATTAGCTCAAAGTGAACACCGAGATACCACACTTACTGCATGGTTTAAAATTAAACTGCCAGGATACGCAGGACAATTTTTATACATTGAGATACAAATACATAGTGATATGGTAAATGAACTATAGCGACAAAGAAGAGATACACATAAAATTATACCACAAATTTATACTGTCAGTCCAAGGGACATTGAACGTTTCAGTTTAAGATTACTTCTTTTACATGTTCCCGGTGCACAGAGCTTTGAACAATTACGTACAGTTAATGACATAGTTTATGATACATTTCTATTAGCTGCAAGACATCAAAATTTCATAGATACAGAATGGGAGAGGGGTCTGGAAGAAGCAGCACTATGTCAAATGCCAAAGCAAATGAGACAACAATCTGCATTCATTTGCATCTTTTGCAGTGTATCGGATGCATTTACTTTGTGGGAAACATTTAAATTAAATATGTCTGAAGACTTCTTGAAACGTTACAATGAGCCAATAGCACTGTTAAAAACATTGATGGAAATACAAGAAATATTGTTTGTTCATGGATTAAATTGTGCAAGCTTTATTTTGCCTGATCCACGACTTATAGATGACATCAACTTTGATGATTATGACACTGAGCTTCAAAAACAAAAAAAACGCAGAAAAAATGGCAACTTTAAATACTTTACAGTTACAAGCATTTAATGCCATCATAAATCCTACAGATAATGAAATGTTCAAAGACTGGTATTTCTATCTAGACGGCCCAGGTGGATGAGGAAAAACTTATCTGTACAATTGTTTGATGAGTTATATTCGAGCACAGGGTAAGATAGCTATGCCATTTGCAACAACTGGAATTGCAGCACTTTTGTTAGACAGTGGTAGAACTGTGCATAGTGGATTTAAGCTGCCAGTTCCCATTTTGGAAACGTCAGTGTCAGATATTTGACTGAATTCTTTACAAGCAAAAAAATTAAAAAAAAAGCAAATTAATTATCATAGACGAGGCAACAATGATGTCATGTCATGCTCTGCAATGTATTGATAGATTCTTCAAAGAAGTAATGGATAATAAGTTGTCATTTGGTGGAAAGGTAATGCTGTTAGGAGATTTTAGGCAAACATTACCTGTTGTGCCACATGGAAATACAACGGAGATCATTGAAACATGTATCAAGACAAGTAAACTGTGGAAAATATTTACACATCTGAAATTAGAATTAAATATGAGATCTGAAGGCCAAAATGAATTCAATGACTGGCTCATTCAAATTGGAGAAGGAAAACATCCACAAATACATGATTTACCAAATGATACCATTGAAATTCCATCAGAAATGGTTTGCAACGAATCACTCATATCAGCCATATTTCTAAACACTCTTAATAACGATGATTACTCAGACATTGCAAACAAAGTGATATTAACATCAAAAAATATAGATGTCTTAAATTTCAACATTTTTAAATTCATAAATGCACCACAAAATAATTATTACAGTGCAGATTCAGTTCTGGCTGATGATAAAGACAGTGAATCAAATTTTAGTATCGAATTTATTGATTCTTTAACACCATCTGGAATGCCACCACATATTTTACAATTAAAAAAAGGGGTAATTGTCATGTTATTGAGAAATATGAATCCAAAAAAAAAAGGACTTTGTAATGGGACCAGATTAATTGTGCATGAGTTAAAAGATCATTTTATACATGCAGAAATTATAACTGGGACCATAAAGGTGAACGAGTTTTTATACTAAGAATTGATTTTGCTCCAAGTGAGAGTGGGTTGCCTTTTGTCCTTCAAAGGAGACAATTTCTAGTTATCATGGCATTTGCCATGACAATCAATAAATCCCAAGGACAAACTTGTAAGTCTGTTGGTATTTTTTTAAAAGAACCAGTTCTTGCACATGGACAACTCTATGTTGCTTTTTCAAGGTGCACTAATCCAAAGGAAATTAAAGTACATGTTGAAGAAAACCAAAGTCAGGGTCATTTACTGGAAGATGGATGCGTTTATACAAAAAACATTGTGTACTATGAGGTGCTGTAAATATAGAGGACAGTGGTTTTACTTCCAGGACAAAATTATAGTACTCTGGGACTCTTTAAATAGGGGACCACTATTCCACTTAGTAAACTCTATGTGCCATTTGCACAAAGTACAACAAGAACAAAAAAATGGAAACTAAAAGAAAAACAATAGTAAACCGTCCTTAAACAGATTGGAATGTTTTACAAATTACCTTTTCACATGATTGGCCCCACAAAACAATTACGTGACATTTTCTTTACTTGCAAGGTCAAATGTTATTGTTTTATCTTAATAGTTCACATGTTAACATTGCATTTTCAAAGTTTTTGGAAGTGATTTCAATATATATTGGATATAGTCAAAGATGTATGTTACTACAAGTTTTAACATTTATTAGTACATTGAACTGTATAATTGAAAGACAGAGTATTGATTGAGGGAGTAATCCAATCACCAGTTAATGGGGTCAGGAAGGAATTATTTTTTTTCCCTTTTTGATACAATTGGCCAAGTTTCAATGGGTATTTTTATTGTTTGCCTTCCTCTGGATTCAATGCCAATTTAGTTTAACAAGAGGTTATAAAAAAATATAATGAATGTTACAAAGCATGTAATTTTTTAAAATATTTATTTAGTGAAAGTTTACATAGTCCTCTGTTATGGATACATATCAATAAAAAACTGTTAGTATTGTTACAACAAATGTTTCAAGATTGTTTAAAATAGAAGTTGCATGTTACAAACTTTTATGTTATGGTTTACAATATCTATTCATGAAAACTTCAGACATTGTTATATTGTTATTACATATATCACAATTAAAATACTAAAGATTGAAAAAAAAAGATACATGGTGAAATATAACTTGAAAGTTAAAATAAAAAAGTTGTATTCAAAATTTTGTATTTATTTGTATATAAAATAAAAAGGTTAAGAATGTCAGAGACTCATATTGTCTGGCAAACAGTTTTCACAGCATTAAAATGTTATTGACTATCATTTTTTGATGGGCAAGTCGCTATTATATGAATGTTGGCTGGCTCAACATTTTTTGTGCAATCTGTAGACTATGATATATTTTATTGTATTCTGTTATCTCTGTTATTGGCCTATCACAGACCTACATTGCAGCTACATTCTAGGTAAATAAATAAAATACTGTTAGACAGAGAGGGGTAAGGAAGAGAGATAGCAGGAATATAAGCAGTGGCAAATATAGTGATTGTAGGACCCTGGTGCAAAAAAAAAAATTGGGGCTGTGCTCCACTGGTACCAAATCACTCAGTGCTCCTCCCCCAGACCACCTCCCATAACTGCTCCCCTCACAAAGACCCCTTTCCATAACAGCAAGCCTTTTCAAGACCCTTACCCATTGTTGCTCCACCCCCAAGGCTTCTTTCCATAGCTGCTCCTCTGCTGTTACATCCTGCCTGTGCAAAGCTACTCTGCCTACACAGCTCCAGGACACACACTCCACATCCTCTGCCTACACAGCTCCAGGACACACACTCCACATTCCTACATCCTCTACTGATATATATATATATGTATATATATATATATATATATATATATATATATATATTGTGGTAGTTTGACCTGCTACCCTCTAGATTAACAGCAAGAAGTAAATGTATTCTTTTAATCTTTTTATTAAAAAGTCCAAAAAGTACACCACATAATGGCTTACATCAGCCAAAGGTATGACAAAACACACAGTTCTCTTGTATATATATTCCTCAGTAGAAAAGGGGAGCATTCGGCCCGCCCGTCTCTCCAAAATGCTCCAACCGCCAGGGACCCTTAAACAGTCTTTTGAGGGACTCTGTCCAGTTTGCAGTTAGACTACTGCCTTCTCCCTGGGGTTACTTTACACAGATTCTTGAAAGGAAAAATCTAATCCTTGACTCACAATCTCTGGGACACAGCTTCCTCTGAGACACAGCTTCCTCTGGGATACAGCTTTTACTCTGGGATACAGCTTCCTCTGGGACACAGCTTCCTCTGGGACACAGCTTCCTCTGGGACACAGCTTCCTCTGGGACACAACAGTCTTCTTACTGCAATCAGGAACAGACAACAAACTAATTATTTCTGTAGCTTGCTCTTTGCTGTTAACAGCAGCTCAGCAACAGGAGCAAATTTCACATACTGCTTAGGCCCAAGCTTAAGTGAGAGAGACTCCACCCATCTCTCTGCTGTGGTCTTAAAGGCAATCCACAGCTGGGCATCAATTAGCCTCTGATCACTTCCCGGAGTTAACTCTTTCCTTCTGCAGAGAAATCTTCCAGCCTCTTTAATTAAACCCATCTCTAGGGGCACTCTCTGCTTCACTCCGTTACAATATATATATACTGTATATTATATACACAAATATGTTAACATCACCGCACACAGCACCCTCCCCTCTTCGCATCCTTACACCCGGTCAGCAGCCATCTCCTCTCAGTATCCATCCCCGCACAGCACCCAACCCCTCTACATCACCTACATCACATAGCACCTATCCCTATCTCCTTTGCTCTCAGTTCACAAAACCCACCCCATGTACTTTGCTGTCACTTTGCAGCCATCTCTCTCTTACCCTTTTCCCTGATACACTTCCCCAGTGTACTGAACTGCTCCACACTGTCACCTCTTGGAGCTTCAATAGAAATTATCTTTTTTAAACAGACACACACCAATTTCAAGCCAAGGGGGGGGTGAAGCAAAGGAGGCACAGGAGGGTTCCAGGGAGGTCATGTAAGGTGGGGCTGGGGTGGGAGGCCCTAAAGGGGCTCCTACACTACAAGGAAAAAATTAAATGCTAATTTTTTTTAAAGCTAAACAGGGCTGCCCCCCCCCCCCCACACACACACACACAGAGGAGGGCACTGTTGCACTACACCATGTGCACCACTGGTAGATCCGTCCCTGAATATAAGAGATCTGCATCTGTTGACTTCATTTAAGATATTCCTACCACGTAGACCCATTGCCCAGTGAACTCGGTGTTTAATCCAATCTTTAGGCAGTACGTATTCTTGAGGTATTCTATATAGCAGTATATGAACTTCATTTAACATATTAATGCTGGCAACATGGATGTTGCAGGTGGCGTTCAGATGCCTTCCATTCAGTCCCCTTTAGTCCTGTTTCCTCTTACAGCACACAGTCAAACTCTTTCACAATCATCACCGGGGCGGATCTACCAGTGGAGCAAGTGGTGTAGTGCACCAGAGCACCCCTCGGGGGTGGGGGATAAGCAGTGTTGTGTAATATTTTTTTTTTTTGCATTTTTTTTCTGTAGTGTAGAAGCCACTTGGGGTCCCCCACTCTGGCCCAACCCATCACGACAACCTGTGTGTCCCTTGTGCCTGTGTGTGTTACTGTTTTAAAAAAGAGCATTTCTACTGAAGCTCCAAGAGGTGGCAGTATAGATCAGTTGAACATGCTGGGCATGTGTATCAGGGAAGAAGGTAAGAAAGCAAGGGATGCAAAGTACAGGGGAATGGGTTCTGTGGGTGGGGGAAAAAAGGGTATTAGAATTTGTGCTATATGAGGTAGGTGCTGAGAGGGGTATATCCGCAAAGGATGGGGAAGGAAAGTGGAATTTGTCCTGGAGCTGTGCTGCAGATAGATGAGCCTTGCCAGACAGGAGATAAGTGTAGGGGAGAAGATATGAAAAGGGGTCTTGGGGTGAGCAGCAATGAGTAATGGTCTTGGGAAGGATTACTAATATGAGAAGGGGTCTTCAGGAGGGGAGCAGTTATAAGAAGGCTTCTGAAGGAGGAGCACTGAGTGATTTGGTCTCCTTGCAACCCAGCACAGTTTTTTTTGCACCAGGGCCCTCCATTCTCTAGCTCCATCACTGATTATCACATTACCCTATGCTCCATTGATTACATATTACTCTTTGCCCTCCGTCAAGTTATTACAATTTGTTTAGCACTAGTTCCCTAATTAGATAGAATGTTGATGATGTCATAATTACTGTAATCAATATTATCACTTGCCCTTAGTCATCATAAGGGAATCCGTTAACAAATGCACCAATAAGAAAAGCACTGCATGCTATGGTGTTGAAAGATACTTAGGATAGGTAAAGTCAAGGCTAGACTCCTACTGAAACTAGTGGTAAAATACTACATTGAGTCTGATACAAGTAAAAAGCTACTTACTTAAGACCAACTAAACTACTTGAGTACTTGTGCGACTGATTTAAAAGATGAAATACCCTATATTTTATATCTAGATAAGAGCTTTATATAAAAATATATGTTCCAAGTTTTTTAGTGGCAAAATAAAGTTATTTATTCTATATTTGCTGGGCCTGTTAAACTGATTTCTATTATTCAATTTGAATTTCTATTTATGAATGTATATAGCTTCATATCTAAAGTTTCAGTGATTATCAGAGTGATGTCATATGTTCCCTACCCCTACTCTAGTCTAGATTAACTAAATAATGATTATATTTTATGAACTTAATGGTGATATAACAATCTGGAAATTTTTCATTGATAGTTTTAGAGCTATTTCATTTCTTAAGTGATAATAAAAGCAACAAATTGTTAAAAAAGGTCCTTTACCCTTATCATATTTCATATTTATAGATAAAAAAAAAATATAAATAAATCCAATTATATAAATATGCTGAAACATTAACATGTAGACAACTTTATAGACTCAAGAGGACAGTGGTTTCTCTGTTACAAAACTTCAAAAAGTATTCTTAATGTGTGATTGAAGGATTTGTCCATTATTTCTTTATTAAGTGTGCAACCTGGAAGAAGTTAAAGGACCACTGAACACAGAACCAAAGTTAATCTCTTATATGTTTGCCATGCCTAGGGCCTGACTGGACTGTTTTACACTATGGCCTTGGCCTGACAGGACAGAGTTACCCTGTTTTTATTATTACGGTTATGTATTTTTTAGTGCTTATGGTTATGGTATGTATGTTGGTTTATGTATTATGTTTCATGTTATAGGAATTTTTGTAGAAAACATATTAGATATTCTGCATGGTATTGCATCGGCCAATGTGGTGTATCAACCAAATTAATATATATAAATATTACACAAGGTTCGTCTACATTAAAAGGTATTTATTAAAAGGCAACAACACAATACTATAAATGTATCACAAACACACAGCCCAGACCCACGGAGCAACAACCCTTTTTAAATCTATCTACCTATATAGTAATCCCCTTCCCCAAACGCTTGATCTTACCCACGGTTAGACCATCACCATTCATCACCACCATCACCCTCACCATCCAGGAAGAAACAGGAAGCAACAGCAGTTTCCTGCCTGGATATACCCTTAGTTGCATCACTTCCTCCAGCAATTGTGGGAGGGAAGTAAAGATTCTTAGCCCTCCTACCTAGACCTGTTTAAGGAGGTCCTGAAAGGAAGATAAATTACCATGCAAAGGAAGACAAGTTACCACATTCCGTCACTTTTTCTTCTTCTATGTTGCTCAGTTTTTTAGTTATCCCTCTAGTACAGGAGAACCTAGTGGGAGCAAAAACCTGATATACAGGAGAAATTCAACCCACCGTCCCTCCGGAATAGTTCCCTCAGCGACATAAGTTCTCCGGTACTTTCCTATGGCTGTCAATCCACATATTACACAAAAACAGAACTTATAGAATTTAGGTGAGAGTGTGTGATAAATGTTTATGTATGTGCAATGTAAAACTTTATTGAAGAATGTATGAGAGAGAGAAAGAAGAGGAAAAAAACAAATTATATATCCTCCTTGCAAGTTTCTTCCTCATTTGTTTCATTGCCACACAAAAGTATATTATTATAATTGTCGTTAATACTTGAATGAACATGAGTACCAGCGACAGTGTTCGTAGGACTGGATGTGTCTCTGCATTGGTAAGAATTCCCCACCAGGGATGCTCAACGTTTTTTGTAGTAATTTCTATTTCCTTTTTCTGTTGTTCCAGCAGTAAGCTGATGGGGTGTAGTTGTTGTTTGGTACGTTTTACTAACTCATGAAGTTCCAAGGTAAGCTTTGGAATTGGGGGAAAAAGCTTCATTGTCAAATTTGTCCAATCTGCATTTGCAGTAAAATTGATCATTTCGGTGGTAAGGTTTCTTGATGGGACCATGATACAAGACCCTTCTTCCACCAAACATATTTCATCAACTGTCCTTTATTCAGAGTGGCCGATAAAGCATGCAATGTCCCCTATGCGGATCACCTCTTGCACCAGGTTTTCTTTTATCAACTGCACCCAGCCATCCTCCTCAGCTCCTTTCTCCCAAACACAACTGCACAGCCATCGGTGTTGAGATTTCCTGCAACAGCTTTCATCCATCTCCAATCCTGTAATAGTGGCCAGTCTTTTTGATGAGAAGTGTTGCTTGTAGATTCCATCACTTAACGTGCCAATGCTATGTATAAAGTTCAGTTGCTCTGTCTGCCCCTCCCAACGGGGAATTGCCAGGATTAGTCCTATTGTCCCAGATTGTAGTCCATGTGGCATCCATTGATCTGGGCCTTCAATATAGCTGTATTTAAGATTGTCCTCAGTGATGTCCACTCCTTTTCTTTTCAATGACGTGATAATCCTTGTTGCATTGATTTGTCTTGCCCACTTGTTTTCCTGGATGTCTTTAATAGTTTCCTTTAAATCTGCCAACAGCTTTCCTCCAATCATAGAACAGAAAATGGCAGTTCCCACTATTTCATTCTTAATGCTGTTAGCAATGGAAGCAATATTTTCCTCAACTAGATGCAGGTTGTTGGCAATGGTGTGTATGTCATCAACATTGTCTGTCAGTCTACTCACTATAAGGGAGTCAGCTACTCCACCTATTTTCATAGCATGTCCCATGCCATCAGTAAGGGAGTTTATCCTGCTGTTCAGTCCAATGATGTCTGCTGAATTCCATACTCCCAATCCAGTTCCGACTCCTCCTAAAAGGGCTGCAAGTGTGTCCCGTTTCTCTCGACTCCCTGCTCCGGTCCACTCAATGATGGTCTCTTGTATACTTTGCTTAAACCACTGCCGCTGTGATTCCAGGCACTTTGGAGGAATAGAAAAATCATTAAAATTTAGAATTATTGGGTAGTAAGTCCACCCAACCCCTTGCACAACTGTTTCATGTGTTGGTACCACCACCAATCCGCCTATTGGCCATGGTACCTTCTTCTGATCTTTACAACGTTGCAGCTCCTTTACAGAGACAAATACTTCATCTATTGTTAGAACACACCCCTTTCCAGTATCAAAATTGCAGAATTCCTCTAGATCAGGCTGGGCAGCTATAACTGCAGCGTCCCATTCTCCACCTTCTTCTAATGTTAAGTTACTCACTACTACTGTAGTATTTGTAAACCTCCCTTGTATTGGAGCTCTAAGAGCTAATCCCCTGGTACTATTATGTGGCAAAATAATGTTTACTTGTAACCCTCCACCCTCTTTTACTTCCAATTCACTGGGCCAAATAAATCTATCTGCTTGAACGTAATGTAACTCCAATCTTTTCAAACTCTCTCCCTTATTTGCGTTATCTTCTGGCCTTATTGCCTGTCTTCCCATTCCTACTGTGATACAGCTTATACTTATCCATCCTGTAACAAGGATCCACCACAATCTTCTGTTGACACGCATCTTCATTCTTATACAGCCTTGCTCTGTGGGAACACTAGATTCCATCATTAGAAACATATACATACACAAACAAAAAAATAAAAAATATCTTTTTGCAAGTTTGTTCACGGCCCTGTAATCAATGGTAAGTCTCCATGATGAGGCTGCTTTTTCATCACCATTCCCTTTTAACACAGCTTTTCTCACAGGCCAACATGGTGAGTTACATGCATACCCATTTCCAGATTTAATTATTCTACGTCTCTCCAGTATTTCTATTATCTTGGTGATTGATGCCACTGATTCTCTTGGGACTGGATATTGCTTTTGCCATTGTGGGTCTCCTCCTTCCAACAAGACCATTCCTTTCATTCTTCCACAGTCTAATTTATCTGTAGCCCAAACAGGTATGTCTTGGATTAGCTTCTGCAGCCATTCTGGTTGTCCGTCTAGTTTCAGTTTGTTTTTTTCCAGACTTTTTATCGGAGAGACAATATATGCCATTGGGAGCACAACCCCTTTCGTCAACTCTGTACTTACCTGATTCACCTTTTCTGTCTTCCACAAACAAAAATTGGCAAGATCTACAATGAAATTTCCTTTTTTTAAAGCTTCTATTCCCAATATTTCCTCTGGCCAACCCACTATTGCTTCTACTTGTATTGTTTTTTCTCCAACTGCTACATCAATTGGACCTGCTCTAACCTCCTGTGGATTCCCAGTAACTCCCATAATACTTACTGAAGAATCCCCATTTTTGACCCTGTTGGTCATTGTAACTGCTGCTCCTGTATCTACCAACATATTTTTCCCTACCCCTGCGATGACTGTATAAATGGTAGGCCGACCTGCCTCATCCATGGTTAAATTAGCTGAGTGAATGAGATGCTGAGGCGCAGGGGTTGGGATTTGTCATTGTGACTCACTTCTACTCTGTCCCTCTTTTATCATCTTTGCCTCATTTTCCTTCAATTTCCTCTCTGACTCAGCTACCTTGTTTTTAAGTATGTGATTTTCCTCTTCTATCCTATCCTTCTGTCTCCTGAGTTCCCAATAGCCCATGTTACCGTTTCTCTCTCCCTCCTGATTAGCCCTCCAGTTGCTGCCATCCCTATTCCTATAGTCCCTAGGTGGATCTCTCCATCTTTTGTCAAAGTTCTGTTTTGGTCTCCAGTTTTTGATCATCCTTCTTGTTCTGGGGTACATCCCACGTCTGGTTTCTCCATTTACCATCTATATCTCTACCAGACTCGACCTTAAATGTTCTTACAGCTGAAACAGAGCAGGCCTGTTCTGTGAAAGGATGCTTGATCCACCACTTATCAGCTCTAGTTAGTACCATTTCCAAGTCTGTTGGTGTTGGATCAAAAAGCCTGACAAATTCTTGACACTCCCGGGGAAGGGCTTCCATTTCATTTGCTATATGTTCTGGTGAGCCCAGCACTAGAGGCTGTTGAGGTTGTTGTAGAGTATACCAAAAAAATATCCTTTGAGCTACCTCTCTAGGACCATCTGTTGGCCTCATGGTAATATTTGCTATTTCTTTCTCTATGCTAAGTAGATAGAAATTAGTTGCAGCAATTCTTCCTGCCTGATCAGACACACTGTTATTAATTCCCAATAGTCTACTAGCCAAAGGACCCATAGCGTATTCTAACAGTTCTGTCCATTCCTCTAAGTTAAGACCTCCTTTTTTAGCTCTATCTGCTCCCCTCATAAACCAATGTGTAAACGTATTAAAGTTGTTAGTTGGCATACTTCCCCACCATTTCTGGAAATTGTCTTTATCTGCCATAGACATCGGTCGAGTCTGCATAGAAAATCCTGTAGGTGTTTGCCTTGCATTAAATAATTCTGAAACAATAACTGGTGCTTGTGGTATGGTATCTACTTGTGGAACAGAATAACATAAGAAATCTTTTCTATCTTGGTTCATTTTCGGCACTGGTTCTTTATTTTGTGCCACAAACATATCCAGATCTGGATATATTTTGGCAATGTCTCTGACTCCTTTTATCCCTTCTAACTTTGTTTTATTTTTATAGTCCATTATTATGTTTTGAAGTTCTGTTATTTTTACTCCATAAGCATCCCTCTGCTCTTCTATTTCCCTTAACTCCCTTTCTAGTTCCCCCACAATTGTAGTTGTTCTCAAAGCTGCAATTTTTAAACAATCCCTTTTGTCCATTGCTTCCTCCATTTTATTTGTTGTTTCCAAATTATGCTGCCGTAATTCTACAACTAAGTCTATTAGGCCTCCTATTGTGGCTACAACAGCTTGTGTGACTAAACTTTTTATTTTCTTTGTTCTATACTTTTTATTTACAATTTGTTAGAACATCCATTAATCTCTCCCCTTTTTTAACTGTCTGGGTTTGCTGGCTCTGGAAGCTCATATGGACCATCATGTTTTTGAATATGTTTCCTAAAGTACTCACGCACTTCTGTGGGAAAGTATTTGGCCCCTTGAAAAGACATTCCTACTCTTTTACTCACCCAAGTAAGAATCCAAATCAATTTGCGACTAAAGTAGCATGCTTCTAAATAGCCAACAATAGTTGATGACTATTCAGTAGACCAGGTGTAATATGTAGAAAAATATAATATAATAGCAAGGCCTGCAGGGTAGGAGATATACCTGAACTAGGATATGCAAGACACCCAAAATGTATAAGGTATGGAAGCCTATAGTGTATAAAAATGCACGCCTGAAATAATATATATATATATATATATATAAGATTTAAAATGATTTATTTATTTATTTTTCTTCAGCCCTGTACTATGATAAAGGATTAGAGAAAGAAAAAGAAAGAAGAGAAATTTTTTTTTTTTTTTTTTTTCATTTTTAAAAAAAAAACAAAAACAAAAAACAAAACAAAAATAATAGTATTAACAAACTCAGGTATTTGAAACACACAACAAAACTAATTGTGGCCTGATGCCCAAGCTTGTAGGCCCAAATCAGCATTCAAATACACAAAGCAGCCGCATGGAGCCTACTATATTGTATTCAAATGCAGGGCTAGGCCTGTACTAGGGCTAGGCCTGTACTCAAAAGCACAACAAAACTCAACTCAGATAAACCCACAAAAACAACCTGTATGATATATATTTGTTTTATGTATCAAAATAAGCTAGTACGAACAAAACTCAACTCAGAAGCTAGTACGATATAAAGGATTAAAAATAATAATTGAGGCCTGATGCCCAAGCTTGTATATTAAAATGGAGGCTTGAATTAGCATTCAAATACACAAAGAAGCCGCATGGAGCCTATTATATTGTATTCAAATGCAGGGCTAGGCCTGTACTAGGGCTAGGCCTGTACTCAAAAGCACAACAAAACTCAACTCAGATAAACCCACAAAAACAACCTGTATGATATATATTTGTTTTATGTATCAAAATAAGCTTGTACGAACAAAACTCAACTCAGAAGCTAGTACGATATAAAGGATTAAAAATAATAATTGAGGCCTGATGCCCAAGCTTGTATATTAAAATGGAGGCTTGAATTAGCATTCAAATACACAAAGAAGCCGCATGGAGCCTATTATATTGTATTCAAATGCAGGGCTAGGCCTGTACTAGGGCTAGGCCTGTACTCAAAAGCACAACAAAACTCAACTCAGATAAACCCACAAAAACAACCTGTATGATATATATTTGTTTTATGTATCAAAATAAGCTAGTACGAACAAAACTCAACTCAGAAGCTAGTACGATATAAAGGATTAAAAATAATAATTGAGGCCTCATGCCCAAGCTTGTATATTAAAATGGAGGCTTGAATTAGCATTCAAATACACAAAGAAGCCGCATGGAGCCTATTATATTGTATTCAAATGCAGGGCTAGGCCTGTACTAGGGCTAGGCCTGTACTCAAAAGCACAACAAAACTCAACTCAGATAAACCCACAAAAACAACCTGTATGATATATTTGTTTTATGTATCAAAATAAGCTAGTACGAACAAAACTCAACTCAGAAGCTAGTACGATATAAAGGATTAAAAATAATAATTGAGGCCTGATGCCCAAGCTTGTATATTAAAAATGGAGGCTTGAATTAGCATTCAAATACACAAAGAAGCCGCATGGAGCCTATTATATTGTATTCAAATGCAGGGCTAGGCCTGTACTAGGGCTAGGCCTGTACTCAAAAGCACAACAAAACTCAACTCAGATAAACCCACAAAAACAACCTGTATGATATATATTTGTTTTATGTATCAAAATAAGCTAGTACGAACAAAACTCAACTCAGAAGCTAGTACGATATAAAGGATTAAAAATAATAATTGAGGCCTGATGCCTAAGCTTGTATATTAAAATGGAGGCTTGAATTAGCATTCAAATACACAAAGAAGCCGCATGGAGCCTATTATATTGTATTCAAATGCAGGGCTAGGCCTGTACTAGGGCTAGGCCTGTACTCAAAAGCACAACAAAACTCAACTCAGATAAACCCACAAAAACAACCTGTATGATATATTTGTTTTATGTATCAAAATAAGCTAGTACGAACAAAACTCAACTCAGAAGCTAGTACGATATAAAGGATTAAAAATAATAATTGAGGCCTGATGCCCAAGCTTGTATATTAAAAATGGAGGCTTAACCTAGACTCCACACACAATCAGCACTTGATTTCCCATGCAGAGGATAATTAGACAAAGTACTTTTTTTTTTCTTCCCCCCCCAAAAAAAAATCTGACTATCTATTAATGTGATATTACCTCATAAATAACCTTTGTAGAAGTCTAAAATTCGTGGTCGCCAAATGTGGTGTATCAACCAAATTAATATATATAAATATTACACAAGGTTCGTCTACAATAAAAGGTATTTATTAAAAGGCAACAACACAATACTATAAATGTATCACAAACACACAGCCCAGACCCACTGAGCAACAACCCTTTTTAAATCTATCTACCTATATAGTAATCCCCTTCCCCAAACGCTTGATCTTACCCACGGTTAGACCATCACCATTCATCACCACCATCACCCTCACCATCCAGGAAGAAACAGGAAGCAACAGCAGTTTCCTGCCTGGATATACCCTTAGTTGCATCACTTCCTCCAGCAATTGTGGGAGGGAAGTAAAGATTCTTAGCCCTCCTACCTAGACCTGTTTAAGGAGGTCCTGAAAGGAAGATAAATTACCATGCAAGGAAGACAAGTTACCACAGCCAACACCTCATAGATAATGCTTATATTCACAATTTAAGATTACAGCAAATGGTTAGCGTTAATTCAATCACCAGGATGTGATTAAACGCATGAGCTCATCAGAGGTACATGGTTTCCCAGTAAGCAGGGTCAGCCTATTATATTACAGTGTGGTTATCTGTCGATAATTCACTCAGCCCCCGCCCCTAAATATAATCACCAGGATGAGATTAAATGCCTGAGCTGGTCAGAGGTACAGGGTTCCCCAGTAAGCAGGAGGCAACCTACTATTTAGGGATAAGGGTTATTGTGATTGTCCAACCTGTGTGCCAGAAAATTGTATAAAATGTGACAATTAATTAAGGTATGACAGTTGTGTTTGAATTTACATAAGACAAGGTGTAAGTGTCATTCTCTGCATTAATCCTAATTCTAAGGGATTATATGGTGTTCCTGATATCCTGGTGTTCCTGATATTTTTGAAGAAAGCTCCTGGCAATGGTACCTCTGTTTGGTCCATCTTCAGCTATCAGAAGTGTAAAAGGACCGCACAATTCTGCTGGATAGGTTTGAACTAGGTTTTTACCAAGTCCAATTAAAGTAGCAAATCGTGACAATTGGCTGGCAGTCGTGGGACGTCTGTGGAATTCAGTAAGATGGCAGCTTCCAAGGACATGATGGAGCTGAGACCAGAGGAAATACTTTCACATTTAAGCATGGATCAGCAGAGGACTGTCCTGGGACAGTGGGAGAGCAGAGCAGTATGCAATGACCCTTTGCCAGCTCCTGTGGATGGGGAATGCTTATCCCCAGTGGAGACAAAACAATTTTTTGTCCTTGGAATGGACTGTCAAGAAATCTTCTAAACCAATGGATGCCGTTTCTGGGACTAAGGCCAGGTCACAAGCTAATTGAATAGCTAGAGGACCTTGATGGTGCATGAAACTTACTTAGAGGACCAGTATGCAGACTGGATCGGAGAGGTTGGAATCCCTAGTGTGGAGCTCTATTTGTCAGTAGGGCTGAAGAAGGCACTCTGGGAGCTGTTATCTGACCCTCAGAATTATGGAGTGGGTCCTGCACGGCGTACAATGGATGTGCTCAAGAGACGTTGTGATTCGCTAGGGGTGGCCCAATGGTCGGATAAGGCGTTTTCACTGATGCCATTGATCCGTCAGGAATTACAACTGAAAGCAGGCTATCTGGCTCTACTGGATGAAGCATCCTTAGAGTGGTTTTGGCCACCGAGTTGGGAGGAGTCCTGCCAGTCAGGCATGGAGGAGAATCACCTTCCAGAAACAAAGGGGACCCAGCTACTTTTTTCCACATCTGGGTCAGAGGGAAACTGTTTAGACTTTGGGACAACAGTGGACTTGCCCTCAGAGGACCATAACAATTGTCAAGAGATATGGGGAGAGGGTGTCATGGACTGTGGCAAGAATTCTGGTCTCATGGATGTTAAAATTAGCAAAGCTTCCTTGATGCCGTGGCTTGACCTGAAGGAGGAAGACCTAATCCCTAGCTTTAAGGGGCTGAGCTTTGCCCAGTTAGAGGCATGGGAAAAGGGTATAGCCACAGCAGTGCCAGGTGCAGGGGAAGACCTGGGGGAAATCTACCCTGCTCCTATAGTCAGAGAAGAACCAAATGAGCACTGGGCCCTACCAATGGACTGTAAGCTTAGTGGGGAGGTTCCTTGGATATCCATTGTCCAGGAGCCAGCCATAAACCCTGGAGCAGAAATGACAAGCAGCCCTGCTCCTCAGACTTTGCAGGAGGCAGTAACAGCCTGGACTCAAGGACTGCCTGGATCCACATGACAGGCAGGAACAGATGGAGAGAGCCAGGAGATTTTGCCCAACATCAAGGAACTAAAGATCCAGAAGAAGATGAGAGCTGTGCCCAGACGGTGGTTTCAGAAGAAGGGGGCTGGGAGACAGTGAGCACAAAGCAGCCCAAAGAAGTAGAGATCCCAGACAAAGCAGTTACTGGAACTGGCTAGGCCCCTGGGACCACATGAATTGGGTAAGCCAGAAAGCCCATTAAACTCCCGGGGACTCAAACACTGGACAGGGAAAGTAGCAGACATGGGGAGGGGAAGAATGGTGACCACTTGTGGTCCCCTAGGCCCATGGACTGTTGTAAATACCACCAATCAGCTGTTTGTACTGGCTTGGCTGGGGAGGCTGAGATATGATATGTTCACCAGTGGATGGGCCAGCTTTCCTAGATTTCCACAGAGGATACCCCAGGTTGTGGTTTGTCACCTGGCCTCCCTGCATTGACTCCCCTGCAGCGACCCAAATATCACAGGAAAGGAGGGGCCACTGGCCGGGATCATTGGCAAGTAAGCAGTTGGAATCTTCTATTTTACCAAGGATACCTGGTACCATCCCAGAATCAGCAGGTCATAAGGTCTCCCTGGCCTGGAAGGAGAGGGTTTTTCTGGGAAAGGCCCCTCCCAAATTTTTGCTGGACCTATTAGCCTGGATGTACTGTTTCCCTTGGACTGCCTTGAAGGGTTCTCCAGGTCAGTGGTCTTTTATGTTTTCCCAGGGGCTTGGGAAGGTCACCACATCACTGGGAAGGAGGGAGAATTCACCCTGGAGAGGTAGAGGCTTTGTGCCCAGAAGGCCACCAAGTTTATCACTTGGATTGATTTTTACTAGGGGTTTGGAGAGGTGGATTAACGTAGCAAGACCCAGTGCAATTGCAGGATTGAGACACAAAAAATAGGGGGGGGGGGGGGGTAAGGTATATGGATGCTTCCTGCACTCTGTAGACTTAGCACTACCAGCTGGAACCGGGTTCTTGGACCGTGGAGATTGTTGGGACTATGCCATGGCTTAGACCTCAGTGAACAAGTAGCAGCCGTGTGGCTGGAAAGCTATCCAGCAGGATAGCTTCCCAGTCTCCACTAATAAGAAGGTGCATGACTGGACTGTTTTACACTATGGCCTGGGCCTGACTGGACAGAGTTACCCTGTTTTTATTATTATGGTTATGTATTTCTTAGTGCTCATGGTTAAAATATGATTACACTGTTATACTGTATGCATGTTGGTTTATGTATTAAGTTTTATGTTATAGGAATGTTTTTAAAAAAATGATTAGATATTCTGCCGGCTATTGCATCGGCCAAACCCCCATGACCGTAGTCTTATAGATAATCCTTGTATTCACACTTCAAGATTACAGCAAATGGTTATCGTTAATACAATCACCAAGATGAGATTAAACGCATGAGCTCATCAGAGGTACAGGGTTTCCGAGTAAGCAGGGACAGCCTATTATGTTACAGTGTTGTTATCTGGTGATAACTCAACTAGTCCCCCCCCTAAATATAAACACTAGGGTGAGATTAAACATCTGAGCTCGTCAGAGGTACAGGGTTTCCCAGTAGGCAGGAGACAGCCTAATACTTAGGGATGGGGCTTACTGTGATTGGCCAGTCTGTGTGCCAGAAAATTGTCTAAAATGTGACAGAGGGCGATAGGGAGAGAAAGGGAGAGATAGAAAGGGAGGGAGAAAGGGAGAGAGAGGGAGAAGGAGAGAGAGGGTAGAGGAAAGGAGGGAGAAAGAAGGAGGAAGCAAGGAAGGGGGAGAAGGGCAGAGAGAGTGAGGGAGACAGCGAGAGAGGGAGGGAGAGAGAGAGGGAGAGAGAGAGAGGGAGGGAGGAGAAGAGAGAGAGGGAGGGAGGATGATAGAGAGTGGGAGAGAGAGAAAGGGGGTGGGAGAGAGGGAGAGAGAGAGGGCCGAGGGAGAGAGATAGAGAGCATGCAGAGTGCAGAATGAGGACACTCATAGAGAGACAGAGGGCAGAGAGAGAGAGAGAGAGGGCACACTCAAAGAGAGAGTGAGGGCGCACAGAGAGAGACAGTGCACAGAGAGAGAGAGAGAGACAGAGTGTGCACAGAGAGAGTGCGCACAGAAAGACAGAGGGCTCACACAGAGAGAGGGTGCACAGAGAGATGGAGAGGGCACAGAGAGAGACAAAGGGAGCACAAAGAAAGTCAGCACATAGAGAGACAGGACAAACAATGGACCATAACATATGATACCGTCATTTATGACAAGCAAGTAACTAGTATTTATAATCCTTGTGTGAGTAAATAAATGAACATTATCACTGTAAAAATATACAATTTAACTGCATTAGACTGCTGTGAAAATTAACTGCAAAATTAGAGAATATCCCAAGATTAAAAAGTAGAAATAACAGAGATGTTAGAGGAACTTAATGCTGGTATTGTATTACAAATAGTGATGTCCCGAACAGTTCGCCGGAGAACTATTCGCGCCGATTTTCGAAAGGTCGCGTTCGCATTAAGCGGCGAACACATGCGCTTTTCGGTCCGCCCCCTATTCTTTATCATTGAGGAAACTTTGACCCTGCACCTTACAGTCAGCAGACATATTCAAGCCAATTAGCAGCATACACTACCTTCCAGGGACTTCCATCTAAAGGAGAGCCTCCATTCTGAAGCTACATTTGTTGAGAGAGGACATATTATTCTACCTGCTGTTGATTTAATAGGGAAATAGTTAGCCAGGCTGTGTATTTAGCTTTCACTACACACCTGAAGGACTCATTTGATATCTGCTGCAAGGACAGCAACCCAAAAAGCCCTTTTTAGGACTAGAACATCATTTATTTTATTTTATTATTTTTTCTGTGTAATCTAATTGCATATGCCTGCCTGCTAGCATGTGTGTGAGGCCTATTGCATCTACTCTGCCAACTTTTGCCAGTGCACAGTGACACTCATATCTGGTGCAACCGTAGTGTACAGTGACATAAAACAACCCTTTTTTGACTGTAATCGATTGAACATCAGTTGCCTGCCTACAGGCGTGTGTGTGAAGCATATTGCATCAACTCTGCCAACTTTTGCCAGTGAACAGTGACACTCATATCTGGTGCAACCGTAGTGTACAGTGACATAAAACAACCCTTTTTTGACTGTAATCGAATGAATATAAGTTGCCTGCCTACAGGCGTGTGTGTGAGGCCTTTTGCATCTACTCTGCAAACTTTTGCCAGTGCACAGTGACACTCATATCTGGTGCAACCGTAGTGTACAGTGACATAAAACAACCTTTTTTTGACTGTAATCGATTGAATATCAGTTGCCTGCCTACAGGCGTGTGTGTGAAGCCTATTGCATCTACTCTGCCAACTTTTGCCAGTGCACAGTGACACTCATATCTAGTGCAACCGTATTGTACAGTGACATAAGACAACCCTTTTTTGACTGTAATCGATTGAATATCAGTTGCCTGCCTACAGGCGTGTGTGTGAAGCCTATTGCATCTACTCTGCCAACTTTTGCCAGTGCACAGTGACACTCATATCTAGTGCAACTGTAGTGTACAGTGACAAAAAAACAACCCTTTTTTGACTGTAATTGATTGAATATCAGTTGCCTGCCTACAGGCGTGTGTGTGAAGCCTATTGCATCTACTCTGCCAACTTTTGCCAGTGCACAGTGACACTCATATCTGGTGCAAACGTAGTGTACAGTGAAATAAAAGAACCCTTTTTTTTCTGTAATCGATTGAATATCAGTTGCCTGCCTACAGGCGTGTGTGTGAGGCCTACAGCGCCTACTCTGCCAACTTTTGCCAGTGCACAGTGACACTCCTATCTGGTGGCACCTTAGATTGCACGCACAGTGCCCCAAATTTGAAGTGGGAGGACCGACCAAGCATCTTTTTCCATCTCCCGCTTCCAAAAATTAATGCCATATACACGTCCCCTGATAGGTGACGTAACAGGTATCAAACTGATAGGAATAAATAGTACAACTGAACACACCACTCCTATCTGGTGGCACATTACATTGCACGTGCAGTGCCCCAAATTCGAAGTAGGAGGTCCGACCAAGCATCTTTTTCCATCTCCCTGTTCCAAAAATCCATGCCATATACACGTCCCCTAATAGTGGACATAACAGGGATTAAACCGATAGGAATAGTACTACTTAACAGTACACACCTTATAATAACGCAGACAGAGGCAACTCAGAGAGAGGAGTCTAAAGAAAAGGAGTCAGAGGAGGAAGGTGGCTTTGAGGAAGTGGAAGACCAAGCACAGCAGGCGTCCCAGGGGGCTTGTTGTCACCTTTCGGGGACCCTTGGTGGCTGGGTGGAGGAAGAGACCTTCAATGACATCAGTGAGGACAAGGAACAGGACATGGCTAGCTTGGTATCCAACCTTGTGCAAATGGGGAGTTTGCTGTTGTGCAAAGGGACTGTTTGCGGTTGTTTGCGGTGCATTCAACGGGGATATTGGTCTGTTATTGTGAAGCGGGTGTAACCCTTACACTACCTGATCGATACAACATCATACCTGATGTTTTAAAGCATGTTATTCCAAATAATTTAGGAATGTTAGGTGATTTATGCCCTTTATGGCTTAAAACCAGACTCTGCATCAACTATGTAATTTTCCGTGGGAGTTTTGCCGTGGATCCCCCTCCGGCATTCCACAGTCCAGATGTTAGTCCCCTTGAAACAACTTCCCCATCACTATTGTGGACAGAAAGAGTCCCTGTGGGTTTTGAAATTCGCCTGCCCATTGAAGTCTATGGCGGCTCGCCGATGTTCGTCCGTTCGCGAACATTTGATGGAATTCGCATCCGCGGTTCGCGAAACCGAAAATTTGATGTTTGCGACATCACTAATTACAAACTATACAGCCATCATGAACACATAAAGACAATTAAAAACCTTTCCTGGAGTGTCGACATTCCTGCTGAAATTTCATATTTTATAGGTGTGTCCATATAAAAGAAAGTGTCACCATTCCAGTTTGTCTAGAAAAGTGTGTTGCAATATCAAGCTAAGAGTTAGCAATATAGACAATTAGTCCATCTAGTCTGTCAGTTATATTTAAATAAAAAAGAATACACTTATGCATATGTATGAATTTTCTTTACTCTTTCACTGTCACCATACAATTGTTTAATTTACTGTATCTACCTATTTTTTTTTGTTAAGAAGTCCTTGTGCACATTACTACTCAATCTTCTATTACCGAAGCTTGAAATAATTACCTCTTCATATTCTGGAAATCCCATTTTTCTGAAAAATACTTCTCTTTTAAAATTTGAATTTTTTTAGTATATAAAAAAAATACAGCCTCTAATTGATAATCTTTTGTATGCAATTACGCTGTTGTAGAGTCTACCATTTTGGTTTCCACTTATCAACTTCCTGAGGTGGGAATAGATTTTGACAGGGAGTTTCTATTTGCACAATGGGAATATGTCATCTAAAACTGCCAGTGCTCTCAATAGTAGTAATGGAAAGTCACTCTTAAGAAAGTAACAGACACAATCAGATGAAAAACAAAAATGAAACCCATTAGTAAAAATAAAAGATAAAAAAGTACAGGGTTGTATGACCCTTTAATACTCTGTAGCGCTCCTCAGGTGATCTATTTCTTAGGGGATTAGTTATCAATCCAATCTTTAGATTGCTCTCATTTCTATCTGAATTAAGTTAGTGTATTCTCAAGTTCAATGTGATGGTTATAGCTAGGTGTGCTGATTCTCTTGGAACACAGTTCACTCGTGTGTCTGTATGGTATGCAACAAAGAGAAGAGGGGTGGGGAGAGAAAACGCACCAATTCCTAGTTCCTAGATATTGTAATCCCAAACAGTTGTTCACAGAGATCAGTAGGTAAAGCTCTCACCTTTTCTAACCTCAGTCTATGAGGTATATTATAGACTTCGACCTGTGCAATTTCCTAGTGCTTAACACTAAATGTTAAGGGAAGGAGATTCTTTAATAGGGAAATTTAAGGAGATATTTAGTGTCATCCAGGATTAAATGTCATTATTACGTGTATTAGCGTGTACCATTTGGAAATGTCGTGACACCGGCATGTCCAATTCTTTTTTCACTGAATATGTGTGTTCAAGAATACGGCGGCGTAATTGCCTTATCGTTTTGCTTATGTATAACTTTGGACATGGAAAGACCTAGATGTAGATAACATGTGTACTATTGCACATAATAAAATTTCTCAAACGATATTCATTAGACGTGATTGGGTGTTTGAAACACTGTCCCGGCTGTACATAGGGGCATGCTCGTTGGTTGAAGCCACATGGTCTTTATCTTATCCTCTTCTTTAAATTTGAAGAAGCTTCTAACAACATGGTCTCCTATACCTTTGTTTTTTCTATAGGTAATTTGTGGCTGTAATGGAAGATATCTTTTGAAATCAAAGTCGTCCAAAAGTATATGCCAGTGTTCCTTGATGACATTCTACATTACCGTACGTCATTATACATCGTATGCAGTTGTCCTCCTGTTCATTTATAGATTTTTCTTCTGTTTGTGTTTGACCATATAGAAATTTGTCTCTATCTGCTTGAAGGGCTCGCTTATAGGCTCTTTTAAGGGTCCTATTTGGATAGCCCCTCTCTTTAAATCTGTTTCTTGGGTCTTTAGCCTGTTCATAAAAGTGTTGAGGAGTATCACAGTTTCTCTTGAGTCAAAGGTATTGGCCATATGGAATTTCGGATTTTTGTGCCAAAGGATGTTGGCTAGACCATTTTAATAAGGCATTTGCAGCTGTAGATTTCCTGTATACACATGTATGTATTGCATCCAGATGATCTCTCTTTAGTTTGAGGTTTAGGAAATCAATTTGGTCTTTGTCAACATTAAATGTGAACCTTAGGTTCATATGGTTCGTATTTAATTCTTTGATAAATAGATGAAAATCTTGTAGGGTACCTGCCCAGATTACTAATATATCATCAATATATCTTTTCCATAGGATGATGTTGTCAGTGAAGCCATTCATTGTTTCATTAAACACCTTTGTTCATTCCCATAGTCCAAGATACAAATTAGCATAGCTAGGGGCACATACTGTGCCCATAGCTGTACCTTGTACTTGTTGGTACCATGTCTTATTGAAAATGAAAAAAATATTTGTAAGAGTAAACTTGAGTAGTTCAAGAATAAATTCATTAAATTTGATGAGAGTGTTGTCTTTTTCAGCTAGAAAATATGCAACTGCTTCTATACCCAGGTTATGTGGAATACTTGAGTATAGATTCTCTACATCGATGGTTAGTATTAGAGCCCCATGGGGGATGTGTATTCCATCCAGATGTCTTAGAATATCAAGTGTATCTTTCAAATAAGCTGGTAAGCATTCCACCATATCTTTAATGTAGTCATCCACAAAGGTACTTATTTTTTCTGTTAGATTGTTGTTTCCTGACACTATTGGTCGACCAGGTACTGGCTTCACTTTTTTATGTACTGTACCTTAGGTAAGGCATAAAATGTAGCAATCGTTGGAAATTTTGCTCGAAGGTAGTCGTATGTGTCTTGATCAATACGTTTATTATCCTTTGCTGTTCTGAGTATTTCTTCCAGCTCTTTACTGAATGTAGACAAAGGATTATTACTTAGTATTATATACGTATGTTTGTCAGAGAGTAGTTTTTAACACATGGATACATAGTCCTGTTTATCCTGCAAGACAATATTGCCACCTTTGTCCATTGGCTTTATTATTATGATTATAACACATCTACCACTACCATATTCAAATAAATTAGGATTTTTTATTATTATAGTATTCGTTTTTTGTTTTTGATTAATTCCAATTCACTTTTATTTATGTTTGTTTATCTTATTTAAGTATATCTGATTTTGATCTACTCTATTTTAGCCCTATATATACTGTAGGTCCCTTGGCCTTTTCTTTACTGCTGTAATCTGCCACTTTTTCTGTTTTAATTGACCTTTTGCTGCCTTAGGCGTTATATTACGCTATGTATTAGCGTGTTTTGTCTGTTTAAATCAAGTCTAAAAAACAAAACAAAAGCAATAACGTCAGACGCTGTTTGCATCCGCCATTGCTAATAAAGTTTATTTATTCAAAATACGTCATGATATCAGATGCGGGTCTCGTGACTAACGTGCATCACGTGACACGCTAACCAGGAAGTAAACGCTTAAGTGCTCAGGCCATAAATTGGCCATGAATCCAAACACTCATTAGCCCATGAGTAAGCCCCATTAAGTGGGGAAATGGACCGTCGGGAGCAGGGGGAGGATGGTGCATTTAATTCAAATGCTCTTGTAAGGTACAGCAGAACATCTCTTAATTTTTTGGCACTCCAAAAATGCAAGTATTTAGGCATATCTTATGCCAATAGGAGAGATAAGAGATACTCCTTCTCTTCTTTTTTCATTACACTTGAGCAGTAAAAGCATATACTTTATGTTGTGGTTTTATGATGCTATAAGTGATATAAATGTGTATATAGAGATTTATGGTGATATTATCTTTCCACTACAATATTGTACTGCGTTTATATAAATGGCACCATACCTTAACCCCTGTCTTTTGTTTCTCAGTATTTTTAACTTTTTCTTTGACTAGTGCACTATTTTTAAACAAATATATTGTGTCTATTCCTAGCTTTTCATAAGTAAAATATGTTGCTGCATCCCTATGATTAGCAAATACCTTTTGCATATGAGGCCTGCATACAAGCATCATATAAACATAATTATTTAACTTTGATGCTTCTGAAGCCCTATAGATATTATAACTTACTATTCAAGTTGTCAAAATTAAGGTGGTCACATTTTGAAAATCCCAGAGTATTATGGGACAGTGATACCGCTTTGACTTTCAGTTATTATCGTAGTATAGACACTTTTTAACCATTTTTTCTGTAATAATGATGTTTAATCCTGGATTACACTAAATATCTCCTTAAATGTCCCTATTAAAGAATCTCCTTCCCTATATTATAAACTTCCCAACACTTGTTGGCTTGTCGGTTGGTACTTCTTTCCTCCGTGAACTTCTTATCTCATATTTTTCCAATAGAGTGTGAGTATTAGGGTAATGTATCTGTGTACTTTTCAGAGCATGGGGAATATTACAACACTATCAATACATAGTGGTACCAGAATATAAATATTTTGGCCGGATTAAATGTAACCCCTTTGGAGTAATAGGTGTCTTTAATAAAAATACTATATAAAACATTATTTCGATATAAATTTTCAATTTATTCAATGTTTGTAAAAAAATGTAAATATAATTACATTTGTTCAATAGCGAAAAATAAGAATAAAAATGGCAAATTATACAGTAATTCAAATATTATAAAAAAATAAATAAATAGATAGGAAAAATACTGATAAGACAAGTTTCTCCACTTTTATCTTGTGGCTTTTTCAATTATCAAAAATACCTGTGTACAAAACATACATACATATATTGTATATTCATTGTATATACACACAGTTCTAAAATTCCCAATAGTATTTTATAGAGTGGTCATCAGAATATATAGTTATCTAAACATACATATGTATATGGAGATACAAGTAAGTGGGTAGGTTTATAAAAATATAGAATATTAATATAACTCTGGAAGGAGAAATATGGAGATAACAACTATCAGATATACACATACAGATATACAGATACCCTCCACCTAAAAGATTTCAGTTTGTTTTTCAATTGAGTTGTACAGTTTATAGGTCACATTAAAGGTGAAAAAAGTTCTGAAATTATTTATCTTTGTCTCATTTTTTTACAGCACAGAAACCTGACATTTTAACAGGGGTGTGTAGACTTTTTATATCCACTGTAGATACATAACAATCATTTAATGTATGGTGAGAACTAGAGTGAGAAAAGCTCTTCACCGTACAGAGTACAGAAAACAAATAATACATTATTAAGCCCATTTGCATGACTAAAAGGCAGGGACATGCAAATGAGAATACAATGTACCTCACTCTTTTAATCCAAAAATAGCAACTTTATACATTGCTCCTTTAAAGCATATGACCGCTTTATTAAACAGCTTTTAAGCAAAGCACCTGGTTGGATTTTGCACAAACCAAAAATATTAAATGCCTGAGCTGGTCAGAGGTACAGGGTTTCCCAGTAAGCAGGAGGCAACCTACAATTTAGGAATAAGGGTTATTGTGATTGGCCAGCCTGTGTGCCAGAAAAATTGTATAAAATGTGACAATTAATTAAGGTATGACAGTTGTGCCTGAATTTACATAAAACAAGGTGTAAGTGTCATTTTGTGCATTAATCCTAATTCTAAGGAATTATATGGTGTTCCTGATATCCTGGATGGGCCAGCTTTGCTGGATTTCCACAGAGGATACCCCAGGGTGTGGTTTGTCACCTGGCCTCCCTGCATTGACTCCCCTGCAGCGGCCAAAATACACACACAGGCCAGTGGTCTTTTATGTTTTCCCAGGGGCTTGGGAAGGTCACTACACCACTGGTAAGGAGGGAGAATTCACCAGGGATAGAAGGAGGCTTTGTGCCCAGAAGGCCACCAAGTTTATCACGTGGATTGATTTTTACTAGGGGGTTGGAGAGGTGGAGTACCCTGGCAAGCCCCCAGTGCAATCCCAGGATTGAGCCACAAAAAAGAGGGGGGGGGGGGTAAGGTATATGGATGCTTCCTGCAATCCGTAGACTTAGCACTACCAGCTGGGACCGTGTTCTTGGACCCTGGAGATTGTTGGGACTGTGCCATGGCTTAGACCTCAGTGAAAAAGTAGCAGCCGTGTAGCTGGAAAGCTATCCGTCAGGATAGCTTCCCAGTCTTCACTAGAAAGAAGGGGCCTGACTGGACTGTTTTAGACTATGGCCTGGGCCTAAATGGACAGAGTTACCCTGTTTTTATTATTATGGTTATGTATTTCTTAGTGCTCATGGTTAAAATATGATTACACTGTTATACTGTATGCATGTTGGTTTATGTATTAAGTTTTATGTTATAGGAATGTTTTAAAATAAATTATGAGATATTCTGCGGGCTATTGAATCGACCAAACCCCCAAGACCGTACTCTCATAGATAATCCTTGTATTCACACTTCAAGGCTACAGCAAATGGTTATCATTAATACAATCCCCAAGATAAGATTAAATGCATGAGCTCATCAAAGGTACAGGGTTTCCCAGTAACAGGGACAGCCTATTATGTTACAGTGTTGTTATCTGGTGATAACTCACCTAGTCGCCCCCCCCCCCCCCCACTAAATATAATCACTAGGGTGAGATTAAACGCCTGAGCTCGTCAGAGGTACAGGGTTTTCCAGTAAGCAGGAGACAGCCTATTATTTAGAGATGGGGCTTACTGTAATTGGCCAGCCTGTGTGCCAGAAAATTGTGTAAAATGTGACAGAGGGAAATAGGGAGAGGAAGGGAGAGATATAAAGGGAGGGAGAGAGGGAGAGAGAGAGAGGGGGAGGGATAAGGAGAGAGGGGGTAGAGGAAAGGAGGGAGATGGAAGGAGGAAGAGAGCAAGGGGGAGAGGGAGAAGGGCAGAGAGAGTGAGGGAGACACCAAGAGAGCGAGGGAGGGAGAGAGAGGGAGAGAAAGGGGGTGGGAGAGAGAGAGGGCCGAGGGAGAGAGATAGGCGACACTCATAGAGAGGCCGAGGGCACAAAGAGAGAGAGAGCACACTCAAAGAGAGAGTGAGGGCGCACAGAGAGAGACAGCGCACACAGAGAGAGAGAGTGTGTGTGCACACAGAGAGTGCGCACAGAAAAACAGAGGGCTCACACAGAGAGAGGTTCCACAGAGAGATGGAGAGGGCACAGAGAGAGACAGGACAGACAATGGACTATAACATATAATACCGTCATTTATGACAAGCAAGTTACTAGTATTTATAATCCTTGGGTGAGTAAATAAATGAACATTAATTATCACTGTAAAAATATACAATTTAACTGCATTAAACTGCTGTGAAAATGAACTGCAAAATTAGAGAATATTCCAAGATTAAAAAGTAGAAATAACAGAGATGTTAGAGGAAGTTAATGCTGGTATTATATTACAAAATATACAGCCATCATGAGCACATAAAGACAATCACAAACCTTTCCTGTAGTGTCGACATTTCATATTTTATAGGTGTGTCCATATAGAATAAAGTGTCACCATTCCAGGTGTTTAGAAAAGTGTGTTGCAATATCAAGCTAAGAGTTAGCAATATAGACAATTGGTCCATCTAGTCTATCAGTTATATTTACCTAAAAAAGAATACACTTATGCATATGTATGAATTCCTTTACTGTATCTCTATCACAATATAATTGATTCATTTATTAACCACTTTTTTTGTGTGAAGAAGTCCTTGTGCACATTACTCCTCAATCGTCTAGGAGATAATTACCTCTTCTTCTGGAAATCCCATTTTTCTGAAAAATACTTCTACTTTAAAATTTGAATATTTATTGTATATATAAAAAAATACAGCCTTTAATTGATTATCTTTTGTATGCAATTACTCTGTTGTAGAATCTACCATTTTGGTTTCCACTTATCAACTTCCTGAAGTGGGAGTAGATTTTGAAAGCACAGGGAGTTTCTAATTGCACAATGGGAATATGTCATCTAAAACTGCAAGTGCTCTCAATAGTAGTGCTGGAAAGTCACTCCTAAGAATGTAACAGACATAAACAGATGAAAAACAAAAATGAAACCCATTAACGGCTTGCCTTGCTTTACCTCGCTATGTGATAAGATAGATAGATAGATATTTTTATCTAAACTAAGATATTAAAAGGCAAGAAGAAAATATCAGTATATACTGTACAATGTTCACATTTCTTGTGATTAAAATGTTTTTTCAAGCCTTTACAATGAAGATTGTTCTTTTGCGCTTCATTTAAAACTGTGGCTTGGTATGCAGCACATTTCATTATTGTACAGCTTTATGAGCAGACTGGGAAAACATTTTTTTTAAATCAAACGTTTTAAACTGGATAAACTTAGTAAACTAAAAAGTTGTTTTTTAATTAAATGTAGTATGAAAAATGGATGAAAGCTTGACAATTAAGGTCTTGAAGGCTTTCCTTAAAACTTGTGTCTATGATAACCTGCCAGGTGAGGAGTGAGGTGAATAAAGTGAATGATCTGTAAGCAGTGATGTTCTGTAAGGATAATTAATATGAATGAATAGCTAGTGTGCAAAGAAGAGAGAAACGTGGTATAATAGAAACTGTATACTACAGGCATGTTTAAATGCTAAAGATTTAAAAAGTAATTTACCTAAATAATAGCATGTACATGGAATAACTTTACAGGTGAGATTGTATGGACAAATACAACATACATGCACAGTGATGAGTTATGCTTTATGGTACCTTACATTCACTTTTATGTATATATCTAGTAATTTATCTCACTATCCTTGGATATTGTCACTCATACTTTTGGTCATACACTACAGATATTTGAATACCTACAGTATCTCACAAAAGTGAGTACACCCCTCACATTTTTGTAAATATTTTATTATATCTTTTCATGTGACAAAACTGAAGAAATGACACTCTGCTACAATGTAAAGTAGTAAGTGTACAGCCTGTATAACAGTGTAAATTTGCTGTCCCCTCAAAATAACTCAACACACAGTCATTAATGTCTAATCCGTTGGCAACAAAAGTGAGTACACCCCTAAGTGGAAATGTCCAAATTGGGCACAAAGTGTCAATATTTTGTGTGGCCACCATTATTTTCCAGCATGGGCATGGAGTTCACCAGAGCTTCACAGGTTGCCATTGGAGTCCTCTTCCATCATGGATGTTAGAGACCTTGCACTCGCCCACCACAGATGCTTAATAGGGTTTAGGTCTGGTGACATGCTTGGCCAGTCCATCACCTTTACCTTCAGCTTCTTTAGCAAGGCAGTGGTCTTCTTGGAGGTGTGTTTGGGGTTGTTATCATGTTTGAATACTGCCCTGTGGCCCTGTCTCTGAAGGGAGGGTATCATGCTCTGCTTCAGTATGTCACAGCACATGTTGGCATTCATGATTCCCTCAATGAACTGTAGCTCCCCAGTGCCGGTAGCACTCATGCAGGCCCAGACCATATGTATATATGTTTTCTATAATATGCTGTGGTGCTCCGCCCTATATGAATTTACCTGCTGATGTCAGATGCTGTCTTCACTCTATCTGCATCGCTGTTTATGTTCAAACTGAGGGTTTTATCTCACATCAGTGTTTTTGTGTTCTGTGTGCCTTATCCATTTATCTGTCATTTAGGGATTGTTTCAACCAGTGGCGGCTGGTGAACTTTCAAGTTGGAAGGGCGCCAGGGCGAAACATAGCCCCTCCCCTTTTTCAAACCACACCCATTTTTATAACCCCTCCCCCTGTCGTCATAATGACCTTTATAAGCCCCGCCCAATGACCTTATACTTGTAAAGCCCATTGAAATACATGAATACAGCAATGCTGCAATGTCAAGAAGTAAAGTAACAATGTGTTAAATTCATTGGTATACAATATAGATTAAAAAAAAACTCATGTCACAAGACTACAGCAATATCATAATTGCACCTATACGCATTAACAGAAAAATTAAAGCAGTGACACCTACCATTAGTCGGCTCTTCTTCTCAGGTTATTCACGTTCAGTAAGTTGACCAACGAGTACAAACAAATCTGCTGCCACATAGGGTTTGCACCTGGGGTTGAAAGAATACAAGCAAATCAATCAGACCATTCAAGAACAAATACATACCTTAAAAACCTTAAAAGACCAAGTGGAACCATATAGGCTCCAAACATACCTTAGAAGACCAAGTGTGACCATATAGGCCCCAAACATACCTTAGAAGACCAAGTGGAACCATATAGGCCCCAAACATACCTTAGAAGACCAAGTGTGACCATATAGGCCCCAAACATACCTTAGAAGACCAAGTGTGACCATATAGGCCCCAAACATACCTTAGAAGACCAAGTGTGACCATAGGCCCCAAACATACCTTAGAAGATCAAGTGTGACCATATAGGCCCCAAACATACCTTAGAAGACCAAGTGTGACCATAGGCCCCAAACATACCTTAGAAGACCAAGTGTGGCCATATAGGCCCCAAACATACCTTAAAAGACCAATCAGCACTGTATAGGCCCAAACCAGTGGATCTTGGGATTCAAGAAAACAACAACATTTCACTTCTGTTTAGACAACACAATAATCAATGTCAAACAAACAGGTTAAATTAGCATATGGATAACCATATGAGCAGTAACGCCACGCCAAGGCTTCAACAATTGTTACTGACCATTCACACACCTTTCATAGCTCCTTCCATATGCACACCCACACACCATTCATACTTTACTTACCACTAGTTATTTTTGGTAGTTCGGTGGTGCCATTTCTGAGAACTTTACTTACCCTTGAAGGTGCCTCCAATTCCTTCAAACCAATGCATTCAACCGCTCCAGGGCCATGGTGCTTCTTAAATACCTTTTTATCCTCTTCAATGTGGAGAAGCATCTTTCTGATTCTGCAGTAGTCTTCGGTGTTGTAAGCAGGATTCCTTATAGCTTCACTGTCTCTGTGAAATCATTATGCAGAATAAATTGATGGTAAAGTTGGTGCAGAGCAACAGCACTCGTACAGACATGAAATTCTGGCTTCCCGTACAGAAGTGACAGCTACCCTTGGAAGTGCCGCCAATTCCTTCAAACCAATGCATTCAACCGCTCCAGGGCCATGGTGCTACTTAAATACCTTTTTATCCTCTTCAATGTGGAGAAGCATCTTTCTGATTCTGCAGTTGTCTTCGGTGTTGTAAGGAGGATTCCTTATAGCTTCACTGTCTCTGTGAAATCATTATGCAGATTAAATTGATGGTAAAGTTGGTGCAGAGCAACAGCACTCGTACAGACATGAAATTCTGGCTTAGCGTACAGAAGTGACAGCTACCCTTGGAAGTCCCTCTAATTCCATCAAACCAATGCATTCAACCGCTCCAGGGACATGGTGCTTCTTAAATACCTTTTTATCCTCTTCAATGTGGAGAAGCATCTTTCTGATTCTTTAGTAGTCTTTGGTTTTGTAAGGAGGATTCCTTATAGCTTCACTGTCTCTGTGAAATCATTATGCAGATTAAATTGATGGTAAAGTTGGTGCAGAGCAACAGCACTCGTACAGACATGAAATTCTGGCTTCCCGTACAGAAGTGACAGCTACCCTTGGAAGTGCCTCCAATTTCTTCAAACCACGCCAAGGCTTCAACAATTGTTACTGACCATGCACACACCTTTCATAGCTCCTTCCATATGCACACCCACACACCGTTCATACTTTACTTACCACTAGTTATGTTTGGTAGTGAGGTGGTGCTGCTTAACGCAGTTTATCTTTGCACACCCTGGGGATATGCATTCTTCTTTGCTTCAATCACTTGTATTTAAATTTTGCACGGCGATCTTTCAAAGAACAAAACTTCTCAATGTTTTTTTCATTGAAGTCTGGGATCTCGGAAATCAGTTGCTTTTCCATTGAGAGCATCGCCAATGCATCCAACCGCTCCATGGACATGGTGCTTCTTAAAAAGGTTTTTATACTCTTCAATGTGGAGAAGCATCTTTCTGATTCTGCAGTGGTCATCGGTGTTGTAATCAGGATTCTTAATAATTTCACTGTCTCTGTGAAATCATTCTGCAGATTAAATTGATGTAAAAGTTTGTGCAGAGCAACAGCACTTGTACAAGCATGAAAATCTGTCTTCCCATACAGAAGTGACAGCTCAGTGCGTAATTGTTCCTTCTTCAGTATTGGATATGCTTGCACGGTGTCTTCCAGAGCTTGGGTTGGAAATCAAGTGTCATGGGTTTTATACAAGTCACTTTGAACAAGTTTGGCACTGACTAGGTGATTTGAAAATGAAAAATGTTCTTTTGCATGAACCACCACTATGTCACATACCTCTCTTGAAAGTTGTCTCAAGGTTGAGATCTCCGTACTCCGTCTGTGGAATGTTACATCCCTCGGTAAACTTGCTTCTATCTCGTCAACAGAATTAGTGATTTTCTGGATGCTGCTGACAAAGTCTTCTGTGATTTTTTGGATATAAACAGTATCCGTGTCTCGCTTCTGAAGCTGACTATAGTGGATGTCAACATGTGGCATTATTAAATGAAATAATTTAAGGAAGTAAAGGAACTCCCTGTCTTCCAGCATTCCAATGAAACCTGCGGCTTCACGTATAGATGATCAAAGTTTAGACATGCTTCAATTGTCTGGAAACACTCAAGTAGCACATCTCTGTTCTCGTAGATGACGTTCACGGTCCTAACGTTGAAGTTCCATCGTGACGGTGCACCTCTTGGAAGTCTCCTACCAACTACCTCATCCAGAACTCCAGTCCTTTTTGGAGAGCGTGAAAAAAAAGATGGTATGCAGCCTATGTTGAAAAAAAAAACTCGAACTCTTCCAATACTTGAAACTGCTTTCTCCATTATTAGGTTCAGTTGGTGAGCATAGCAATGGGCGTAGTGTGCGTTCGGGTACATGCCTTTTATTTTTCTTTGAACTCCTCCTTGATCTCCACGCATCACACTGGCACCATCGTAGCTTTCAGCTATGAGTTTCATCTTGTCTTCTGGCTCTGGGAGAACAGTATTCAGACTTTCCAACACAACAGCAGCAATCGAGTCTGCATCCGTTGCTTTCATTTCCGTGAAGCCATCAAATCTTTCCACCACTTGATGCTTCTTGTCAATGTAGCGATAGACTACAATGCACTGTGTCCTAGCGGAAATATCAGTTGTTTCATCCGCTTGGATTGCCACAAACTGGGCTTCCTTAAGCTCTTGGTGAATCACTTCCTTAATAACTTCTAGCATGCAGTCCAGTAGCTCATTCTGGACGGTTTTGGACGTGCCCTTAAACACAGTTGCAGTCTTCAAATGCTGTTCCATTGCACTATCGATACTGCCAATGAAATCCACCAGGCCTCGAAACACTCCTGGATTTAGCAATGTTTCACTTTCGTCGTGTCCTCTTAATGCCAGTTCAAAAGCGCCACAAAAGCGAACACAATCAATTATCTTCGTAAGGATGTACCGGTTCTTAGCCACTTCTTCGTTGTGTTTTTGAATACTGACTTGGTATCCTTGGTCCAGTTGAACTGCAATGTTTGCCTGTCCAAGCATCTCAAACTTGATCCTGTTATCCAAGTGAGCTTTAGAACTTTTGTGTTTCGCCAATTTATCAGCTAGATGTTTGACGTCAGTCACTCCAGTTTTGGTCCAAGCAGCGTCACCACCAAATAGGATGCATGGGAAACAATATAAGGACTTCCTAGAAACGCTTCCACAAAGCCAGTCGTTTTTCTTGTACCATTCAGTATTGAAAGTACGGATATATTGCTTCCCTCTATCTCTTGCGATTTGCTGCAGATTTATCTCTTGTTGGTCAGGTCCTAACCATTTTACTTCCACCTTCTCCTCATAGGTTAGGGTGCCGAAAGGCTTCACAAGTAGAGAGTCAATAGTATTCATTTCTGATACCAATAGAAGAAAGAGATCACGGTATATTAATTTATATTATGTCACAAAATTACTTTAAAATAACAGTGTGTTGAATTAATTGGTATACATTACAGATTGCAAACCCTCATGTGACAAGACTACATCAACATCAAATTTGCACCTATACGCATGGACAGAAAATTAAAAGCAATGATACTCACCAACAGTTGACTCTCCTTCTCGGGGTATTCACGTTCAGTAATGCAACCAACGAGTCCAAACAAATCTGCTTCCACAGATAGTTTGCACCTGGGGGGTGATAGAAAACAACAACAAAAAAATTAGAACGTTCAAGACCCAAACCGTAACTTTAAAAACCCTAAAAGAACAAGTGTGACCATATAGGCCCCAACCGCACCTTAAAAACCTTAAAAGACCAAGTGTGACCATATAGGCCCCAACCGCACCTTAAAAACCCTAAATAACCAAGTGTGACCATATAGGCCCCTAAATAACAAAGTGTGACCATATAGGCCCCAACCGCACCTTAAAAACCCTAAATAACCAAGTGTGACCATACAGGCCCCAACCGTACCTTAAAAACCTTAAAAGACCAAGTGTGACCATATAGGCCCCAACCGCACCTTAAAATCCCTAAATAACAAAGTGTGACCATATAGGCCCCAAACGCCCCTTAAAAACCCTAAATAACAAAGTGTGACCATATAGGCCCCAACCGCACCTTAAAAACCCTAAATAACCAAGTGTGACCATATAGGCCCCAACCGCACCTTAAAAACTTTAAAAGACCAAGTGTGACCATATAGGCCCCAACCGCACCTTAAAAACTCTAAATAACAAAGTGTGACCATATAGGCCCCCACACCTTAAAAACATTAAATAACCAATCAAAACCATATAGGCCCAAACTGTACATTAAAAAAAATTAAAAAAAATAATAATATATATATATATATATATATATTGAGTTTATAATTATATATATATATATATATATATATATATAGATATATATATCAATATATATCAATATATATATATATATATATCTATATATCAATATATAAATATATATATCAATCCTGCACGTAGGAGGTGGAGGTGGAAGCTTTGCCTCCGGATGTGATCTCCTGCCTCCGGATACAACCCCCGGCTGGAGTTCCGTAACCGGCAGCGTAGAGGCGGCTGAGGAGGTGCACTGCCTGGAGGAAGCTGCTTAATATCCTGGCATCTACGGCACCCACATAGCCCTGCGACATCCATGAATCACAGCTATTATCGGAAATCGTCCGACTAAGCCCGACGGAGCTCCCTGCTGCTACTATTGCCCTGGAGGTAAAGACCCCTACTGACTCCGGACGTGGCCCCCTGCCTCTGGAAGCAATCTCCGGTTTGGAGTATCGGATCCAGTATTGTAGCCAGAGAGCCCGAGGCGGCCGAGGAGGCGCCCTGTTTGGCGCCGGCTTACCCCTACGTGGCACTAACGGAGACCTACAGCCTTACTCCCCAGGTACATAAATTGCTGCTAGCATATTACTCATGGGAACAGGCGTTATTAAAGGGTACCTCGAGGCTCATGGAGCCAGTATTCCCTGTCTACTCTTTATAACAGGAGACTTAATGCCAGAAGTCACAAGTAATTCCAGAGAACCAGCCGTTGCCAAAGAAAACTGAGGTAGGGGGGTCAGATTGTGTAGAGGTGGTGTGAGTTGGAGAAGGTGGGGGCTCTGCAGGCATAAGGTGAAACAAAGTTCTGTTGTGTGTGAAGATCCTGCAGAGGAACGGTTTAGAACCTTCATATACATTTTTCCTTCTTTCTGCCACTGCCTATAATACATTTGCTCATAAAAAACAGAGTGTGGATAAAAACTTCCAATCTCATCCGAATTTCACTCTAAAGTGAGGGGGACACGGCAGTATCCCCTAGGTATTTAAGCAAGGAGGTCTAATTGTGAACCCTCGGGTTCAATTTCTATACAACTATGCCAACTAAAATGAAATCAAGGGATAGAGCCAAAAATGAGCCAACAAAAACTCCCTTAATGTTTTCACCATGATATAAGGGCTCAGGCTCTACCATTCAAGTAGAAGCTAATACATCTATATCAACAGTAACTCTCTCGCCAGACAAAGCATCGCAGACACTATGTTTGGAAAACTTGGGGGTGGAGGAGGAAGAAATTCTCACCTGCTCTAAAATGCAGGAAATGTTACAATCTTTCCAGTCTAATATAATTCTGGACCTGACAAAAAAAAAATTGCTGATAACTCCATACTAATTAAAGAGGTAAATCTGCAGGTGGAATCTGTAGAAGACATCTGTGACAATTTAATTACGGACAATAATAATCTTCTCAAATATACCAAGTTGCTGGAAAACAGAATTGAGGATCTAACAAATAAGATTTCTTCAATTGAAGACCGTAGTAGAATGAATAATCTCCGCTTCAGAGGCATCCCGGAATCAATACTTGACTTTAACTTGAAATCTTATGTAGAGAACTTCTTATTAACCCTGGTTCCAAATGCTATACCTAACGAAAATACTATTGATGTTATTCATAGATTACCACTTGCGAAACACTTAGATAAATCTGTTCCCAGGGAGGTCATTGTAAGAGTCCACTATAGCTCTTATAAAGATGAGATAATGAAGAGGTCATTTATTATGCAAAGATTTCCACCTCCGTATGAGAATCTCAAAATCTTCTCAGATCTGTCGGTATACACTCTGTCTAGGGGCAGAGAATTTAGTCCAATCACTCAGGTGTTAAGAGAAAAAGAAGTTAGATACAAATGGTTATCTCCAGTAGGTCTTTCGGTCTATAAAGACTTTCAGTGGCACAGGATAAAAACTGTACAGGAAGGGGCTAAAATGTTACAAACATGGAATTATGAAATAACAGCCCTAGAACAGGGGGTCGGTATGCCGAATCTATTATCCAGCGAGCGGGTATGGCAAAAGAATTAGGAGGTATGGGGGTGGGGTTTCGGAGGAACCTCGGAGTGTGGATAGTTGGGGACTCGTATCCTACTCCAGGTTCTCTCCCCTCATTGCTCCTCCCATTGCCCATCTATGGAGTGGAGGTGGAGGCGGGTGTAAGATTTAGTAAAGCTATTTTGGGGACGTGGATTAGCAACTCTAGAGAAAAAGTCCAAAGGATGTAGGAAGGGAGAAGAGAGAAAAGAGGGGAAGAAAAAGAAAAAAAAAGGAAAAAAAGAGACAGAGAGGGGGAAGGAAGGAGGGAGGAAAGAAGGGAAGAAAAGGGAAGAAAAAAAGAGGGGAATAGGATAAAAGGAAATGAGAAGAACAACAATAAAGGGAAGAGAGGGGGTGAGAATAAAGAAGAATAGGGGGTAAGGAAGAAGAGAGAGAAGGGGAAATGAAGAGAAAGAGACTAAGGGTGCTGGGTTGATAATAGATAAGGTAAATACACAAAAAGGACATTAGAGGGTAGATAGATAGTACAAAGGGAAGGAAAGGGTGAAAGTAAGGGGGGGCGGGAGGAGAAAAAAAAAAAGGGGAAGAAAAGAGAAAAAAAAGGGGAAAAAGTGAAAAAGAGGGGAAAAACAATCATACTATAGCAAGGTCGCATTAATAGGAGGGCGTTATCGGGGTTACTAAGTATATCACAAGTTTAAGGAAGTACTAATCTTAGGTATATTATTAATTGAATAAAAGCTTCCTCTTTCTTCGCATTTAGGGATTTATCCCTCTTAAATCACTTTAGCAATGTTTGAGACAATATTTATCTTTTGTTTTTTGTTTATTCCTGCATATCTCTCTTTCTCACAGGTGGTCATAGTTAAGGAAATTTGTATCAACCCAGTCTCGGCACATAGTAATTTTTTCTTTTTCTTTCTTTTTTTTTTTTTCTCTCTCTTCTTTCTCTCTCTTTTTCCTGCTCATAGGAATTATAGCACTCATGGCATGGAGCTACACAGATAGCTCAATTAGTCTCTCTTCCCTTGAGTCGAAAGGCGCATCTGTTGAATCAGTTAGCCAGGCAAGTCAAAGTTTATCCTCAATATTAATAATTTGGTAAATGACAACTCCCTAGAGTAAAATAGAGGGCCTCTCTATCCCCGCCATGTTCTCTATGTTGTTATGGGGAACCTATCCAGCCATTTTCTACTATCAGGTAGTTGCTTTGTTAAATGTAATGTTATTTGTTTTGTCTGTATTCACCCGTCGAGAGTATTTAGGAGGGTCTGTAAAAGCAGGTTTTTGTTCTATAGACACCCCTATATTCAACACAGGTGGGGGATGTATGTTGTAAACTCGATAGTCGTGTGGGCCTTATAAGGAAGATGGGACTTACCAAGTAAGATATATGAACTCTCAATTTTGACCTATGCTTAAAGGATTAAAAATAGTTTCTCATAATGTTAATGGATTGAACTCCCCGACCAAAAGGAAAATAGCCTTCCTAAACTATATGAAAATCAAAGCAGACATATTGTGCCTGCAGGAAACCCACATGAAGAAAGATTCATCTAAGTATCTGGCCGACAAACATTACCCCTTTAATATACATTCGACTTTCATAAGTAAATCTAAGGGAGTTTCTATAATGTTTAATAAAAGATTGCAGGTCTCCGAATTATTCTCAAAAATAGATCATCTAGGGAGATATATAATATGGTCAGGGTATATCAATAATAGTCTGTTTACTAATGCTAATGTCTATCTGCCTAACAAAAATCAGATCAGCTATCTAAAAACGTTCCTGAAAGATCTATATAAATTAAAGAGAGGGCTGCTTATTCTATGTGGAGATTTTAATCAGATTAGGGACCCCCATATGGATAAACAGAGGGCTTATAAGATCAAAACTGAAGTCAAAGAATGTAAAAACGCCTTAGACTTCTCCAATATTTTGAATAGCTATGAACTGTTTGACATATGGAGCGTCTTCCATCCTAATAGTAAAGATTATACATTCTTTTCGAACCGGTTCGAATCTTTATCCCGCATAGATTATATATTCTCTGATTCGAACACTCTAAAATTGATAGCGAAATCAGACATCATCTTAACACCCTGGTCAGACCACAGTATGAACTATATCATTCTCGCGGATTCATTGGAATCGAAAGTAACAAAAAGATGGAAAATCAATCCTACACTATTTAAAAATATAGACAATCTTAACGCAGTAAAAAAGGATACTCTGGAATTTTTTGAGCTTAATAAAGACACAGTGACCTCCAGTAAGACACTATGGTGCTCCTATAAAGCATATATAAGGGGTACCATAATCTCAAGGATGGCAGTCTTAAACAAGCAAAGGGGTAAACCTCTTAAAACCCTATACATCGAACTAGAGAAACTCCATCAGCTCAACAAAAGGAGCCCAAACAAAAATATTGGACTCAAAATAAATACATTAAATAACCAAATAAATCTTATCCCAGGCAGACAACCTCCTTTGGAGACTGCAACAATCCAACTTTCTTTTTGGTAATAAAACTGGCAGAATTCTCGGGAATAGATTAAAGAAACAGCGAAATCACAATAGGATCCTAAAAATATTAGATAATGGGAAAAGAGCTCACATGAACCCAGACAAAATCGGTGAGCTTTTCCAGGGATTTTATGAGAATCTATACAATTTAGATAAAGATAAGAACCTGGTGGTACCAGACAGGGCTGCTATTGATTCCTTTTTAGATAAGATCCAGATCCCTAGGATTTCGGACCAAGAATCCTTAGATCTAAATAGGGAAATATCGAGCGAAGAAATTACTATAGTAATAAATTCAGGCAAAACAAATAAAGCACCAGGTCTAGACGGGTTCGATCATATGTTCTATAAAATGCTTCAATTTGAGCTCAAACCATTTATGCTTAGTCTATTCAACGAAATTAAACAATCAGGCCATATTCCGTTAGAAATGACCAAGACAAAAATTATAAATATTTTGAAGGAAGGGAAGAACCCCGAGGAGTGCAGTAGCTACAGGCCAATCTCACTAATAAACATGGATGTTAAAATGTATTCAAAAATCCTAGCAAATAGATTAAAGAAAATCATTGTCAATCTGATCCATCCGGATCAAACTGGGTTTATCCCTGGACGCCAGACGTCATATAATACAAGACGTCTTTTGAATATACTATCCTATGTCAAAGACAAAGATATACCGGTAATGATACTCTCATTAGATGCAGAAAAAGCCTTTGACAGGGTTAACTGGGAATTTCTACTGAGTGTATTGACGAGATTTGGCCTGGGCGACTTCGCTTCCAAGTCAGTCAAAGCTCTCTATAGAAACTCCTTCTCACGTGTTGTGAACCCGGATTTTGAATCTAAACAATTTAAAATTGGGAATGGCCCCCGTCAGGGTTGCCCTTTATCCCCGCTTCTATTTACATTCTTCTTGGAACCTCTCGCTATATATATTCGTCAGTGTAATGAAATCAAAGGGGTTTGTATAGGTAAAGAAGAATTTAAATACATGGCTTTTGCCGATGACATTATAGTTACCATAACAAACCCAGAATACGCGTGCTACAAACTCCAAGAAATAGTTGAGGACTTCGGCGGGCTTTCATTTTTTAAAGTTAATCAGCTAAAGTCAGATACCTTAACCAAAGGTATACCATTGGAAACAAAGAAAAAATTAATGGAAGACTTTAGGTTTAATTGGAATTCCAAATATATAATCCATCTGGGAATAAGATTCTCGTTTCGGGTGGATAAAATTCTCAATGACAACATTAATGAGGTTATGAAGCGAATTAGACCTATATTAATTGATTGGAGCTATTTAAACCTCTCCTGGTCAGCTAGAATAGCCTCAATCAATATGAACATACTTCCCAAAATTACATACTGTATGAGATCCATACCCGATGTCTTGGCTAATAATTATCTCAAGTGTGTACTGGATCAATTAGATAAATTTATGTACGCAGCGAAAAAACCTAGGATTCGGAAAAGCATAACTTACAGCAAATTAACTAATGGTGGCTTAAATGCACCAAGTTTAAAAGAAATCCATCTTAAGATAATTATTGCCCAACTTATCGGTTGGCACATCACTAAAGATAAGCCAAGATGGCTATCGTTGGAAGAAGCGTTAGTGAAGGACCATCCCATTCAAACTTTGATCTGGTTACCCGCATATGATAAAGCTTTGTCTAGCAATCTCCCAAAAAACTTAATCAATATCATCAAAATTTGGTATAACTTTAGAAGAAAGATGCAATTAACAAATATACCTTCAATCGTAGCTCCGCTGGAATATATGAGTTTGAGGGCGCAATGTCCCACAATAAAGATGCTATCTGATAAGGGTTTAAGAAGTATCTTTTATTTATATAATAAAGGTAATCTTCTTACCATTCAGGAACTGCAGCAGAATTTGGAGCTAAAAAATAAATTTAATTGGTTAAACTACGAAAGTCTTAAGTTAAATTTGATGGAGAGAGGATATAAACTCTCAGGGATGAATAGTCCAACTAAAATAGAGGAAATCATTTTAAAAGGAGATTTTTCACATATAATCTCTAAGTGCAGTAGACCTATTAATGACTCCATCCCCTTTATTAAAAGCTTAGGGGTTAAAGGGTGGGAAATGGATCTTGGAATCTGCTTAGATGAGACAAGTTGGAAGTACAGTATAAAAACCACAAAAAAGTCCTCGGTTAATATAATATATACAGAGCTATATTTCAAAATTATTCATAGATGGCATTTAACTCCAGTTAAATTGAGGAAAATCAACCCAGAGGAGCCAGATCGCTGCTGGAAATTATGTGGCTCACGAGGGACAGATTACCATATCTGATGGGAATGCAATAAAAAGCAGAAGTGGTGGTTAGACATCTTCCAATTAATTTGCAAATTGCTTGACAAACAAATTTTATGGTCTCCTCAAGTAGCCATTCTCCACATGAACTTAGAGAAATTCCCGCCCATTGAGAGATATCTGATTTGCCACATTTTATTAGTAGCTAAATATCTTATTGTCAAATATTGGAAGCTATCTACAATCCCAGCTTTTAGCGAACTGTGCAATCTTATCTCTACAAATAGAGAGCTAATGAATAACAGTAACCCCTTTCCTTTGGAGCGTAAGGTCTGCCATTTTAGCTGGCTGAAATGGGACAGCTACATGGAATCTTTATAACCATAGCAAATTAATTCTTATATTCTGTATGGCTTTTCTTATTTATGACGTGGTAAATAAGTTCCTCCAGTCTGGCTATGAAATGTATCTAGATTTGTTCCCACACTGATGATGGGTTTAGGTGTGTTTGTATTTTATGTACTAATCCAGATATTAATGTATTTATTGTATTTTCTAAGTCTTTTTGTTTGTCTTTTTGTTTGTCTTAAAAATTAAAAAATCAAATAAATTATTCAAAAAAAATATATATCAATATATATCAATATATATATATATCAATATATATATATATATATATATATATATATATATATATATATATATATATATATATATCAATATATATACAGGGAGTGCAAAATTATTAGGCAAATGAGTATTTTGACCACATCATCCTCTTTATGCATGTTGTCTTACTCCAAGCTGTATAGACTCGAAAACCTACTACCAATTAAGCATATTAGGTGATGTGCATCTCTGTAATGAGAAGGGGTGTGGTCTAATGACATCAACACCCTATATCAGGTGTGCATTAGGCAACTTCCTTTCCTTTGGCAAAATGGGTCAAAAGAAGGACTTGACAGGCACAGAAAAGTCAAAAATAGTGAGATATCTTGCAGAGGAATGCAGCACTCTTAAAATTGCAAAGCTTCTGAAGCGTGATCATAGAACAATCAAGCGTTTCATTCAAAATAGTCAACAGGGTCGCAAGAAGCGTGTGGAAAAACCAAGGCGCAAAATAACTGCCCATGAACTGAGAAAAGTCAAGCGTGCAGCTGCCACAATGCCACTTGCCACCAGTTTGGCCATATTTCAGAGCTGCAACATCACTGGACTGCTCAAAAGCACAAGGTGTGCAATACTCAGAGACATAGTATCTTTTATTTATATAATAAAGGTAATCTTCTTACCATTCAGGAACTGCAGCAGAATTTGGAGCTAAAAAATAAATTTAATTGGTTAAACTACGAAAGTCTTAAGTTAAATTTGATGGAGAGAGGATATAAACTCTCAGGGATGAATAGTCCAACTAAAATAGAGGAAATCATTTTAAAAGGAGATTTTTCACATATAATCTCTAAGTGCAGTAGACCTATTAATGACTCCATCCCCTTTATTAAAAGCTTAGGGGTTAAAGGGTGGGAAATGGATCTTGGAATCTGCTTAGATGAGACAAGTTGGAAGTACAGTATAAAAACCACAAAAAAGTCCTCGGTTAATATAATATATACAGAGCTATATTTCAAAATTATTCATAGATGGCATTTAACTCCAGTTAAATTGAGGAAAATCAACCCAGAGGAGCCAGATCGCTGCTGGAAATTATGTGGCTCACGAGGGACAGATTACCATATCTGATGGGAATGCAATAAAAAGCAGAAGTGGTGGTTAGACATCTTCCAATTAATTTGCAAATTGCTTGACAAACAAATTTTATGGTCTCCTCAAGTAGCCATTCTCCACATGAACTTAGAGAAATTCCCGCCCATTGAGAGATATCTGATTTGCCACATTTTATTAGTAGCTAAATATCTTATTGTCAAATATTGGAAGCTATCTACAATCCCAGCTTTTAGCGAACTGTGCAATCTTATCTCTACAAATAGAGAGCTAATGAATAACAGTAACCCCTTTCCTTTGGAGCGTAAGGTCTGCCATTTTAGCTGGCTGAAATGGGACAGCTACATGGAATCTTTATAACCATAGCAAATTAATTCTTATATTCTGTATGGCTTTTCTTATTTATGACGTGGTAAATAAGTTCCTCCAGTCTGGCTATGAAATGTATCTAGATTTGTTCCCACACTGATGATGGGTTTAGGTGTGTTTGTATTTTATGTACTAATCCAGATATTAATGTATTTATTGTATTTTCTAAGTCTTTTTGTTTGTCTTTTTGTTTGTCTTAAAAATTAAAAAATCAAATAAATTATTCAAAAAAAATATATATCAATATATATCAATATATATATATATCAATATATATATATATATATATATATATATATATATATATATATATATATATATATCAATATATATACAGGGAGTGCAAAATTATTAGGCAAATGAGTATTTTGACCACATCATCCTCTTTATGCATGTTGTCTTACTCCAAGCTGTATAGGCTCGAAAACCTACTACCAATTAAGCATATTAGGTGATGTGCATCTCTGTAATGAGAAGGGGTGTGGTCTAATGACATCAACACCCTATATCAGGTGTGCATTAGGCAACTTCCTTTCCTTTGGCAAAATGGGTCAAAAGAAGGACTTGACAGGCACAGAAAAGTCAAAAATAGTGAGATATCTTGCAGAGGAATGCAGCACTCTTAAAATTGCAAAGCTTCTGAAGCGTGATCATAGAACAATCAAGCGTTTCATTCAAAATAGTCAACAGGGTCGCAAGAAGCGTGTGGAAAAACCAAGGCGCAAAATAACTGCCCATGAACTGAGAAAAGTCAAGCGTGCAGCTGCCACAATGCCACTTGCCACCAGTTTGGCCATATTTCAGAGCTGCAACATCACTGGACTGCCCAAAAGCACAAGGTGTGCAATACTCAGAGACATGGCCAAGGTAAGAAAGGCTGAAAGACGACCACCACTGAACAAGACACACAAGCTGAAACGTCAAGACTGGGCCAAGAAATATCTCAAGACTGATTTTTCTAAGGTTTTATGGACTGATGAAATGAGAGTGAGTCTTGATGGGCCAGATGGATGGGCCCGTGGCTGGATTGGTAAAGGGCAGAGAGCTCCAGTCCGACTCAGACGCCAGCATGGTGGAGGTGGAGTACTGGTTTGGGCTGGTATCATCAAAGATGAGCTTGTGGGGCCTTTTCGGGTTGAGGATGGAGTCAAGCTCAACTCCCAGTCCTACTCCCAGTTCCTGGAAGACACCTTCTTCAAGCAGTGGTACAGGAATAAGTCTGCATCCTTCAAGAAAAACATGATTTTCATGCAGGACAATGCTCCACACACGCGTCCAAGTACTCCACAGCGTGGCTGGCAAGAAAGGGTATAAAAGAAGAAAATCTAATGACATGGCCTCCTTGTTCACCTGATCTGAACCCCATTGAGAACCTGTGGTCCATCATCAAATGTTAGATTTACAAGGAGGGAAAACAGTACACCTCTCTGAACAGTGTCTGGGAGGCTGTGGTTGCTGCTGCACGCAATGTTGATGGTGAACAGATCAAAACACTGACAGAATCCATGGATGGCAGGCTTTTGAGTGTCCTTGCAAAGAAAGGTGGCTATATTGGTCACTGATTTGTTTTTGTTTTGTTTTTGAATGTCAGAAATGTATATTTGTGAATGTTGAGATGTTATATTGGTTTCACTGGTAAAAATAAATAATTGAAATGGGTATATATTTGTTTTTTGTTAAGTTGCCTAATAATTATGCACAGTAATAGTCACCTGCACACACAGATATCCCCCTAAAATAGCTAAAACTAAAAACAAACTAAAAACTACTTCCAAAAATATTCAGCTTTGATATTAATGAGTTTTTTGGGTTCATTGAGAACATGGTTGTTGTTCAATAATAAAATTAATCCTCAAAAATACAACTTGCCTAATAATTCTGCACTCCCTGTATATATATATATATATATATATATATATATATATATCTATATATATATATATATATATATATATATATATAATCTCAATATATATATATATATATATATATATATATATCTCTATATATATATATATATATATATATATATATATATATATATATATCAATCAATATATAAATCAATCAATATAAATATATATATATATATATATATCAATATATATAGATATATATATATATATATATCTATCAATCAATATATCTATCAATCAATATATATATATATCAATCAATATATATATATATATATCAATCATTATATATATATATATATATATATCAATATCAATCACACGCACACACATAAAAAATATACATAAATATACATAAACATATACATAAAAAAATAAAATAATTGATGTTTATTACTTGATTAATTGATGTACTTTATTAATTATTTGATTATATTGCTCATGTATTTGTATTAGACATTATTTATTATACATATTACAGTGCTATTTATTTGCTATACATGTTACAGGATATTATCCTGTAACATGTATATCACATAAATAGCCCTGTAATATGTATAATACATACAGGGTCACACAAGTTCACACTAACCTTTTTTGCCCTTACAGGCTTCCATACCGGCTTTGCTAATTTGCTAAGTTTTAAAGACTCTGATTGGTTGAAATCAATGTCAATCAAAAAATTTCAGCCAATCAGGGTCCTTCAAAAATTAGTATAAAAGGCGGAGCGTGGAAAAAAAACAATTAGTCGCGGGAAGAGCTCCTTGTAGGAGAAGCTCCGTTAGTTTGTTGTGTTTGTTTTTTTGGAGCTTCGTTTTTTTTTAGGTGGAGGCCTCTTGCAATGGGCCAGAATGGATGGACAATGGCTTCAATCAAGATGAGGAGACAAGGGCTTCTATCAAGATTGGATTATGGAATGACATGGGCTTCAATCAAAATTGATTGGAATGCCCGAGTCCAGACTATCCAGGGCAGAAGGCCACCGCTGGAGGGGTCAATTTGACAGGTAAGTATGTGCTGTTGTTTACTTTATTATTGTTTTTTTTTTCCCCTTCCCTTATTTTATCTTTAAAAGTGACAGGCAATTTATTTATTTTTTTAACTGCAAGCAATGTTAAAGATACATTGCCTGTTACTTCTAAAAATGGAATAAAAATAGGGGGCGGGAGTGTTTTGTGTTTAACTGTAGTGTTAACATAGGCAGGTAGGTTGGTAGTTAGGTCAGGGTGGGGTCAGGTGTGGTCACTGGGTCAGGGGGGTAGGTAGGTGGGTTGGTAGTTGGGTCAGGGTGGGGTCAGGTGTGGTCACTGGGTCAGGGGGGTAGGTAGGTGGGTTGGTAGTTGGGTCAGTGTGGGGTCAGGTGTGGTCACTGGGTCAGGGGGGTAGGTAGGTGGGTTGGTAGTTGGGTCAGGGTGGGGTCAGGTGTGGTCACTGGGGTAGGTAGGTGGGTTGGTTGGTAGTTAGGTAGGTTGGGGTGGGGGTTGGCCAGGCCCCGATGTGCCTACGGGGGGGGGGGTGATCGGGGGTTGGCATTGGCATAGGCCCCAGGGCCCATATGGGTAGCACAGTCAGGCCCCATGGGTCGGTCAGTTGGTCGGTGGCCGCGTAGGCCACATGGAGGTGATCGGGGGTGGCACAGGCCCCACGGGGGTGATCCGATCACCCCCATGTGGCCTGTGCCACCCCGATCACCGCCCGATTACCCCGATCACCGTGATCGGGGTAATCGGGCGGTGGCATAGCATAGGCCACATCGGGGTGATCGGGGGTGGCACAGGCCACAAGGGGTTGATGGGGGTGGCACAGGTTAGGTCTTTTGGGGCTACTGGCACTGCAGGGCGGGGGTGATTGGGGGTTGCCCAGGCATTGCAGGCCTAGGTCGGTGGTAGGTAAGTTGGTGGGTGGGTAGGTGGCAGGCCAGGCAGGCATAGTGGGGTAACTGGGGGTCCCTTCCTTTTATTAGGGGCACTAGGGGTTTGATTTGGCCAGGGCAGGTAGACTTACTGTGTTAGGTTGGGCAGATGTGAGTATTTTCAACCAGGGAGGTCTCTCTCAGTCTCAGCGTGAGCAGGTCAGGAAACAGAAAGAGGGAAGGGACTGGTTTATGGTGGTTTTATTAACCATCCACGTCAATCAAAAAGTTAACTTGAGGCCCTATTAGCTGGCGGGTGTTTGGAGCTAACGGTCTGGGTGGGTTTAGGTGGTTCTCCTGACAACTGTACAGCCTTCCATCATTGATTGGTCAATGATGGAAGACTGTCAGTCATGAAATGGATACATTATCACTGCCCATGCATATCGTCATTGTGCTGGTGGGCGGAATGCATTAACGGTCAGGGGGCCAGGCCTCATTGATTCATAGAGTCTAAAGGTTAGTGTAGTCAGTGTAGTGTAATATGATCACACAGGGATGCAGGGAAAGCTACAATAGATACACAGCAGCAGGTAATGTATACACACAAGGGCAAGGGGTTATCTTAAAGTGACAGTGTCCCAGGGAATAGTTTGCTTCATTTATCAATGTAATAACACTTGAATGCTAATGTACACATTATATATAATTGTTTTTGGGTTATTACTAATAAATTATTGTGTTTTTTATTGCAGGGTCACGAAAATATTTGGGAGGGCGTTTGCCCCAACGCCCCAATGGACGGGCCGCCACTGGTTTCAACTACCTTTCCACAGTATAAATGTATACTTTTGGTGGTGGGAGTGTCATGGTCTTGGCCTGCATGACTGCTGCCGGCACTGTGGAGCTACAGTTCATTGAGGGAACCAAGAAGGCCAACATGTACAGCGACATACTGAAGCAGACCATCCCTTCAGACCCTCCCTTCAGAGACTGAGCCGCAGGGCAGTATTCCAACATGATAACGACCCCAAACACACCTCCAAGACAACCACTGCCTTGCTAAAGAAGCTGAAGGTAAAGGTTAAGGAGTGGCCAAGCATGTAACCAGACCTAAACCCTATTGAGCATCTGTGGGGTTCAATAGGTGGGGGAGTGCAAGGTGTCTAACATCCACCAGCTCTGTGATGTCATTAAGGAGGAGAGGAAGAGGACTCCAGTGGCAACCTGTAAAGCACTGTTGAAATCAATGCCCATGAGGGTTAAGGCAGTGCTGGAAAATAATGGTGGCCACAAAAAATATTGACACTTTGGGCCCAATTTGGACATTTCCATTTAGGCGTTTACTCACTTTTGTTGCCAACTGTTTAGACATTAATGGCTGTGTGTTGAGTTATTTTAACAGCAAATTTACACTGTTATACAGGCTTTACACTTACTACTTTACATTGTAGCAGAGTGTCATTTCCTAAGTGTTGTCACATGAAAAGATATAATAAAATATTTAAAAAAATGTGAGGGGTGTACTTACTTTTGTTAGATACTGTATATATACCTAGACCCTCATTCAATTTAGACTTTCCAGACATCCGGGCTCGCAAGTGAAGGTCGCAAGTTATTTTGCTATTCAATTGACTTATGTTTGTGGGCTCCGATCGAGTTACATGCTCCGAGCTGTGATTCATTGTGATTTTTATAATCACAAGTTAATGCCCTCCAAGTCTTTAATCTTTCGCGGCCGCAAGAGTCCCGAATGCAAAAATCGCAAATCACTATTCAATTGCTATGATTCCACTTCGCTAACCACTTCGTCAAGCCTGCAAATGGCAAATATCTAACCACAGGTTAATGGTACCAAGGAGGTCTCGCAAAGTGCTTAATGACAAATCGGAGCACTTTAAAAGCAAATAAAAAAAGCAAAAATGTACTTTTATGAAGTGTGAAAGTGATATTGGGTTTTAGAATTAATAGCACAACATTCTCCAATACTTTATTTCATTTTCAATTTTCGCGTTGTATCTATCACAGCAATCAATTTGAAGGAGGTTGAAGCCCATAGGACTTTGAAAATCCAACCTTCATTTCTTCAAAGACCTACTGGCTTGGAGGTTGAAGCCCGTAGGACTTTGAAAATGGAGGTTCGGTTTTAAAGTCCTACGGCATTAACTTACGAGTTTAGTCCTTGGAGGTTGGTAATGATGACGATGTCTGTTCCCATTAGCTGTTTCTGCATCGGGAGTTACGTCCTTGCTCCCGTAAAAAGGTTTGAGCCTGCAAATGCTACGTCCGATGGCAATGGTTTTTGATTTTCGCAATTATCCCCTAACTTAAGGGTAATTGAATAGCATCGCAAAAGTAGAGAAGCTGGAGCACGCAACTCAATTGCAGGCATTTGGCTGTCTGAAATGGCGTTGCAAGCCCCGAATAGAACGAGGCTCCTAGTGTGTATATTTACATGCCTAAAACAAGTCAGAAAGTTATTTTTCAGCTCAAAATCTCCAATATACATTATTGCCACTGCATTCTGGGAAACTTGGCATGGGCATGCAAAAGAAGTTTGCAATGTGTTCTACTCTTTAATCCAAATCCATTTGACCGCCATTAAAACAAAACCCAACAGTTGTAGACCTCTCTTGCATTAAGCTGACTAACTATGGTGAAACTGAACACTATTTTTGTGAGATGAAACTTCCCTTCTAAATCTATGTAATATTAATGTACATGAGTCACAGATTATAAAAAGGTTAGTCTGTCTGCTTTAGGCAGTCACTGTGAACCTATTAATTAAAAACATACTGACTATGTGGTTATTTATAGGTTTATGCCAGTTTTTACAAGACCATCTGTCTAGCACAGAAATACTTCTCAATTTTGGCCAACATTATGCTTCCATTTAAAGGGCCACCATAATGGTCAAGCTTTCATGACATTCAATTATTAAAGATTTTTATTTTATAGTGATTACGTGATGAGTTTGTGAGAGCTTTCTGCTGGTTTTCAACTTATCATTTGGCTGACGCTCCAACAATGACAGTGACAGGAAGTGCAGTACATTTCTCCACAGTGGTTCATTAGTCATACAGCTGCATGGGAGTGAGCTGCACACTTTGTCACAGTTTGAAAAAAAGAGAGAAGGAGTTCCAGTTACATGACGAGGGGCTTTCAGTGTAGGTTATTAAAAATGGATCATTATAGTGCCCATGATGAGAGAATGTGCTCTAAGATCCACCCTGATGAAGAGTGGGAGCATTGATCTAAATTGTGAAAGAAAAGGGCCCTAAGCAGAAATTATGATTATATAGAGAGTTGTGTTAGGGATATGACATGTAGGACTCTGTAGTTGTTGGGAAAGAAGGACAATGATTGATTTTGGTATTATCTTTTGTGTGGAATAATTATATTCTAGCAATATTTCAGTGAGTTGATTTAGATTTTATGCTGCCCTATGCTACTCAGATTTGTAAGCCCCCACACATGACATTTGCAGCTCGTCCTTTCCCCTTTCTATATATCTCAAAATTAGTTTATGTGTGTTTATGTACAGTATATATAATGCCACAAAGTGTCAATTACAATTACAAACAGAAATATCCCTGCATATAGAGACTTCTGTGGACATTCAAACATATTCACTGTACTGCACTGTTTCTTTAGGCAGCCTGCTGCTTCCTGAAAATCTGCTGCCTTTTGCCTGGGCCTAATGGGCATATACAGAAAAGCATTCCTGAATATTTCATAAGTGGAGCAGATCAAGGTTGAGTCGGATGGTGCATATGATTCTTCAATGAGCCACAGGTGATTATAAGGCAAAGCAATTTTTGCTGGAGAAAACATTTTACCAATGTTAGTTATAATTAGTTGGATGATTAATTATAATCTTTGAAGATTCTCTCAGTAGCCGCTTTATAATTTATAATGCTTTTTGCTTTACAATACATATAATTAACCAATACTCCTCACCCATGCCATTGGCCGGAAAAGGGGGCGGGGGAGAGCTGTTGATCAAATAATGTCATCCCCCATGACTACCCCCTGCTGACCAGTGGCCATGCTGACTGCTGGTCCTAATCTTTCTTTGGTAATCAAGTACTCCCACAATCTGTGGGCCCTTCCTTGCGAGTTCCACATTATATATTGTTTTAAAATCCCTATGGGAAATCCTGCATTTCAAGCCTAAACATGGCCATATCTCATCCTAGGGAAACACTACTCAGCAGTATGAGAACAGTAAATCACATTACTCCTAGGGAAATATTACCTAGTAGGTAATAGCATTGTACCTGTGCTTATCCTGGTATAGAGATTTAAAAATTGGTTATACAATGTGCCACAACTCCAGTTTTTATTCAAAATATAAATAAAACTAGCACCTCCCTCCCATCTCTTCGTGAGTGTCTCTAAATTGCTAGCTCTTTTGATCCCTGTTTGCCTAGGAAGATGGGAAATTCATACGTTAGTGTCATGAGCAGGTGCAGCTGGTGCATAGGGGCTAATGGACAACTGCCCTCCCAAAGTTAATGCACTGACTTAATCCCCCCATCACTTACTTAATTGTTTAATTTAAATAATAAAACAAAATGATACCCTGTCTATTATTCTTTTTTTTTCTTACTGTCACTTTAAATTGTAAAACCCTTTGTGCAGCAGACACTGACTTACACACTAACTTATCACATCTATCCCCTGCTGGTGACTTGCCTAATACTACAGATCAGGGTGCATGTGAGAATTAAAAAAACAGGCACTGGGGAGCTACAGTTCATTGAGGGAACCATGAATGTCAACATGTACTGTGACATACTGAAGCAGAGCATGATCCCCTCCCTTCAGAGACTGGGCCGCAGGGCAGTATTCCAACATGATAACGCCTCTAAACACACCTCCAAGATGACTACTGCCTTGCTAAAGAAGCTGAAGGTAAAGGTAATGGACTGGCAAAGCATGTCTCTAGACCTAAACCCTACTGAGCATCTGTGGGGCATCCTCAAACAGAAGGTGACGGAGTGCAAGGTCTCTAACATCCACCAGCTCTGTATTGTATTGAAGAGGACTTCAGTGGCAACCTGTGAAGCTCTGGTGAACTCCATGCCCATGAGGGTTTAGGCAGTGCTGGAAAATAATAGTGGCCACACAAAATATTGACACTTTGGGCCCAATTTGGACATTTCCACTTAGGTGTTTATTCACTTTTGTTGCCAACGGTTTAGACATTAATGGCTGCGTGTTGAATTATTTTGAGGGGACAGCAAATTTACAATGTTATACAGGCTGTACACTTACTACTTTACATTGTAGCAGAGTGTCATTTCTTCAGTGTTGTCACATGAAAGTATATACAATAAAATATTTACAAAAATGTGAGGGGTGTACTCACTTTTGTGAGATACTGTATATATATATATATATATATATATATATATATATATATATGTATATATATATATCTACACACACACATATATATATATATATATATACAGTATATACAGTGCCGTTCAAAAATATTCAACCCCCTTGGCATTTTTCGTGTTTTGTTGCCTCACAACCTGGAATTAACATGGATTGTTTGAGGATTTTCATCATTTAATTTACAGAGCATGCCCACAACTTTGAAGATGATTTTTTTTTATTGTGAAGCAAACAACAAATAGGACAAAATAACAGAAAAACTCAATAACTATTCATCCCCCTAAACCAAATATTTTTTGTATATTTTTTCTACTTTGTAGAGCCACCTTTTGCGGCAATCACAGCTTTAAGTCACTTTGGATAAGTCTCTATGAGCTTGCCACATTTTACCACTGGGATTCTTGCGCATTCCTCCTTGCAAAACTGCTCCAGCTCCTTCAAGTTGGATGGTTTGTGCTTGTGAACAGCAATCTTTAAGTCTGACCACAGATTTTCTATTGGATTGAGGTCTGGGCTTTGACTAGGCCATTACAAAACACATTTACATGTTTCCCTTTAAACCAAGTGTTGCTTTAGCAGTGTGTTTGGGGTCATTGTCCTGCTGGAAGGTGAACCTCCGTCCTAGCCTCAAATCACGTACAGAGTGGTACAGGTTTTGCTCAAGAATTTCCCTGTATTTAGCACCATCCATCTTTACCTCAACTCTGACCAGTTTCCCAGTCCCGGCTGCTGAAAAACATCCCCACAGCATGATGCTGCCACCACCATGTTTCACTTTGGGGATGGTGTTCTTTGGGTGATGTAATGTGTTGGGTTTGCGCCAGACATAGCGCTTTCTTTAATGGCCGGAAAGTAAAATTTTAGTCTCATCAGACCAGAGCACCTTCCTCCATACATTTTGGGAGTCTCCCACATGCCTTTTTGCAAACTCAAAACGTGCCATTTTGTTCTTTGCTGAAAGTAATGTCTTTCTTCTGGCCACTCTGCCATAAAGCCCAACTCTATGGAGCGTAAGGCTTATTGTCGTCCTATGTACAGATACTCCAGTCTCTGCTGTGGAAATCTGCAGCTCCTCCAGCCTTACCTTAGGTCTCTGTGCTGCCTCTCTAATTAATGCCCTCCTTGCCCGGTCCATGAGTATTGGTGGGCGGCCGTATCTTGGCAGGTTTGCTGTTGTGCCATGTTCTTTCCATTAGGTTATGATATACAGTGGATACCTTCACACCCCTGATAAAATGTCAGGTTTCTGTGCTGTAAAAAAATGAGACAAGATAAATAATTTCAGAACTTTTTCCACCTTTAATGTGACCTATAAACTGTACAACTCAATTGAAAAACAAACTGAAATCTTTTAGGTAGATAGAAGAAAAAATATAAAAATAAAATAAAATGGTTGCATAAGTATGCACACCCTTAAACTAATACTTTGTTGAAGCATCTTTTGATTTTTTTACAGCACTCAGTCTTTTTGGGTATGAGTCTATCAGCATGGCACATTTTGACTTGGCAAGATTTGCCCACTCTTCTTTGCAAAAACACTCCAAATCTGTCAGATTGCGAGGGCATCTCTTGTGCACAGCCCTCTTCAGATCACCCCACAGATTTTCAATCGGATTCAGGTCTGGGCTCTGACTGGGCCATTCCAAAACTTTAATCTTCTTCTGGTGAAGCCATTCCTTTGTTGATTTGGATGTATGCTTTGGGTCGTTATCATGCTGAAAGATGAAGTTCCTCTTCATGTTCAGCTTTCTAGCAGAAGCCTGAAAGTTTTGTGCCAATATTGACTGCTATTTGGAACTGTTCATAATTCCCTCTATCTAAGGCCCCAGTTCCAGCTGAAGAAAAACAGCCCCAAAGCATGATGCTGCCACCACCATGCTTCACTGTGGGTATGGTGTTCTTTTGGTGATGTGCAGTGTTGTTTTTGCACCAAACATATCTTTTGGAATTATGGCAAAGAAGTTCAACCTTGGTTTCATCAGACCATAACACTTTTTCCCACATGCTTTTGGGAGACTTCAGATGTGTTTTTGCAAAATGTAGCCTGGCTTGGATGTTTTTCTTTGTAAGAAAAGGCTTTCGTCTTGCCACTCTACCCCATAGCCCAAACATATGAAGAATACAGGAGATTGTTGTCACATGTACCACACAGCCAGTACTTGCCAGATATTCCTGCAGCTCCTTTAATGATGCTGAAGGCCTCTTGGTAACCACCCAGACCAGTTTTCTTCTCGTCTTTTCAGCAATTTTGGAGAGAGCTCCAGTTCTTGGTAATGTCACTGTTGTGCCATATTTTCTCCACTTGATGATGACTGTCTTCACTGTGTTCCATGGTATATCTAATGCCTTGGAAATTCTTTTGTACCCTTCTCCTGACTGATACCTTTTAACAATGAGATCCCTCTGATGCTTTGAAAGCTCTCTGTGGACCATGGCTTTTGCTGTGGGATGCGACTAAGAACATTTCAGGAAAGACAGACTAGAGCAGCTGAACTTTATTTGGGGTTAATCAGAGGCACTTTAAATGATGGCAGGTGTATGCTGACTCCTATTTAACATGATTTGGAATGTGATTACTTAATTCTGAACAAAGCTATAAGAGGGTGTGCAGACTTATGCAACCACATTATTTTTATTTTTCATTTTTCTTCCCTCCACCTAAAATATTTCAGTTTGTTTTTCAATTGAGTTGTACAGTTTATATGTCACATTAAAGGTGGAAAAAGTTCTGAAATTATTTATTTTTGTCTAATTTTTTTACAGCACAGAAACCTGACATTTTAACAGGGGTGTGTAGACTTTTTATATCCACTGTATTTGATGGTGCTCCTGGGCATCATCAAAGATTTGGAAAAAAAAAATTGTAACCTAACCCTGACTTGTACTTCTCAACAACATTGTCCCTTACTTGTTTGAAGAGTTCCTTGGTCTTCATGGCAGTGTTTGGTTAGTGGCGCCTCTTACTTAGGTGTTGCAGCCTCTGGGGCCTTTCAAAAATGGTGTGTATATGTAATGACAGATCATGTGACACTTAGATTGCACACAGGTGGACATAATTTCTCTAATTATGTGACTTCTGAAGGTAACTGGTTGTACCGGAGCTTTTTATGGGCTTGACAACAAAGGGGATGAATAAATACACACATGCCAATTTTCTGTTTTCTGTTTCTAAAAAATACTTTTATATATATATTTTTATCATTTCACATCACCAACTTAGACTATTGTGTACTGATCCATTTATATATATCAGTGGTTAGATAGAGCTTTTGCCGCCCGGGGCTACCCCTGAATTTAAACCAACCCTCAATAAGATTTAGGGGTAGCCCTTGGCGGCAAAAGCACACACACAGAGACTTACACACACAGACTTGCACATACACTCACTCACACAGACACACACTCACACAGTCACACATACTCACACAGAGACAGACACACATACAGAGACACTCACACAGACACACTTACACTCACAAACACACTCACTCAGTCACAGACACACACAGAGACACACACACACAGACACTCACACACACAGACTTAAACTCACACACACTCACTCACATACACACACATAGACAGACACACACATAGACAGACACACACACAAAGACACTCACACATACAGACTTACACTCATGAACACACTCACTTACAGACATACACTCACACACACAGACAGACACACACACAGAGATACTCACAGACACACAGACTGGTTTGGGGCCTGTTTACAAGTGGATTTACCTTACAAGTAAAGGCTGATAAATTGCAGAGTGCACTAATTGTGCCCAAGCGAGAAGGCAGAAGTTAATAGAAACCGGAGAAGGGGAACTTGTGAGCTTGCGAACATTTTCAGTATCAAGTGCAATTCTAGTAAAAGCCTAGGAGTTTAAATAAAAGGAGGGCCTTCAAAGAAAAGGGAGGGCAGATTTATAGTGCAAAGGAGGAAAACTTTATATAAATATATTATATTATATTCTTTATTTTTCCCACTGAAATTTCGTAGACAATAATAATAATTATGAGTCAGTCCAGTGGCAACCTTATTCAGTGTACATCCTGTCAAATGTATGCACTACTGGAACAGATGATCCAGGGTCCATACCTCTGTGACAGGTGTGAGCATGTTGCCTCTTTGGAAGCTCAAATTGAAGATCTGGAGAGGAGAATTGCAGCACTTAGTGATATTGCTCCACTGGAAAGGGAGTTGGTGCTCACGGAGCACAGTTTAGCTGGGCCTAGTATGGAGGGAGGAGCTGGGGCTAGTGAGGATGGCCAGGGAGGTAGCTGGGTTACAGTTAGAAGGGGAATCAGAGGGTACAGGAGGAGGCAGGCCAGTTCTGAGTTGGCAAACAACAACAGATTTGCCAGATTGAGTGAAACTGTTGGCGATGTCCATTCAGGAATGGCAATGCCAGATAGAGCTATTCCCTCTAACAGCCGGGCGAACAGCTCTACTGGAGAAGAGGGAGGGCAGAATAGGCAGAGCAACAGACATGTTTTGGTGGTAGGGGACTCTATTATTAGGAAGGTAGACAGGGTAATTTGTCACCCAGATCCCAGCAATCGAACAGTTTGCTGTCTCCCGGGTGCTCGGGTTCGGCATGTTGTGGATCGGGTGGATAAATTATTGGGAGGGGCTGGTAATGAACCGGCGGTCTTGGTACACATTGGTACCAATGACAAAGTTAGTGGAAGATGGAGCGTCCTAAAGAATGATTTTAGAGAATTAGGGAATAAGCTTAAAGCAAGGACCTCCAAGGTAGTATTTTCTGAGATACTACCAGTGCCACGTGCTAGCCCAGGGAGGCAGAAGGAGCTTAGGGAGGTTAATGCGTGGCTAAAAAAGTGGTGCAGTGCAGAGGGTTTTGGGTTTTTAGAGCACTGGGCTGACTTCTCACTTGGGTACAATCTCTATAGCAGGGATGGATTGCACCTTAATGATGAGGGCGCTTTTGTGCTAGGGAATAGGATGGTAGAACGGCTGGGGGAGTTTTTAAACTTGTAGGTGGGGGGGGAGGGACTATATAGAAGTATTGGGGTAAATAGGGTAGAGAGGGAAAGGGATGAATTATTTACCCATGGGGGAGGAGAAGGGGAGAGGGTTACAATAGAAAGTAGGGAGATATTAATAGGGGCCTCAAATACAGTGGCAGGCACTTCACATCAGCAGAGCCATAGCAACATAAAGTGTATGATTGCAAACGCAAGAAGTTTGCCTGGGAAAATGGATGAGCTAGAAATATTAGCAGTACAAGAAAAATGGGGCTTAATAGGCATTACGGAAACATGGTGGGATGAATCTCATGACTGGACTGTTAATCTGGATGGTTATAACCTATTTAGGAAAGATAGGGGAAATGGTAAAAGAGGAGGAGGGATCTGTCTTTATGTTAAGCCTGAATTTAAGCCTATAGTTAGAGAAGATATTTATGCTGGCACTAACGGCATCATTGAATCCTTGTGGGTTGAGCTAAATAGTGGAGGAGCTAATTCTAAATGCATATTGGTGGGAGTATGCTATAAACCCCCAAATATAGCTGAAAGTGAGGAAATACAATTATTGTTACAGATTGGAAATGCAGCTAAGCATGGGCAAGTTCTAATAATGGGAGACTTTAATTACCCTGATATAAACTGGATAAATGAGACCAGCAGCTCAGCTAAGGGGAGCAGGTTCTTGAGTACACTCAGGGATCATTATCTAGCCCAGGTAATACAAGAACCTACTAGAAATGGGGCCATCTTGGATTTAGTCATCACAAGTAATATTGATATAATATCAAATGTAAAAATAGGGGAACCCTTGGGGAACAGTGATCACAACACAGTCTCATTTGAGATTGAATACAAAAAACAGAGTTGTACGGGGCCAACAAAAACTCTAAATTTTAAAAGGGCTAACTTTAATGGGCTACGGGCAGCAATACAACATATAGACTGGGACAAAGAACTTACAGGGAAGAATACTGAAAATAAATGGACAACATTCAAATCCTTACTAAATAAACATACTCATCAGCATGTACCATGTGGAAATAAAATAAATAGGAGTAAATCACATCCCATGTGGCTTAACAATGACTTAAAGATCATGATGAGGAAAAAGAAATAAATTATACAAGAAGGAGGGAACAGAGGCATCTTTATGTGACTATAAGGAAATCAACAAGGCTTGCAAAAGGGCTATTAGACTGGCTAAAATAGAAAATGAGAAGTCAGTTGCAATGGAAAGTAAGACTAACCCTAAAATATTTTATAAATATATTAATGGGAAGAAGGCCAGGAAGGAATCGATAGGACCATTACAATGTGACACAGGCCATCTGATAATTAGTGACCAGGAAAAGGCAGATGAGCTAAATAGGTTCTTTTCGTCGGTTTACACAAGGGAGGTACCAGTGGTTGGGACACTGCAACATAATGGGGCTACACTACCTTCACTAAATAATTGGTTAACGCAGGAAGAAATACAAAAGAGGTTGGAGAAAATAAATGTTAATAAAGCCCCAGGTCCTGATGGAATACATCCAAGGGAGCTGGGTTCTGTAATAGCCAAACCATTATATCTAATCTTTAAAGACTCGCTCACTACAGGGTCTCTACCAGATGACTGGAGAAAAGCAGAGGTGATACCTATATTTAAGAAGGGATCTAGAGCAAATCCGGGGAATTATAGACCAGTGAGCCTCACTTCTGTAGTTGGGAAGCTTTTAGAAGGGTTAATAAAGGACAGAATACAAGAATATGTCTATTTGAACAGGATCATAGGTAGCAGTCAACATGGATTTATGAAGGAAAGGTCGTGTCAGACCAATCTAATTAGTTTTTATGAGGAGGTTAGTAGGAACTTGGATCAGGGCAACTCAGTGGATGTAGTCTTTTTAGATTTTTCAAAGGCATTTGATACAGTGCCACATGGAAGACTAGTGAGCAAACTAAGGGATACAGGAATTGCAGTAAATATCTGCTCATGGATCGAGAGCTGGCTAAAAGACAGGAAGCAAAGGGTTGTTGTAAATGAAACATACTCCGATTGGTCTAATGTAATAAGTGGGGTTCCTCAGGGCTCAGTATTGGGTCCTCTCCTTTTTAACATATTTATTAATGACATTGAAGTAGGACTCGAATGTAGTGTCTCCATTTTTGCTGATGACACTAAGTTGTGCAAGGTAATAAAATCAGATAATGATGTACTTTCCCTACAAAAGGATTTGCATAAATTAGAGAAATGGGCGGCTAAATGGCAGATGAGATTTAATACAAATAAATGTAAGGTTATGCATTTGGGAAGGAACAATAGCCAAGCAATCTATAATCTTAATGGAGCAAATCTAGGGGTATCAGATATTGAAAGGGATTTGGGAGTACTAGTGGACAACCACCTAGGTAACAGCGCTCAAAGCCAAGCAGCGGCTGCAAAGGCAAATAAAATATTAGCATGTATTAGGAAGGGTATAGAAGCCAGGGAAGAAGATATAATTCTGCCACTATACAAATCTCTAGTACGCCCTCATTTGGAATATGGAGTACAATTTTGGGCACCACCTCACAAAAAAGACATTTTAGAGCTGGAAAAAGTACAGAGAAGGGCTACAAAACTAATAAGGGGAATGGAGGGGCTAAGTTATGAAGAAAGACTAGCAAAATTAAACTTATTTTCGCTAGAAAAAAGGCGTCTAAGAGGAGATATGATTACGTTATTTAAATACATCCAGGGTCAATATAAGGCTTTGTCAAGTGAACTTTTTGTAGCAAGAGATTTTCAACTGACAAGAGGACATCCGTTGAGGTTAGAGGAAAAAAGATTTCACCTTAAACAAAGAAAAGGGTTCTTCACAGTTAGGGTGGTTAAACTGTGGAATTCTCTACCAAAGGAGGTGGTGACAGCGAATTCGATAGACAACTTCAAAAAGGGGTTAGATATATTTCTGAATAAAGAGGGCGTTCAAGGCTATCCTAGATAACTAGCAAGGAATATTGATCCAGGGAGAAATTGATCGCCAGTTTCTGGGGTCAGGAAGGAATTTTGCTTTTTTTTTCCCTTATGAGACAATTGGCAAAGTTTCAATGTTTTTTTTTTTTATGTTTGCCTTCCTCTGGATCAATTAACAATAATTAACAATTAACAATAATAATAAATAGTCCAAATTAAAAAGATCAATAGAGATCTAAAAAGGTTGAACTTGATGGACTAACTCTTTATTCATTCTCCAATACTATACTATTAATAATTATTTATTCAATAATTTAATCAATAACTAATCCGCATATTGCAGATCAGAGGAGATCTTAACAGGTTGAACTTGATGGACTGAAAGTCTTTTTTCAACCTTAATTACTATGTAACTATGTAACTATGTAACTAAGACTTACACACTCACACACACACATACTCATACAGACACTCACACACACACTCACACACTCACACAGATACACTCACACAGAGACAGGCACACACTCACAGATATGAAGACAGAGACACTCACACACAGACTTACCCTAGCAAACACACACACTTACTTACAGACACACACACGCTCATTTACAGATATACATAGTCACACAGACACATACACAGATAGTCACACACCACTCACTCAAACAGATACACACACAGACATACAGGCACACACTCACAGACACACAGACAGAGACACTCACGCATACAGATTTACACTCACAAACACACACACTCACTTAGAGACACAAACTCACTCACAGACACACACACTCACTCACAGACACACACACAGAGACAGACACACACTCACATAGACACACAGACACACACAGACTTACACACAGACAAACACTCACACAGACACACAAAGATACAGACACTCACACAGACACACAAACATAGACAGGCACACAGTCACAGACACACCGACAGAGACACTCACACAGACTTACACTCACAAACATACACATACATACTTACAGAAACACACAAACTCATTTACAGACACACATACTCACACAGACACACACAGAGACAGACTCACACACACACAGACAGACACACACACAGAGACACTAACACACACAGACTTATTCACAAACACACACAGTCACTCACAGACACACACTCACTCAGACACACACACTCACTCACAGACACATACAGAGACAGTTTCAGCTCAAAATCTCCAAAACACATTATTGCCAATGCAGTCTGGGAAACTTGGTATGGGCACGCAAATGAGTTCATAATGCAACCTACTCTTTAATCCAAATCCATTTGACTGCCATTAAAACTAAACCCAACCTCCCTTGCATTAAGCTGACTAACTATGGTGAAACGGAACACTATTTTTGTGAGATCAAGCTTCCCTTCTAAATCTATGTAATATTAATGTATATGAGTCACAGCTCATAAAAAGGTTAGTCTGACTGCTATAGGCAGTCACCGTGCAACTATTAATTAAAAACATACTGTCTATGGCCCTCATTCAATTGCAATTTGGCCAATTGAATAGGGCCCTAAATAAGCACATAACATATATTTTTTAAAGAAGTTTTTAGTTAGTAAGCATTTATCCAAAAGCAATGTTTTCACTAACTAAAAACTTCTTTAAAAAATATATGTTATGTGCTTATTTAGGGCCCTATTCAATTGGCCAAATCGCAATTGAATGAGGGCCTATGTGGTTATTTATAGGTTTATGACAGTTTTTACAAGACCATCTGTCTAGCACAGAAATACTTTTCAATTTTGGCCAGCATTATGCTTCCATTTAAAGGACCACCCTAATGGTCCAGCTTTCATGACATTTAATTATTAAAGATTTACATTTTATAGTGATTATGTGATGGGTTTGGGAGAGCTTTCTGCTGGTTTTCCCCTTTGGCTGAAGCCCCAACAATGACAGTGATAGAAGGTGCAGTACATTTCTCCACAGCCTGCCATTAAAGTTTTCCATTAGTCATACAGCTGCATGGAAGTGAGCTGCACACTTTGTCACAGTTTGAAAACAATTGAAAGAAGAGGAGCTCCAGTTAAATGATGAGGGGCTTTTAGTGTAGGTTATTAAAAATGGATCATTATAGTGCCCATGATGAAAGAATGTGCTCTAAGATCCACCAGTGGGAGCATTGATCTAAATTGTAAAAGAAAAGGGCCCTATGCAAAAATTATGAACTGTAGAGATTATATAGAGAGGTGTGTTAGGGATATGACATTTAGAACTCTGTAGTTGTTAAGTAAGGAGGACAACAATTGTTTTTAGCATTTTCTTTTGTGCAGAATAATTATATTCTAGCAATATTTCAGTGGGTGGATTTAAGTTTTAAGCTGCCCTGTGCCACTCAGATTTGTATGCCCCCTCACACGACACATTTGCAGCTCCTCCTTTCCCCTTTCTATATATCTCAAAAAAAAGTTTATGTGAGTTTATGTATATGTAATGCCATAAAGTGTCAATTACACTTACAGACAGAAATATCACTGCATATATAGACTTCTGTGCAAATTCAAACATAATCACTGCTGCCTCCTGAAAATCGGCTGTTCTAGGCCTGGGCCTCATGGGCATATACGGAAACACATTCCTGAATATTTCATAAATGGAACACACTGAGATTGAGTTGGATTGTGCAGATGATTCTTCAATGAGCCACAGGTGATTATAAGGTAAACAATTTTTGCTGAAGACAACATTTTGCCATCGTTAGTTATAATTAGCTGGACGATTAATTATAATCTCTGAAGATTCTCTCAGTTACTGCTTTATAATTCATAAGGCTTTATGCTTTACAATACATATAATCAGCCAAGCCCATGCCATTTTCCGGGGGGGGGGGGGGGGGCTGTTCATCAAATAATGTCATCCCCCCTGACTACCCCCTAATCTTTCCTTTTTAATCAAGTATACCCCAATTTGTGGGCCCTTCCCTGTGAGGAATGAATATGCTGAAGAGCTAACAATCACCATTGTTTTTGCTGCAGCATGTAATGTACATTTGGACTGTTGGTGATCTGAGAGAGTGTCAGGAATGTGGAAAGTGTGCAGTGTAAATAGGCTGCGTGCGTGAGGCTAAACCGTTTGTTTAGTTGTGTAAAGTGGCATTTTAGAATTATAATGTTATTATTTGTAGTGGCGGCGAGTGTGTATGTGTTACGCGGGTCTTGAGCATTTTCCGTCCTTCCTAATAGTGTATTTTGTACCTCGTACGTTCCTGGCTAAAAGTCGTATGTGCCTGGTGGTGTTTTGTGTGTTTATGGTTGGTGTAGCCTCGTTTTCGTTTTTCCGATGGCCATTTTGTCTCTCGCTTATGTGATTATCGAGTGGTGAAACTCAGCTTAAATTTGCGTGCAACCTCACTCCCAGGCGTCCTGGCTGTCCCCCCGTGCTGTGTGTGATGTTTTTGTTATTTTATTTTTGGTATTTTTTTTGATTTCGGTTGCTCATCATATTTTTTTTTCTCTAAGTGTCGGTTTCATTTTCCAAGTGTAACGGGTCGTAATTTTTCGTGCTACAGGTCTCGCACTGTGAATTGTGTATTTGAGTTTTCTGTTGTTCTGTAGTCCCGTGGGTGGTAGGTATGATGCTTAATGCGTGTGGGGTTGTAGGGATGAGCACCTATGACGCTCATCTCCACCAGCGCTCCCTGACAAAGTTGTACGGGGTCGTAGGGACAAGCGCCTATGGCGCTCATCTCCCCCAGCGCAGTAAGAGCCTTTGACGCTCCCTGCCTAAGTCGTACGTGGTCATAGGGATGAGCGCCTTCGGAGCTCCTTGGCAGCAACTGCTGCGGGCTCGCTACGCAAGCCCGCAAGCGTTATCAACAACCCGTATTGCTCACAACTATATATGTGATAAAACATAATGCTTTACAAAATGATGATATTTTACATAAAATAGAATAAAATTAATTGAAGTGGAGTCAGCAGTTATTACCATATTTACACATATACTGTATATACCCCACAGTTTCCATTTGTCAGATGTTTTATTACATAAATTATTTGTGGATGTTTGAAAATCTTTTTCCAGTTGTCTATTTCTTTCCACAACAGCAGCTATTTCATTCCATGTGGAAATGTTTTTTCAACAACATAAATTTCTGAGAAATTTCAACCTGAAAGCCAATAATAACCATCAACTTTTCCAAACATAGGAACCCTCATTTTTTAATTGTAGGGTATGTCCACTAAATATGAAAATAAGTACCTCTAACTCCCCAGCCTCTCTAGCATTGATCTTAATATTTATCAGGAAATATTTTTGCTATTGTGGATGGGACCCTATACCATCTCTGGATTAGTAAAAGTCTATATATGTTAAACATTTTGTTGATTTTTGAGTAAGTTCAAATGCTTGAAACCACTCTATTTCTATGATATACTTTATTTAGTTCTTCTTCCCATTGCTTCATTCTGGGTGTCTTATTTATCTGAAATGTATTTCTTAGTATATTACAACATTGGGAGATTGAGAACTTGTTCTCCTCCTGAATTCACATACTCTCAAACACAGTCAATATTATTTATTCCTCTATCATAATCGGATTGTTTTACTCTACTCAACAGAGTATTATATTCTAACCAACTATTTTCCACAAATAATATTCTTTGGAAATATCTTTAAACTGCTAAAAAAATCTTCCATTGAGATAGAGATCTTTATGATATTTAATCCACTGTCATACTAATTTCATATTATTCTTAGGTAGGAACCTATTGTATATCAAATCAGGTGGGGTCACCAGAGAAGAAAGTGTTATCAAGTCCCATTTTTTATTAATCCCAATCCAGTTCTTCATTCCTGAGTTAATTACTTTAATGGAATCAATTAATTATATATCCTCGTTTCTATACCACAATATATGTTCTATGTTCATTTTGGACTGAGAAAGATCAAAGGTATCCTAATTAAACACATAGGTGTCCTGAAGACAGATACTCAACTCAAGACCTTGATTGGAGGTTGAATTCAAACAGCTTGCAAAAGGTCAAGAAACATTAGAGACCACATGATAAGAAGCCACTTCTCAAAGAGAAAGAAAATCTCTAAACCCTTACCAGATGGTACTGTCCAATGTGGACATTATAAGTTCTGTGTCTACATGATGAAAAAAGACAAGATAGAAGATAGGACTGGAAAAGTCATCCAACTGAGAGGTCTCTAGAATTGTGGTGCTCCAGCCGTGTTATATTGCTTGGAATGCCCGTGCCACCTCCGATATGTTGATATAACCAGCAGGGAACTACGGCGGAGGCTGGGAGAACATCTTGGGAATATTCGCAACAACAATAAAGATTTACTATAAGGCAAGAAATTAACCTTTGTGGCAAGACATTTCCGTGAGATACGCAGTAGCAAACCAATCTTGGAATGCTGGGTACTACAAAAGATAAGTCTTGGAATCTGTAAGGGCAACCTTGAAACAGAACTGCTAAAGGCGGAAACCAAGTCATTAGCAATTCTCAATACGGTTGCACCAGGTGGACTCAATGAGGCCAATAACAGTGCATTTCTATGGTGGACACCACTATCAAGGATTCTATTTACAAATCTATCACTTCTCTTCGTTCTTGCTAAAGATAATGACTCACAATATTTAATTCCACAACAATTTGAGTCCACTTGCTTTAACCATGTCAGGTATTAATATATTTTAACTCTCCAATACCTCTATAAAAGACAAATTCAATCCCTCAAGCCAAATATCAATTTCCAGGGCTATATACAATTATGGCACGGCGACCAGAGAACTGCGCCCTGATGATGCTCTGCGCTCTAGCCTGCATCCCATCTGCCACAGAGGCCCCCATCTCATATTTACTGGACCTGCTTGGCAAGGTAAGGATATGACAGTGTGCCATATGGGCCAGGCATTGAGTGCATGTGTCACTAGGAGCATGTTGCATTGCATGTTTATCATGTATGTAGTGATAAACATGCAATGCAACATGCCCCTAGCGACACATGCACACAATGACAGTGACATTACATACAATATGCTCCTAGTGACACATGCCAGTCCCACATGGCACACTGTCAGCCACTTACCTTAGCCTTGGCAGCCTCCAGCAAGCAGGTCCAGTAAATATGAGATGGGCAGAATGGATGCAGGCTGGAGTGCAGAGCGTCGTCAGAGCGCAGTTCTCGGTGCCCTGATGACGAAACGCTGGTCTCCAGCGCGCGAAAGACTTGCCACCTAAAATTATATGTGCCATAGTCGTACGGACCATATAGTGCACTGAGAATTCTTATCAATCAATATTGCAAATAGATGTTATAAAACTCAGACTTTAAGTGTCCACGATCTAAGCCATCGGGGGCTGTCTCTTTAAATAGATTGATTGGCTAGAAACTCTCCATTAATACTTATTTAGCATATTATTATTTTTTTGTGACCCACTTATGACATCCTAACCACTATATAGTATTGCTGGCTAAAATCTCAAATATATATTTCTGGACGCATTGTTTACGTCCCAAATTACTGCGTAGTATTAACAGCCATGGTCACAAATATATTTGAACTGTGGGAACCTTATGTTTTTTTTTCTTCCATTGTGCTTAAACCATGATTTTCCCCTGTACATAGTGGATGTCCAGCCCAACAGTTTATCCAAACCATGAGACCAATTAACAATGAAGGAATACTAATGTAAAGTCATTATTGGTCAGACTTGGTGTCTAGAGTAATCAAGTGATATAAAGAATGTTTTATGCACTGTACTATTCAATGATGATGCATTTATCACACATGATCCCAGAGAAATAATATCTTTATTCATGTTTGTTCTTTTTTTCACAATTTCACCATACCACATAACAATTTACGATGTTCAAATCAGACTTTGTTACGCCAGACAACTAACATAATCAGGTGTATTCAACATATGCATATTCAAATATCTATTTGTAAAGCATTATATATGGCTACTCTAAGTTGCTGCTTTCACCTTTACTAATCTTCCCTTTGCTTGATACTCCCAGGCACTTCCGCATCTAGTCACATCAAAATAAGAAACAAAGGGTTAATATTCACCTGGAACGGCACTAATTACTTACCTGTTAAAATGCTGACGCGTCCTCCCCTTTAGCATGATCTCTGGGGAAGAAGATGCAAAATGTACGCGTCAGGTCAACTAGAGACTGTCCCGCGATGATGACGTCACACACTGACTGATGGAAACAGATTGGAAGCACTCCTTGCTGAATCAAAGGCTTATGAGAAGGGCTCCTTTTGTTGCTGTAAGGGTAAGTGGATATACAGTGAGACTAGTCCCAGTCACTGTAGTGTAGGATATACTGGTTAGGTAGGGTCCAGGGGTAAGTACTATACATTTTGATTATTATTCTACACTGCTGACCACAGATTTGTCCGAATTCAAAACTCTTACAAATCTAACCCTATTTTGATATATGACATAAGAAGGACAAATTTCCCTATTGGGTCTGCTCACTAGTCTCTTTCATTTCTATATAAATGTATATATGTAAACTATAAAAAAGGAATAAAGAGACATGAGATACAAATAAATTATGTCCGAATTGTAAGAATAATAAATGAAAAAACATGGGTAGTGTATATCTCTATACAAATTTCTGAAGGAAAAGAGTAATTTCTCAATAAATTAATATTAAAACTATATAGATAGATTACTTAAAAAATTACTCCTAAAATTGTTTCCCACAATGTACATGGACGGAATTCTCCACTTAATAGAAAAATAGCTTCAGATTACTTTCTTAAAGCTAACGCAGACATAATTTGTCTGCAGGAAACTCATTGGAAAAAAATATTCTAAATATCTCTTTCTCAATGGAGAATATCCCAGTCAAATTAATTCTAAATATTGCTCAAAATCAAGAAGAGTATCTATAATGTTTAGCAAGAAACTTAAGATTATTGAGGAATACAGCAAAACAGGTGAAGATGGAAGATATATATAGTGTGAGTTGGTTTAATTGGCAATACAAAATACACGCTTATAAATGTATATATATATGCTCAATTATAAACAAATAAAATACCTAACAAAAAAATAAGACATTTTGATAAAATGAGAAATGTTCTTTATATAATATGTGGGGACATGAATATGATTATGGATACTAAATTGGATAGGAATTTAGGGAAAAAACTAAATCAGAAATACAAACGAATGATATTGAACTTATATATAAACATCAGTTATATGATGCATGGAGAACCTTCCACCCAGATTTAAATGATTTCACATTTTATTCAAACAGACATAAAATGTATTGTAGACTAGCCTATTTGTTAGTAAGTAAGGAGACTCTATAAATGATGACAAAAGTAGATATCAAATAAATCAGCTGGTCTGATCATGCAATGATTCCAATAGAGTTAAAAAAGGAACATATGTCAACTTGTAAAAGATTATGGAGAATGGATGCATCTTTATTTAGATCGACTGCAGATAAGGAGAAATTAAGTATAGACATACAAAGTTATTTTGATCTAAACTGAAACACAGTCAAACAAGAAACTACATTATGGAATTGCCATAAAGCCTATATTAGAGGGATCTTAACATAATGGGCCTATACCCGGAGAAAGAAAAGAGGAAGTTCACTTAGATCATTATATATAAAACTAAGACAAACAGAGAAAATAAATAAAATCCAACTTAACGACTTAGATATTAGGCAAATTACTCGAATTCAAGGACAAATTGGAAAAATTGTACAACTACAAATAAATAATACTACTTGGAAATACCAACAAAGAAACTATTATTGGGGTAGTAAAGCTGGCAAAATTGGAAAAAAGTTGATACATTATTAGGCCCAGATAACAAATACCATAGCACTCCTGGAGAAATTGGAGAAAGCTTTGTAAACTATTATAGCTCATTATATTACTTGAATAAAACAGATGATTATAAAAAAAAACCTACAAGCAAAGAGATAAATACATTTTTAGATCAAATACCACTCCAAAACATTTTAGATTCTGAACTAGCTACATTAAATCAGCCAATAACTATAAAAGAGATTGAAGAAGTTATCTAAAATATAAAATTAAATAAGTCTTCTGATCCAGATGGTTTTGTTGGACACTACTATAAACTTTTTTTCTAATATTCTAGCCCCCAAATTACAGAAAACCTTTAATGAGATAAAATCTATAGGTCAAATGTCTGGAGAAATGCTAGAAACAGCCATAAGTTCTATTCCGAAACCTACAAAAGATTTAACAAATAGTATAAACTATAGACCTATATCATTATTAAATATAGATACCAAACTATACTAAAAAAATCTAGCAAGTTGACTGAAAACCTTGATACCTAAACTGATCAAAAAAGATCAGACAGGCTTTGTACTTAAAAAAAGGACCTGGTAATACTAGAAAAATGATAAATATTATATCTTATGTTAAAAAAAAATAACATTCCAATGTTAGCAATCTCATTAGATGCGGAAAAGGCATTTGACCTGGTGGATTGGACCTTTATGGACCTTTATGGATTCAGTCTTAAAGAAATTCAGTCTGGAAGAATTCAGATCAAGAGCAGTCAAAGGTTTATATTCTAAGACTTCGGCCTATTCCATAGGATTGGGATATAAAAGTGAAAATGTTAATATATCCAATGGTACACGACAGGGTTGCCCTCTATCACCATTACTTTTTATTCTTTGGAACCCTTACTGGATAGCTTTACAATTTCTAGAAAGATTAAAGGAATCCAAATCAGGAAAAATTGATTCTAAAATATTGGCTTTTGCAGATGACATTGTTATAACAATGACAGAAACTGACATTTCTTTGAATGTTATTTAAGATACATTAATAAACTATAGTATGGTTCCAAATTATAAATTAAATGTAAGTGAAAAACAAACCCTGTGGTTAGGATTAAGGGATATAAGTTTGCAATATCTAAAGAAAACTTTCCCCTATCATTGAAGTAATAATGAGCTGACTCATTTAGGTATAAAATTCTATCCAAATTTAGAAAAACTAGTCAGACTCAACTATTTGGGACATTTTGAAAATATTCATAAAATTATTAAAGATTGGGCGGGAAAAATATTTTCCTGGTCAGTGAAAATTAAAAGTTATAAAAAATGTACATTTTACCAAAAATCTATTTCTTTTTTCGCTGTATACCTCTGAGAGCCCCATTATACATCATAAAGAGATTTAAAAAACTAACAGTGGGAAGAAAGCCATAATTCTGAAATAGCTAAGAGAAAATTCAATAGAGGGGGTCTGTCTGGCATCACCAAAATAAAAGACTATTATCAGGCTATAAGATTAACATATATAGCCAATTGGGGAATGGCAAATAAAACACCTAGGGCCCCATTCAATTGCTATGTTTTAGAGATTCGTGCTCGCAAGTGGGGATCGCAAGCTTGTCTACAATTCAATTGCTTTCCGATCGCGGGCTCAGATCACGTTACGAGCTGCAACACGCGATCCCTACTGACCAATTTTACTTCCCCTAAAGCCTTTGATCTTTCAAGGCCGCAAGTCTCAAATCGCAAATCGCTATTCAATTGCACCGATTACCCCTTCCGAACCACCCTGTCAAGCCCGTAAATGGCAAAAAGCCAAATCGGGCCTACTTCCACCAAGGAGTTGTCGCATGGGCTTGCAAAGCCCTTACGTATCTGCCCCACTGCTCCCAAATCAAACCCCCATGCCACAGGGCTCCCGATCGGGACCCCTGCAGCATTTAAAAATGTGAATTCCCTGCAGCAGGTTCTTAAAGGGCCAGCGGCACACTAATGGTTACCCCCATGCAACTAACATTAACATCCACATGCTGTGGGGTCCCCATCGGAAGCCCCCAGAGGGTCCCCACATTAACCCTTGCAGCGGAGGTCCTGATCGGGACCTCCTCTACATTAAGAAAATTCAAATGTCCTGCCGTGGTTCCTTAAAGGGCCCGCGGCACAGCGATGCACAATCCCGGCTGTAAGTATCCCCGCGGCAAATAAATTGAACCTCTCCTAATGTCCCAACAGTGACCCTTGCAGAGGCGGTCCCCATCGGTACCCCCATAGCATTTAAAAATGTAATTTGGCATCGCACAGGTCCTTAAAGGAACTGCACTACAATAAAAAATTAATCCTATCACTCATGGGGGTCTATATAGATACCCATGAGTCCCTAAATAACCCCATCTCTTATGGGGGTCTATACAGACCCCCATAAGCCTCCATTTGACCCTATCTCTCGTGGTGGTCTATACAGACCCGCCATAAGCCTCCATTTAACCCCATCAGTCCCATAAGTGTCTATTAAGACCCTTATGGGACAATAATAACCTTAACATTAACCCCATAAGTGCCATGAGGGTCCTTCAGGACCCTCATGACACTAAGTACAAACAGTACACTATACTATTAACCCTAACTATACCCCATTAACCCATGAACCCTAACTATACCCATTAATCCAAACTGTATCCCATTAACCCTAACTATACCCCATTAACCCATTAACCTAGTTTAATCATTTTTAATCCTACCTAGTTTTATTTAACCTTGTCTAGTCACACACAGACAGACACACACACACACAGAGACACACAGACTTACACAGACACACACTTACACACACACACTCACACAGACACTCTCACATACACTCACACAGAAACACACTCACACAGATACACTCACACAGAGACAGGCACACACACTCACAGATATGAAGACAGAGGCACTCACATGCAGACTTACACTTGCAAACACACACACTCACTTACAGACACACACACACGCTCACTCACAGACATACATACTCACACAGACACTCACACAGACACAGACACAGACACAGACACTCAAAGACGCACTCTTTCACGCAGATACACACAGAGACAGGCACACACTCACAGACACACAGAGACACTCACGCATACAGACTTTCACTCACAAACACACCCACTCACTTACAGACACACACTCACAGTCACAGAGAGAGACAGACACACACTCACAGACACACACTCACAAAGACACACACTAACACAGACAGATACGGACACACACTCACAGACACACACACACACACATACATTCACTTACAGACACACACTCACACACAGACATTCACAGACACACACAGACTTACACAGACAAACACTCAAACAGATACACTCACCCAGACACTCACACACAGACACACACAGAGCCACAGGGCTTGCAGGGGGCACAGGAGGTAAACATGGGACCTGTGGGGGCCGCAGGGGATCTACGGGTGCCACAGGGGATCCGTGAGGGCCATAGAAGACTCACTGAGCCTGAGAAAACTGCAGTGGCCACAGGGGATCTGCATGAGTCACAGGTATCCATGGGAACCAATGTGGACATTCAGGGACCACTGGAGGGACGCAGGGGTTCCACAGGTGGTATGCAGGGGCCACACGGGTCTGTGGGGGCAACAGAGGATCCGCAGGAGCCACAGGGGATCTGCTGGGGTCACCAAGGACCCTTGGAGGCCACTAGAGGGCCCGCTGGCCATACACAGCGGGAGGTCTGTGGGGGCCCCTCAGAGGCCAGGCTCCTTGATGCCTTGCACCGGTCGCTCTGGCAATAGCTCCGCCTCTGCAACAAACTAGCAACATTATTTGCTGAATAAACAATGAGTATAAAAGCATTTTCATTTTAGCAGACACTATTAGTGAAGTCACAAAGGGGCTGTTACAGAGCAGACAAGCAGGGCTTCCAGGTATACTTCTAAGCCGCCTGCTACTAAGCATGTGGGGCTGGTAAGATGTCAAATGCAAAAAATTTATCCAATGAGTCATCAAATAATTATCCCTTCTCCTTTCCCCTCTTACTACAGAATATGTTAGAAAGATTAGCACCTTCCAAACTTCAAGACAGCAGGAATTGGTGAAGATACAATAATGCAGTGGTTCAGACACAAGCAGTATCTGCTAAAATAATGATTTGAGCTAACATTTTTTTTTTAATAACAGAAAGTTTCAGTGTGGATCTTATCTCAGCAAAGTTTAGAAATCTATAGCATCATAATAGAATCTGCATGAGTTTTGCAAAGAAAGTGATTTCCCAAGATATTGATGTATTCATACTTTAAGTCGCTGTAGGCCTATCCAAATGAATTAGCCACCCCTATTTATCTTACTATACACACTTTGGCCCTCATTCAATTGCAATTTGGCCAATTAAATAGGGCTCTAAATAAGCACATAACATATGTTTTTTAAAGACGTTTTTAGTTAGTAAGCATCTATCCAAAAGCAAGGTTTTCACTAACTAAAAACTTCTTTAAAAAAAATATGTTATGTGCTTTTTTAGAGTCCTATTCAAATGGCCAAATCGCAATTGAATGAGGGCCTTTGTCTGTTCCTTCAGCTGAGGATTTGTGCATGAACTTTTTGGATGAACCTGGGATGTATAAAGAAAACTCAAAAATGTCAGAGACCTAAAGAATTATACAGATAAACATATATAAAGGTAATATACTCAAAATTAATAAACTAGATGTGTCAGACAACATAGAGGTAAATTCAGACAATTAAATAAGTGGCACAAGAAGTAGGACAGGCAACTCTATATCCTCATTATATGATTTATCATTTTCATTATCATTTTCTTTCAAATAATGCTATCAAAAAATGAAAAAAAAATCAGAAAACGGAAGGATGGACAAAAAATTGTCAGAAAGACACATCACTGATCTAAAGTGTGCATATGTAGCATCAATGAGTGCATACAGCCCCAGAGGATTATAGGGCAAATCATTTTTGGTAGGCGAAAACATTTTACCATTTCTAGTTGTAATTATTTGGATGACTAAATGTAATCTCAGAAGATTATCTCGGGTATTGCTTCATAATTCACACAGTCCTTGTCCATTCAACGTAGTTTGTGCAAAAAGGTCTTGTACTGAGTTACGCTTGTCTGTGCCCTTTCCATGTATGATGAGTTCAGCTGGTTTAGCCGTTAGGAAGATGCAAAATACATGAAGTGGTTAATAAGTCTGAAAATTAGAAAAATAAAAGAATAGCACTACAGCTAAGCAGAGCACAGCAAAAAAACAAGTAAATTATGAAGTAAAAACTAGTTAATTGGTCCATAAATAAATATCTTATTCACCTATGACCCTCTTGCATACAGTAGTTATTCACATGGGTCTCATAAATAAAAAAAATATGCTTCTTTCAGATATCTACCTCTCGTGTCTAGGTCAGCTCTCTTCATAACTCCTGCTGTTGGTTTTGGCTCCAGTTATCACTTCTCAGAGAATCTCAATTTCTTGCTAACAAATTATCTTACAACTTTGTTGTACATACGGAATAAATATGCCCTCTTATCTAGAAGATGAATAGTTGAGTATTTTCTTCTGTCTATGTAAACAGTCTTCTTATTTCTTGCTTGACATTAAATAAATATACAAACATAAAAGGCAAAAATTAAATTCCTTATAATTAGAATAAAAAACAACAAACAAGAAAATACAAAAGAATGGTACTTATCTATCCAGATATCCACACCACAAAAAAACTCAGTATGAGGATGAAGTCCTTGTAATGTAAATTTCCAGAACAATAGCCCTATTAAATTAGATGCTAAGTACAAACTCTTAGCACGTCGTGACACAACTAGCACTACGTTGCTATTAAATTAGCCTCTAAAACTGACATGCAGCCGACTTGCTTTTGAAAACGCAGGCTGGCCGAGAAATGCCGAAGAGACAGGCAACGTGTAACCTTGCAGTCCGAAAACCCATTGATCTGTCATCCATGCAGCCCTTCTAAGATGTCCCCCGCGAGCCAGCCCGTAACGCGCAAATGGAAGGCGATGCCCCACTGGTGCTCCAGAGCAACCACAAAGGCTAAGAAATCCCTTACATGCACTGCCTGAGCAGCACAAAAGACCCCCGATCTAGCCCCGAACCTCCCTCTGGCACCTAAAACTCCCCCTGCTCCCAAAATACATCCCCATGCTGCAGGGGCCCCCACAGACTCTCAAAATTAACCCATGCTGTGGGGACCGCTAAAATTAACCCCCTCCAATACTTGGGTACCCCTTCGGGAACCCCACAGTGTCCCCATATTTACCCTTGCAGTGGGGGTCCCAATCGGGCCACCGTTGCATTTCAAGATTCAAATTTCACGCCGCAGGTCCTGAAAGGACCTGAACTAAATAAAAAAATGAACCCCTGCAGAGGGGGTTCTATAAGTACCTTCCAGGCATCTAAAATGAACCCCATCACTCATGGGGGTCTATACAGACCCCCATGAGTCTCTAATTAACCCCATCAGTCCAATAGGGGTCTATATAGACCCCTATAGTACACTAATTAACCCCTATAATAACACTAGAAGTGCCCTGAGGGTCCTCCAGGACCCTCAAGACACAAAGTCTAAACACTACACTATTAACCCTCACTATGCCCAGTTAACCCATACTAAACCCTGTTAACCCTAACTATACCCCATCAACCCATACTAAAATACATTAACCCTAACTATACTGCATTAACCCATACTAAACCCTGTTAACCCTAACTATACCCCATTAACCCATACTAAACCCCATTAACCCTAACTATACCCCATTAACCCATTAACCCTAACTGTACCCAATAAACCCCTACCCTAATAACCCCTACCGTACATTATTAACCCCTATCCTACCCTATAACATTCCATTAACCCCTCTCTAATGAATTAACCCCCATCTAACTAATAAACCCTATTTAACCCTCACCATACCTAATTAACCCTATCACTAACTACTTAACCCCATCAAGTCCTATGTAACCCTATCGAGGCCTATTTAACCCTAACTGTATCTATTTAACCCTATCTGTACCCAATGACTCTATCTAGGCCTATGTAACCCCTCTAGTACTATTTAACCTCATCTCTTATGGGGATTTATACAGACCTGCATAAGTCTCTATTTAACCCCATCAGTCCCATAAGGGTCTATAGAGGCCCTTATGGAACAATAAGAACCCTGACAGTAACCACATAAGTGCCAGGACCACCATGACACTAAGTACAAACACTACACTACACTACACTATTCCCTCCCAATAAACCAATACATTTAAACCAATCCCCTCTAACTAATGAACCTCCTCCTCCCTACCCTATTAACCCCCTCTACCTTAATCTATTAATGGGACTGGTGGGGTTAATTAGAGTCTGTAAGTGATGGGGTTAAATAAAGGCTTATGGGGGTCTGTAGAGACCCCCCATAAGTGATGGGGTTAAATAGAGGCTTATGGGGGTCTGTATAGACCCCCATAATTGATGGGGTTAAACGAGGCTTATGGGGGTCTGTATAAACCCCCATAAGTGATGGGGTTAATTAGAGGCTTATGGGGGTCTGTATAGACCCTCATAAGTGATGAGGTTAACTAGAGGCTTATGGGGGTCTGTATAGACCCCTATAAGTGATGGGGTTAAAGAGAGGTTTATGGAGGTTTGCATAGACCCCCATGAGTTAATTTGAGATGCCTGGGGGGATACTTATAGTACCCCCCACGGCAGCGGTTAATTTGTTAGTGTCTGTGGGTCCTTTAAGGACCTTTACTTTTTTTTCAGGACCTGCTGCAGGAAATTTTAAATTGTAAATGCAGTGGGGTCCCCATCAGGGGGATTAATTTTAGGTGTCGGGGGGGTACTTACAGTACCCCTGCAGCCGGGATTGCACCATATTGTGCCACGAGTCCTTTAAGGACCTGCGGTGGGTGATTTGAATTTTTAAATGCAGCGGGGGTCCCAATCGGATCCTCGCTGCGCAGGTTAAAATGGGGTCAGCATAGGGGGGGTTAACTTTAGGTGCTTGTGTTGGCAGGGCTTATGTCTCCAGATCGAGACCACCGTGGCAAGAAATGATGTCGGGAGCCTGCGTGTGATCACGCCTTCTTTTATTGGCCATGATGGCAATCTCTCCTGCCATTGGCTAATTCAGACCCATTGCTAAGTAATTGCATTATTGATAGTAGCCCAATCGAACATCCAATGTGTGAGGAGACTGGCTTATGACATAGCCTCTCTCCTCCCAGCTCACAGACCCTTTCTAATTTAATAGCAACGTATCTCTGCAAATTTGTGGTAGTAGATCTTAACACTGGGACCTGCACTTTAATCCAAATCCAGGAGTGCATATTGCCAAATATGGTGAAGTGCATAATCATAATAGGATATATACTTAAAAATATCACTTACAGCATAAACATATGCAACATAGTGAAGATATTCCACATAGAGACTGCAATATCCACTAGTTAATGAGGTATGATTCTCAATTGATAATGAAAAATTTAGATTAGCATGCTTAGTATTACTGTTAATAAGCATGCACTTAATAAACACAAAACCAAAGTAATTCATAGTTCTAGAGAGATATAAAAAGCATCTAGTTATAAAAAAAAAATCAAAATAAGATAAAATAATAATAAAATAAAGTTAATAATATAAGCAGCACTGCAAACACATGTGAGTTACTTCCCTCTAACGTGCTTTGTTATATAAATTTCTTCTTGAGGAATATGTGGAACAACCTTATTGTGTTGCATGTGTACATTCTGTAGGTAATATTTTCAGTGTGTCTTTAAATACATTTTTATTATGTACTTCACAATATTTGTCGATATTTGCTCTCCTGCTTTCTTCTGGTTATTTCAAATGTCAATTTTTGAACATAGGTATACGAGCTCATTAGTTCAGAACAACTTCCATGCATTTGGGCTTGAGTCCAGATGATGATTTAGGATCAAGGATATACAATTATAAGTTTTTACACTTGTAACTTTTGATATTTAGTTAGATCACTATATTCTACTAGTGATGTCGCGAACATCAAATTTTCGGTTCGCGAACAGTGGACCCGAACTTCCATCAAATGTTCCCCGTACGGGCGAACCCGGCGAACCACCATAGACATCAATGGGCACACGAATTTCAAAACCCACAGGGACTCTTTTTGGCCACAATAGTGATGGGAAAGTTGTTTCAAGGGGACTAACACCTGGACTGTGGCATGCCAGAGGGGGATCCATGGCAAAACTCCCACGGAAAATTACATACAGTAGTTGATGCAGAGTCTGGTTTTAAGCCATAAATAAATCACCTAACATTCCTAAATTGTTTGGAAAACCATGCTTTAAAACATCAGGTATAATGTTGTATCGATCAGGTAGTATAAGGGTTACACCCGCTTCACAGTAACAGACCAATCTCCCCGTTTAATGCACCGCAAACAACCGCAAACAGTCCCTTTGCACAACCGCAAACTCCCCATTTGCACAAGGTTAGATACCAAGCTAGCCATGTCCCAAAATAGAAGGAAAGAAGAGATTGAAAAGGCCTTTTCAAACTTGGATAAACCACTTCCTAAAGATGACTTGGATTGGGAGGGTGGCTTGAAAGATCTTGGTGATTTGATGTATAAACATCTATGGTCATTCTGGAGCAAGTGTGCCTATGACAGATATCTGGCTAGTCACATAATCCCAAGAGGACACTCCCCTCTTTTTCATTTCACATAGATGCTTATAGGGAATGTTGGGAATTAGCTCTTACTGTCTGTTCAGAGACCCTAGTAGCTATCCTCTCAGACTATGAGAGTGATATTATGTCAGAATTGGACAAGGATATAGCTGATTTGAACCTTAAATTAAAACGGTTTGAACCCATGGAGGAATTCAGGGCAAACTTTGAAAGAATTCAGAAAGATCTAGGCAAAAAGGAATGAGACGTTATTGCTACTAAAAGGGATAAAATGAACAGAGACCTTAAAGTTTATGAACTTGAGTATATAACTGGGATCAGAAAAGTAATACACGTAGAACTCGCCCATACGTAGAACTGGCACTGGGGACAATTGGAATCAATCCTCAACAGAGTATGAGTCCTCTGCAGGAGAAGGAGAAGCGTCCTCTAATAACAATGCAAGGGTTGTTGGTAATACAAGATATTTTTTAGACCCAGCAACAAGGCAGTACATGTTAGATACCACAGAGATGAGGAATCCAAGAGGAAACCCTGTGGAGGGACACAATTTGAGAGATAGGGAGGTATGGGGGTACAGAGCAACATGACAAAACCCCGGGAGGCGGAACTGGCAAAGAGGGCAGAGGTGGTAAAGGGTAACTTATAGATTATCAACTTATCACTCTGCAATGAACATCAAATCAAGGTACTCCAAAGGGGTCTTTCTTTTTCACCCACTAGGAATTTAGAGCTCTTTGACATAGTCAAGGATGTGAATATGTTCGCTAGACGCCTACTGTTGAAGAAATGCTTGGTAGGGATGAGAGGGACTTAGTAGTTCTTGAGCAACACTTTCTGAAAACATTAATGTACCTTCTGAAAGAAAATGAAGGAAGTGTTGAGAGTGTATTGTGGATGAAAAATTTGAAATACAAATCTAAATTCTTACCCTCATCCTTTATCTTTCCTCAAGTTGATGTTTTTGTACAGTTAGTATTAGAAGATCTCAATAAACTTGTACCACATCACCTCTCCAACATTAGTAAGAGTGAAAGCCAAGCTATTAAACAAATTCTAAGCTGGAATGACATTGTCATCAAGCCCTCTGATAAAGGGGGAAATAAAGTGCTATGGCCCTCTATAGACTACATATCTGGAGCAGAGAGATAACTATCTGACACAACATGCTACCATAGATTACTTGGTAATCCAACAGCAGAATGTCTGGCTTCTTATATGGGTCTAATAAATACAGCCAAGAATGACAATGTTATTAGTCTCAAAGAATACAATTATCTCAAAGTAGAGAAACCCTGTGTGGCTACACTGTACTTATTACCTAAGGTGCACAAAGACTGTAAAAAGCCCCTGGGGGGGGGGGCTATAGTATTGTGCAATGGCAGCCTCTGTGAGTCTGCCAGCAGATACTTGGATGCCCACTTAAGAACTTATGTCCTAAGTCTAATGTCCTATTTGAGGTATATAATTGACTTAATTAAAAAAGTTAGAGGACATTACTTTGGATGAAAACACATTTCTGGCTACCTGTGACATTGAATCCCTATATACTTCTATAGGACATGAAGCAGGGATACATGCCATTAAATATTTTCTGAGTATGGAGGCTCATAGCGATCCAGGTAAAAATGAATTTGTAGTTAAGATGATGGGATTTGTATTTAAACATAATTTCTTAATATTTAATAACAAGTTTTACTTACAAGTTAGAGGAACAGCTATGGGGGCCACATATGCCCCCACTTATGCTAACTTGTATTTGGGATGGTGGGAGAGGGAGCTGGTATTTTCTGAGACTATGACCCTATAGATGATGTGTTTATTTTGTGGGGAGGTACTGAATAATTGTTCAATGACTTTATGAAAGTATTGAATAGCAATTCACTTATTTTTCACTTAAGACTGATCTTCAGTATTGATTTTTTCATCTGTGGACTTCCTAGATGTAACAATAAGTCAGGATCGTTTTGGTAACATCCAATCAGACTTATTTAGGAAACCCACTGCCACAAATAGCATTTTACACAATACCAGCTCCCAGCAATCAAGAAGGCGATACCTATGGACAAGTTCTTACACCTACGGAGAAATTGCTCTAACATTGAGATATTTAAAATAAGAGCCCTGGAAATGAGAACAATATTGAGAGAACGGGGATACAGTGGGCGAACTGTAAAGAAAGCCTTTCATAGGGTACTTACGGATGCAGGCATTGCATATATTGCCAATACCTGGTCAACATCACATAAGTGACAGATAGAGTTGCCAAACTCCATCGAATAAGAGGCTACCACACATATAACTCTAAGGGAGTTATTTCTGCCTTGAATCCCAGTGTGCCAAGCGTTACGTGGGCATGACAAGCCGAGAACTAAGAAAAAGATTGGGTGAGCATCTTGGTTCTATAAGGAACAGTAATAAGGACCAAAACAATGGCAAAAAAATAAGTATGTTGGCTAAACACTAACTAAGGTACCACAAAGCTAGACTGGTATTAAAGTGTTGGGTATTACAGCAACTCAAGTTGGGTATTAGAGGTGGCAATATGGAGGAGTCACTTCTGCGCGCAGAAAGTAGATGGATATTCTTAATGGACACTGTATCTCCTGGTAGTTTGAATGATAATGTGAAGTATACAGTGTTCATCTAAGACCTATTATCCTACCCTAGCATTATTATATATATTCATTTCTAGATATAGTACCACCGTGAGACTGAGCTCAACTATACTTATCCCTAGAATTCTGTTCCAAGATGTTCCCATATTTCATGAGGTAACCCTATTGGGAGGATACTGTCACATTAAAGATTATTCCAATAATCTTTGGAGATCCCATTGACATACCTGACTCTAGGTGGACGAGACTCTAATTTCATGGGAGGTCACTAACATAGCAACATCCTGAGTAGGTTGAGTTTGGACACCTATATGTGAGCTATATTTTTCTATTCTCTAATTTGTAAGAGAGAAGTTATACGCAATATATGCATACATATATTTTCATTTATTGCTCTATCTACGTAGAGATTGATAAGATCTTAGGATTGTTCCTTTGTTGTCTTATTTGAAAGAGAGATGTTATGTTTAATATATATATGCTTTTTTAATTCATTGCTTTACTTACACCGATGCTCATAACATACATTTTAGCACACTTACCATTTCTGATGCCATCTGATTATTCTCCTGGGTTAAAATATAACCTTTTCTTTCATTAATGTGTATGTCACAATACCATTTGTGTACTAAGTAGTACCTCTCTTGTTATGACAGGGTTAAAGTGGGCATGACAATGCAGGCTATTTAAGCCCCTACCATGGAGAACGCTGTAACACTTTGTAGAAGCAAAAAACTAGCGAACCGCGTGTTAGAGTTGTTTGTTTCTGTCTCCTAACGCTTTCCGCAATTTAGTCAGGTGCGCCGGTGACGTCACTGGAGCTCGCTCATGAACGTATTTTGATGCCTGATATTGCTACTACTTGGGAATAATGACTCAGTTTGTTTTGGAGGAACCTTACGTATGATTATTTACCCAGAAGGACATTACTTTAGACCAAGAGAGTAGATGAAGTAGGCCATCTTTGATATTTACTTTTATAAACTTACCCATTTTATCTTCGATGTATGATGATAAAATATCGCATATAGCTAAGAGTTTAGACCTACCCCTGCATCTTATGTGTATAATGGAATAGGAGTCAATATGGCAAAAATTACGATTTGAGAATCTGTGGACCGTTGAGTTCATTTGGCTTGTCCATTGGCAGCCCATAATAGCTCTCCCATATTGGCTGAGAGTGATATTAGAACATAAGTAACCATAAAAGTACCCTATATATTTGTAATATCCCTCTTTATTGTTGTATATTAGACTGGAGGGATATTTACATCATTTGATTTTGGGGCTATTAATTTGGGAGCAGCTATTTGATCTTCAAATATAGTGCTGGGTATTAGTTCCACTCTGTCAAGTGTATACCGGACATACTGTAATTGGAGTGACAGAATCTTCATATAGTGTTGATTTTATTCATGTGTGCCTCTGTTGGATTTCAAATGTGACAATAAAGATGTATTTAATTTTAACTTTTGTGTCATTCTTGCTATATTTGGCATTTGACAATCCTTTCGTTCTCAGTGGTAGCTTTTATGAGCCTATACACTCATATTTTACCCCTTATAGGACAACTGTCCATTATAGTGACCCTTTTTGTGCTCTTTCTTTTTTCATGTAATATTTATTTGAGACAATAGAGTATTGAAGTGAGGTGAGTATGTCTTAGTACACATTTTATTAAAGTTGCATTTTGAAGGTCTCTGCTACGTCTTTTGAATTGACTTCAGTCTCGTTTGCTAGAACATGCTTATCAGACTCAGAAGTTTATTTTATAAACTCAAAACTTATTTTCGGAAAAAGTAGAATGGTTAACTCTTCATATGTTAAAAAGACATTCCATAAGTGTTTGTGTATGGTAATAGCAGGACAAATGGACAACCATATAATGGAAATTATAGATGGATATGACCTATTTCTTTTACCCAACAAAATGCATGACAATCTTGCTGTCTATCATTAGAGAGCTAAGTACAGCACTGGAAGCAATAGGTTATTTTTGGCGAGAAAGGTAAATTAAATGGAAAATAGTAAATTATGTATAGGTTTGAGTTTAAAGTAGATGTACAAGTTATTACTGAGGATATAGACAAAGAAGGGAGAAGACAAGAACTGCAAATGGGTGGGTGGACAGTGGATGGTTACACATACTATGTTGAGGGTCATTCCGAGCAGGATTGTCTGTGAATATTGAAAGAGTCATACATATGGGAGTTATCACCATATAATACAAATATGAGTAAGCAGTGGTAAAACAAGTCAAAGTTTGAGCTGTAAAATATTTCTGTTCAAGGACTGAGATATTTTGACATTATAGCTAATGATTTTCTATAAAAACAAAATAACAATGTTTAAAATATATTTTATTGAGTTTAAAGGAACAAGGAGAAATAAATTTGCATATATGTGTGAATTAAAGCATGTTTGCTATGATTGTGAAAGACTAGTGCATAGAGGAGAAGTGTAATTTTAATATGCATCTACTAAAGTGTAGAGAGCTACTATTTAGGCAAGTGTACCTGATAACTGTACAACTGGACCTTCAGTGGCTTCTTCCACTATAAACACTGACCTGGAGACTCCATAGCAAAACAGAGGGTAATGACATGGCACTATATGAGAGTAAATATAAGACTGAGCAGGGTAAAAGTGTTATATCCAGCATTTTGGTAACAAATACTGAAAATATTGATAATCTATTGAAAAAAAGGTTCTAAAAGTTCTTAATAAACCATGAATATAAAACGACTTTAATTTTAGCAGACTCTATAAGGGCACAAGTGAAATCATAATGGGCAAGCAGGGCTTCTAGATATACTTCTAAGCCGCCTGCTACTAAGCATGTGGGGGTGGTAAGATGTCAAATGCTAAAAGTTTATCTCATTAGTCAGCAAATCATTATTCCTTCTCCCTTTCCCTTATACTCCAGAATATGTGAGAAAAATTAGCACTTGCCAAGCTTCAAGCCAGCAGGAATTGGTGAAGATACAATGATGGAGTGCTTCAGACACAAGCAATGTCTGCTAAAACAATGTTTTGACTTAAAAATACTATGCTTATGGCTTACACAACTGTTAATGTTATTGTGTTTGATACTGCACAAACAATTGCAGTTTTCGCTTAACTACAGTATTGCTGTAAAGCTGAAATCAGTCGTGCAACAGATTAGTGCTAGTCTGGTCTAATCTTCTTTCCTTCCCTTTTCAATAATGTTTAACCATTTGTTTACCAGTTTGCTGGTTAAACCTGTCCACATATAACTTATTTGAGATTTTGGAGAATCCTTTTCTCTTTTGTTAATACTTTAAAGCTTTACAGACTGGAGTTGGTCACTGCAAATAATGCAGCTTTTCCTTCTCTCCTTCTGCGGATAACACAGTTCTACAGATTTACTTTTGTAGAATCTGATATGAATAGTTGTCACACATTGTCCCATCCACTGGTTGGTAGATCTCCAAAACAGATACAAAACATTCAAAGAATATTAAAATTATTTTTTTAAATAACAGAAAGTTTCAGAGTGGTTCTCATCTCATCAAGGTTTTATAATCTATAGCAGCATGATGGGATCTGTGTGAGTCTTGCAAATTAAGTGAAGTCCCAAGATATTGATGTATTCAGGTTTTATGCTGCAGGAGGCCTATCTAAACACATATGCCACCCCATTTATATTACTATACACATTCTCTGTTCATTAAACTGAGTATTTGTGCATAAACTTTTTGCATAACTCAAACCTGGGATGTATTAAGAAAACTGAAAAATGTGAAAGACCTAAAGAATTATACAGATTACAAATAAAAAGAGTAATACGTTTAAATTAATTAACCTAGAACTGTTAATTAACTGTTAAAAACTGACAATTAAAAAACTGGCACAAGAGATAGGGGAGGCAACACTAAATCCCCTTTAGCGTATTTATCATCTTTCTCTTTTTTTAGAACAGGATTAAGATGGTACTATAAAAAAAAAAAAAATATTAGAAGAGGGAAGGAAGGACAAAAATAGACAGAAGGAACCTGCACAATCCCTTCCCAGTCATGAGGACAACAAGTCAAAGGGATATGAAGGGTTTTATCATTTAACTAAGGGCCTCATTTAAATGTGATTTGCCAAATTGAATAGGGCTCTATATAAGCACATAGCATATATTTTTTACATAAGTTTTTCATTAGTGAACTTCTATCCAAAAGCAAGGTCTTCACTAAGTAAGAACTTCAGTAAAAAAAAATGCTATGTGCTTATATAGAGCCCTATTCAATTAGCCAAATCACATTTGAATGAGGCCCTAAGTATGTAAGAAACACTTAAAAGCTCTGTTTTTTCTGCCCAAAATCAACAAAATATCCCTTTATGGGTCTGCCCACTGAGTGCATGCCGACATAGGGCCATATTCTATTAGCTGCTCGCAAATGCCGCAAACTCACAAATTTGGCTGCGGGTGTTCTATTTTATAAATATTTTGATGTATTTTTATTGAATCCAGAATGCAAATTGCGACTGCAAGTCTGAACTCATAAACCCTGCCTTTTTAAGTCTGATTTCAAGGGGCATGATCGAATGATCTGACAATATTTATGCAAGGTTTGAAGAGAGAGGACTAAGCCCTTTTATTATTTATTTAGGAGAACTTAGAAGCAATACATTTTCCATATATAATTCTAAATGACCAAAAGCTGATATATCTAAGTGAGTTAACTACTAACATTTGCATAATTGTTTAAAGGGGGATGGAACAGACATCTTTTATTGTAGTTACTTGACTCCTATATGATAATTAAAGTAGAAGGAGGTAATTACATTGAACAATTGTACAAGTTTTTAATTTATGCAAATAAATTGATTTTTTATGTAAATTTCAGTGTACTTATTAATGTGCTCTAATCATCTTTGTACAATTTAATTTAAGCAAGCCCATAATTTACTTCTTAAACACTTGTAGTACGGATTAGACCAAGCCAAAAGTAAATGAGACCGTCATCATGACGTCAGTAAAACATGGAGTTTATACTTAAACTTCACTCAGAAACTACAAATGAATTAGTGTTGAGAAGTAAATGTAGCAATCGGACTCGCAAACCAGCAATGTAGAAATCAATAAAATTAATTAAAGCATCTGTTCTAGTCCATGCCGGTTCAATATCTATTAACCCCTTTAGTCCAAAAATCCTCATCACACAAAAAAAAAAACTTTAAAAAAATGTTTAATTGCATATTTGTGGTTTTAATACCTGTGTAATTAATAGTAATGTATTTCTATGCCTTCCCATATTTTTTAAGTACAGTATTGCATGTTTAATAGCTGTTAAGGCTCTAATAATTTATTAAAAAATGCCTTGTGAGTCCTCTTGATTGCTCAAAATATTTTTGAAACTTTTTTTTATTTGAGGGTTAGACTTTATTTGCGAGCTACGGGTCTAATAGTATATTGATTTTGTGTAACTTTAATTATTTAGAGCTCGTAATATTCAAGCTGTGCTAAAAGCAAAGGCGTTCTAAGGCTAGTTTTGCAGCTTTGGCTGGCCGGTAGTGATTGCGGGCGGTGAACTCAGAATCGGATTGCAAGTAGCTAATAGAATCTGTGTTCATTTTCAGAGCGGTTTTAAGTGTGTATAATTTTATGAATTAGGGAATAAAATAAGGCCCATAGACTCTGTAGAGCTGGATGTGCAGTTTAGTGTACTAACCTGTATGGAACAACATTGCAGAAAACATGCCGCAACATTTATACCTTTAAGATTTGTCAGCCTATGAGAAAGGATTTTGACAGATGCACATATAGCAGTTTTGTCCAAAGGTTTGACATTTTGTCCTAAATCTTAATTGAATACACTTAAAATAATTTGTGTAGTACAAAGCTTCTACTCAGGATTTTTTTCTAAACCTAGAGAAGAATCTACTGATAATTGGTGCAAACAGGAAATGCAAAAGCTAGAAAATGTATGCTTACTCCTTAAGGAACAAAATTATGATTTCTGTATATGATTAGTAACAAAATATAAGAACTAAGGACTCTATTCCATTGCTCCTGTAGTAAAAATCTAAGTGAAGTTGAACTTGCAAAACACTCCCTATCTGTCACATCTCACCCTTAAATATAAACCAAAAGAAATGCCAACTGACTGCTAGGAATGTTCATAGAATCTTAAATCCAGAGTGGCTGTCCATAATTATTTTCAAAATTGCTATCACATGCAATATATATATATATATATATATATATATATATATATATATATATATATATATATATATTAAATAAAAAGTACATCTCTGTTCACACTTGGATGTCTAAAGCAAGTTAAAAAACCTGCTTCCAGCTCACAGTTCCGAGAAAAACAGTTATTACACTGCATTCTATATATATATAAGCTCCCAGAAGGCCCTCTGGGTGCATGACATTTTTACACACTCATACCGTGTATCCCCCAGAGGTAATTAGGGGGCCTCTATCCATAACCATGGGGGTGCTATGGACCCCCAGAGCATTAAAATGACCTTATGGATCCCCATGGCAATTAAACTTAAGGACCCTCATGGTCCCTTACATAACGCCCTATACCATGGGGGTACTATATTAAACCCCCTTATTTTACATAAACCTAACCTCTATGATAGGAGTCACCATAGACCCCCAATGCATCCGAAGTACTACCAAAGGGGTCCTTATGGACCATATCTCCCCATGGGGGCTTCACCCACGAGGACACCTATAGTCCCTGCAACTACCCCGTCAATTAAATTATTTGAATACATAAAAATAAAAAAGATTTACAGAAAATAAAAAAAATATTACTTAAATTAATGAAGAACTACAGAAAAAAATGACAAACAAAATAATAAAAAGAGTAAAATAAAAATAAAAAAGCTAAACTTCCATAAAATAGAAAAATCTACACATGTTGGGGGGAAATTATACTTACCAACTCTTTGATGATCCTTCAGCGATAATCACTGACACCTTGGTTCTCATTCTTCAGTCCTGAATAAGCGGGCACATCCATTTTGCTAGTAGAAATTGGTATATGGGTTAATGTAAGGTATCATGGGGTCTATAGGGACACCATAGCTTTAGTACAGTGCCATAGGTTTTTCATTCTTTGCACAATGATTATGTAGTTAGTGTAATTTCCCTACTTACTTAAGTACATGTAATATATAGCTGCATTTCTTGTTTCCCTAGTATGACTATTATGCCAGTTGTAAAGATGTTTTGAATAAACATAATGCACATGGAATAAGGATTATTCACTATTGTACAGGGAAATCATTAATACAATGGAAGGAAGGGGTTCATCTAATAGAAGGAATAAACAATGGTGCGTGGTAGACAGACCTAGGTATGAGTCTTTACAGACTGGAAGGTAACGCCCGTGTATATGATGGAACTTGTTTTGGATGAACATGTTAGGCGTTTACTTGGATAATTGTGCTCTCACTATGAGTAAATAAATAAACAACACAAATTAAATAGGTTATAAGATGTAGTGAGTGAAATGATATTAAGGATTATAGTAAGTAGTAATCATGCATGGTTGTAATTGTCTATAATAGATAAGGAATTTTTCAGTAGAAGCCTCCTATCACAATGTTATAGAAGGGAAACGCATGAGATGCACTTTAGAAGCTTAGTAAATCCTTCTCCTACTGTTTATATGTGGAACAGTATTTTAATATGTTACCTTTGTGATATCTACAATAAATAAAAATGTGTTTAGAGAAACATGATGTCATACTTGGCATATATGGAATAATACATAGAACAATAATTTTCATGTTATTAGAAGCTACAGTTGTGCTCAAAAGTGTGCATACCCTAGCGGAAATTGTGAAATTTTAGCATTTTGACTGATCATGCAAAACAAATGTCATTTATTGAAGGATATGCAGCCATTTCTTATAACAAGTTTACATACCATTGAATGTTTGGCCTTATTACAGACACACAAGGTGACACACACACGTTAAAATAGCAATTAAAGGTTTCATTTACCACATCTGTGGCTTTTTAAATTGCAATTAGTGTCTGTATATGAATAGTCAATGAGTTTGTTAGCTCTCATGTGGGTGCACTGCACTGCACAGGTTAGATACTGAGCCATAGGAGCAGAAAAGAACTGTCAAAAGAGCTGTGTAAGAAGGTAATGGAACTTCATAAAGATGGAAAAGGTTATAAAAATATATCCAAAGTTATGAAAATGCCAGTCAGTACTGTTCAATCACTTATTAAGAAGTGGTATATTCTGAGATCTCTTGATACCAAGCCAAGATCAGGTACACCAAGAAAGATGGCAGCCACAACTGCCAGAAGAATTGTTCGGAATACAAGGAAAAACCATCAGGTAACCTCAGGCGAAAGACAGGTTGCTCAGGAAAAAGATGGTTGGGTGTTTCAAGAAGCACAATACGACAACACTTGAACAAAAATGAACTGCATGGTCGAAATGCCAGAAAGAAGCCTTTAATGCGGCAATGGCACAAAAAGCCTGGTTACAATATGCCTGACAACAACTTGACATGCCTCACAACTTCTGGCAAACTGTAATCTGGAATGACAAGACCAAAATAGAGCTTTATGGTCACAACCATAAGCGCTATGTGTGAAGAGGCGTCAACAAGGCCTATAGTGAAAATAATACCATCCCCACTGTGAAGCATGGTGGTGGCTCACTGATATATTTTTTTTGGGGGGGAGCTCTAAAGGCACAGGGAATCTTGTGAAAATTGATGGCAAGATGAATGCAGCATGTTATCAGAAAATACTGGCAGACAATTTGCATTATTCTGCACAAAGACTGTACATGGGACTCTCCAGCATGACAATGATCCTAAGCACCAGGCCAAGTTGACCCTCCAGTGGTTACAACAGAAAAAAAGGTAAAGGTTGTGGAGTGGCCATCACAGTCTCCTGACCTTAATATCATAAAGCCACTCTGGGGAGATCTTAAACGTGTGGTTCATGCAAGACGGCCAAATACTTTGCATGACCTGTAGGCATTTTACCAAGATGAATGGACAGCTATACCACCTGCACGAATTAGGGGCCTCATAGACAACAATTACAAAAGACTGCACGCTGTCATTGATGCTAAAGGGGACAATATGCACTATTAAGAACTAAGGGTATGTAAACTTTTGATCACAGCCATTTGGGTGATTTCTGTTATCATGATTTAAAAAGGACCCAATAAATGGCTTTATATGATCACTATCCTTCAATAAAATACTTTTTTTTTTTTTTTTTTTGCATGATTAGTCATATTTTCAAAATAAATGCCAAGATTTCACAATTTCTGCCAGTGTATGCACATTTTTGAGCACAACTGTATATGTCAAAATGCTAAATTAGCTATCCTACTGTTCTTCTTAATGAATAACACTTATGACAAACACAATATATTAAACATTTTCTAATGTATAATATAGATCATTTCATTATATCTTTAATTTGTTGATTTTGAGCAGATAAATACTGTAAAGAAAGATGGCAAAGAAGGAAAATAACAAAAAATATAGGCAGTGTTCAGCAATGGACTGAGTGAGTGGTGTGTTTTTGAGAAAGCTACCGCGAAACCAGGCCCTGGTCAGACACACCACTGCATACCTAACTGACTGAACCTAGAGTCTAAGGATTCAGGGTTATGATGTGCTGGCCCTGTAAGGAATTCTCCTGTCAAACTTGTAATGATGTCTGCAGTGTAAGGCTCCCGCGACAGGGTCCCCTCTCGGAGTCTGAAGTGCAGGACAGAGGAGAGGATTACAGCCTGTGCTGTATAAACGCCATTCACGAAGGCAGGCACTGTGAGCACGCTATCACAAAGATAGATGCAGTGAGTACAGCCCAAGGCTCTTTACTACTATTCTACACGTGAGGCAGGGTTTTATGAGATACTAAACACAGGTCCATTATTTTATAGGTATGATTTTAGCTCTTATGCTATCCTATGATTTTATGTAGGATAGTTTCGACACTTTATTAATTTAATATTGGTAATTTCTACAATTTTTGAATATTTGTTTATTCTGAGCATCCACAAATATCAATGTATTAATATTGTATTAGAGTATCATTGTATTTAAGATTCTCATAAACCTTTCGTATATCCGTGCATTCTGAGCATCCACATATACCACTGTGTTAATACTGTATCAGAGTATTATTGCATTTAAGATTTTCATAAACTAGTACTGTATATTTTATTACTTACTATATACTTATTCACATAGGCACTTTATTAATAACTTTATAGACACTTTATACTATGGCTCTTGTGTATTGTCTCTAGGGTCAGTATCACATATATAGTTGTGAGCATTGTGGGTTGTTGCTAACGCTTGCCACAGTTGCTGGCAAGGACCACCAAAGGCTCTCCTTGCACTGGTGTAGATGAGAGCCATAGGCACTTATCCCTATGACCCGTACGACTTAGGCAATGAACGCCGAAGGTGCTCAGTGCGCTGGTGGAGATTAGAGCCGTAGGCGCTCATCCCTACGACCCGCACGACTTTGTCAGTGAGCGCTGAAGGCACTCACTGCTCTGGTGGAGATGAGTGTCATAGGCGCCCAGCCGTATGACACTCGGGACTACAGATCAACAGAAATCTCAATTATACAATTCACAATGCGACACTCGTAGCAGTTAGAAAAAATTGTGTGAAAAATTTGCTTTGAAAAATCACGGCTCGTAACACACATGGCAAAGGAAAGCGTGACTTAGAAACGAGCCACGGGACTTAGAAAGAAAAAATACGAGGTTGAAAAAATACGAGCTTGATGGCCGAACCGCACACATCCAAAAAAAAAAAAAATATACAAATAACATTTTAATTTTTATTAAAAAAATATCACACACAGCAAGTCAGGTTGCACGCAAATTTAAACACAATTTGCCAATTTCGGCACTTGAAAATCGCCTAAGCAACAAAAAAATGGCGGCTGAAAAAAAACTAAATGAGGCTACACGACCCCTAAACACACAAAACACATCCAGGCACATGAGACTTTTACCCAGGAACGTACGAGGTACAATCCGAAGTAAAAAAAATAACAAGTTAACGGCCGAACCACGCACATCCCCCCCCCCAAGAAAAAACACTAATAAAAGAAAAAAAGAAAAACATTACAAAAACATCATACACAGCATGGGGGGACAGCAAGGATGTCTGGGACTGAGGTTGCACGCCAATTTAAACAGAATTTGCAGACTGTCGGAACTCAAAAATCGCTAAGCAACAAAAAAAAATGGCGACCGAAAAACACTAAATCGATGCTACAACACCCCTAACCACGCAAAACACTGCAGGCACATAAGACTTTTACCCAGGAACGTACGAGGTACAAAATACGCAATCAGGAAGGACGGAAAATGCTCGAGAGCCGCGTAATACATACACAATCGGCGCCATTTTACAACACTAACTTGCAACTAATAACATTACCATTCTAAAATGCCGCTTTACCCAACTAAACAAATGGTTTGGCCTCGCGCACGCAGCCTATTTATATGGCACACTTGCCACATTGCTGACACTTTCTCCTCAGGTCAGCAACAGTCCAAATGTACATTGTATGCAGCAGGAAAATCAAAATAGATTGTTAGCTCTTCAGGATATTGATTGCTGGATATATTACTTAGAAATATGTAAAGCATATTAATGTATTATTTAATTAATTAATTAATTATTATTAAAAAAATACATATATAAAAAATAAAAATAGCAGAGGAGAGGCTTGTAATGAGCGCTGAAGGTGCTCAGACCACCTAAAGTACACAAGGGAGAGGCTCGAAATGAGCGCCAAAACTCAGAGGACCAAAAGCCTTACATTGTGTGGCAAACAGCATTACCTGCCTTACAATTTTATGACCTTCATTTTTTGACGGGCAATGCGCTAGTTCACATTATATTATATAGGTAATTTTACCTGTATATCTTTATAATCATATTTAGTATAGGCTATTATCCCTTAGCACTATTTTTTTTAGCACTATATGCACTGATTCATTTATTTCCCCCTTTATTTTCACAGCATTAATTCTGTCCATATGTGTATATAGATTCTCTGGTTTTATAGCTAATGGTATCCCATTATACAAAATGTCTTATTCTATAAAATTTTAAATCAGCGTTATTTAGTACTTTTATTCTCTCTTTTTAAATATTTTGTATAATGTATTACAAAGTGTTAGAGGGAGACAAAAACTTTGTATGTTTAATTTTTACTTTACTTTTTACTTTATTTAATATTTTGTTTTATATATAATATTTATGAAAATTATTTTATTATTTACTAGCGACTTGCCCGTCAAAAATGACGGGGCAATATAAAAGTGTTGAAATGCTGTTTGTCACACAATGTGAGTGTACTGTGTGCCTCAACTATATAGACCCCTAGCACACTAATGAACCCATGTAATAACACTATAAGTGCCATGGGGGTCATCCAAATTAGTGCACATTTACATACAATAAAGAAACATTCTAAATATTCTACATTAACCTTTCCAGCATGGCCCCTGTTAACAATAAACATTAGATTACTACACATGAATACACACACAAAACAAAATAAACATTATATACATTGAACTTACCTGTGCGCGATGTCCCTGTGCTCCTCCTCTTCTGCCCCAGCTGGACCCTGGAAGAATCTAAAAAAAAAAAAAAAAAAAATAACGGAGGTCCGCACTTGCGGATTTACCCGTCGCTAATGAGCCCCCTAGAGCCTTTTCCGGAAGAAAATTGTCAATGGCGCCTTCTGAAACGCTGTCTATCAAATTTTAGCCAATCAGAAGGTGTCAATGTGTGAGCCAATCAGAATGGGATACACCCCATATCCCATTCTGATTGGCTAATGCACCTGTCAATCTTGTTTTAAACCAATCAGAAGGCTATATTGCCTTCAGCCAATCACAATGGGATACACCTCCATGGGGGGATTGGCTGGAGGCATCTGCCATTCTGATTGCCTGCAGTGAGAACAGCCAATCAGAAGGCGATATTCCCTTCAGCCAATCCCAATGGGATACACCCTCACGGGTGATTGGATGAAGTCATCTTTGCCTTCTGATTGGCTGTTGTCACTGTCAATCAGATTACAGCCAATCAGAAGGCGCTGATGTCTTCCGCCAATCACCCTGTAGGTGTGTATCCCATTGTGATTGGCTGAAGGGAATAGCACCTTCTGATTGGCTGTTGTCACTGTCAATTAGACTGCAGACAATCAGAATGCGTAGATGCCTCCAGCCAAACACCCAGTGGGGGTGTATACCATTGTGATTGGCTGAAGGCAATAAAGCCTTCTGATTGGTTTAAAAAAGAGTGACAGGTGCATTAGCCAATCGGAAGGCGTCATTGCCAATTTTCTTCTGGAAAAAGCTCTAGGGGCTCATTAGCGTTGGGGAGTGTGGACCTCCGTTATTATAAAAAATAATTCTAGAGCATGGATTCTTCTATGTATGTATGTTAGATAGGATTTAATGTATTTTAGATAGTGGGGTTTGTATGTATGTATGTTAGATAGGATTTAATGTATTTTAGATAGTGGGGTATTGTATTTGATTTGATTTGTATTGTATTGTCATGTAATGTATATTTTCTGTATGGGCCTCATTCTATTACCGGCCGTAGGAGATGCGGGGCCGCAAGGACCGTCCGCAAGCTATTCTGCTATTCTATTCCCCTCCGGCCGGGGATTCCGGCAGGCTTGCGGCCGGCGCCTTGCTATCCCTTGCAGCCGCACGCGCCACAGGAAAGCCTTTCATCTAAAACGGCCGCAAGAGTTTCGGCCGCAAGAAAAGCCCGGTTGCTATTCTATTGCTCCGGGAATCTCTGCAAGGCTAAAAGCGAGCCGCAGCTTACTTGCAGGAAAAAGGTCCCGCTAGCACCAATTAAGCACATTATAAAGCCAAAATAAAGCCATCCTGCACTCTGAGGAGACTAAAAAGTGATTGTAGGTGTTAGCAAAAATAGCACAACATTCCCCTACACTCAAATCCATAAAAAACATATTTTTTAATTTATGTCCAAAATCCATGTAAAAAGTCCAGAGTGCTTGGAGCACCTCAGACCCGGCCACGCTGCGGCCGGAAAATAAACAGTTAATGTAAACTCGGATTTGGGCTGATGTGCAAGCTTGAGAGGGGGGTTTACTATTAATCCTCATGTCCCCCAATATGATCCCTAGCATTTACAGAGCTTTACAGTGCTGTCTTGAATTTATTTTTGACTTTAAAGATTTCTGAGCTTACAGCCGGTTGCAAGATATACGGCCGGCCGTAAGAGGAGATCCGTAAGAGGGCCGTTTAATAGAATTGCGAGGTAACGGAACCCCCGCAAGGAATCGCAGCCTTGCGGCCATTTTACGGCCGATAATAGAATGAGGCCCAATGTATTTAATTTCCAGGTGTGTAATTTTTTTTTATTTTCTGGGGGGGGGGGGGGGGGGGGTGTTGTAATGTAGGTTTTATTATTTTCCGTAATAAGTGGGTTGGGGGGTTATTAGGGGGTAGGTAGGTAGTGTAGGATAGTAGTCTAGGTGTTAATAAGTTAGTGTACAGGGGGGTTATTTTAGATTTAATGGTTTATTGAGTGGGTATAGTGCAGTGTAGTGTTTGTACTTAGTATCATGTTATGGGACTGATGGGATTAAACACAGGCTTATGAGGGTCTGTATAGACCCCCATAAGAGGCCGTGTTAAATAGGCTTTGATTGGAATAAATCGTCCCAGTTAGGCTTCAATAGGCCCAGTTATGGTTACGATACGTTAGGGTTAGGATGACCCTCATGGCACAAATAGTGTTATTACATGGGTTAATTAGTGTCCTATAGGGATCTGTATAGATCCCTATCGGACTGATAGAGTTAATTATTGGCTTATTGGGGTCTGTATTGACCCCCATGAGCGACAGGGTTAATTAAGGACTTATGGGGGTCTTCATTGACCCCCATGGGTGACAGGGTTAAATAAGGGTTTATGGGGGTCTGTATTGACCCCCATGAGTGTCAGGGTTAATGAAGGGCTTATAGGGGTCTATATTAACTCTTCATTGACCCCCATGAGTTACAGGGTTAATTAAGGGATTATGGGGGTCTGTATTGACCCCCATGAGTTTACAGGGTTAATTAAGGGCTTATGGGTGTCTGTATTGACCCCCATGAGTGACAGGGTTAATTAAGGGATTTTGGGGGTCTTCATTGACCCCCATAAGTGACAGGGTTAATTAAGGGCTTATGGTGTCTGTATTGACCCCCATGTATGACAGGGTTAATTAAAAGATTATGGGGGTCTGTATTGACCCCCATGAGTGACAGGGTAAATTAAGGGATTATGGGGGTCTGTATTGATCTCCATGAGTGACAGGTTTAATGAAGGGCTTATGGGGGTCTATATTGACCCCCCATGAGTGACAGTGTTAATTAAGGGATTAAGGGGGTTAATTAATGGATTATGGGGGTCTGTATTGACCCCCACGAGTGACAGGGTTAGTTAATGGATTAAGGGGGTCTGTATTGAGCCCCATGAGTGGCAGGGTTAATTAAGGGCTTATGGGGGTAGGAATTGACCCGCATGAGTGACAGGGTTTATTAAGGGATTATGGGGGTCTTCATTGACCCCCATGAGTGACAGGGTTAATTATGGGTTAATGGGGGTCTTCATTAACCCCCAATGTGTGACAGGGTTAATTAAGAGATTGTGGGGGGTCTGTATTGAACCCCATGAGTGACAGGGTAATTAAGGGATTATGGGTTCTGTATTGATCCCCATGAGTGACAGGGTTAACAAAGGGCTTATGGGGGTCTATATTGACCCCCCATGAATGACAGTGTTAATTAAGGGATTAAGGGGGTCTTCATTGACCCCCATGAGTGACAGCGTTAATTAAGGGATTATGGGGGGATGTATTGACCCCCATGAGTGACAGGGTTAATTAAGGGCTGATGGGGGTCTGTATTGACCCCATGAGTGACAGGGTTAATTATGCACTTATGGAGTTCTGTATTGACCACTATGAGTGACAGGGTTAATTAATGGATTATTGGGGTCTGTATTGACCCCCATGAGTAACAGGGTTAATTAAGGGCTGATCGAGGTCTTTATTGACCCCCATGAGTGTCAGGGTTAATTAAGGGATTAAGGGGGGTCTGTATTGACCCCCATGACTGACAGGGTTATTAAGGGATTATGGGGTCTGTATTGATCCCCATGAGTAACAGGGTTAATTAAGGGCTGATGGAGGTCTTTATTGACCCCCATGAGTGTCAGGGTTAATTAAGGGATTAAGGGGGACTGTATTAACCCCCATGAGTGACAGAGTTAATGAAGGGCTTATAGGGGTCTGTATTGACTCCCATGAGTGACAGGGTTAATGAAGGGTTTATGGGGGTCTGTATTGACCCCCATTAGTGGCAGGGTTAATTAAAGGATTATGAGGTCTGTATTGTCCTTATGAGTTACAGCGTTATTTAGCTGCTGATGGGGCTCTGTATAGAGCTCTATGAGTGATAGGGTTCATTTTTTTTATCGCGGGTCCTTTACAGACCTTTACAGTCCTTTAAGGACCCGCAAGGTGAGAAATTTGAATTTTGATTCCATCGGGGGTCCCCGATTGCGTGTGTTAAGGGACCCCCACTGCGAGGGTTAATGTGGGGTTAATGTGGGGACCCCCCAGCATTGGTGGGTTAATTTTATGTGCCGGTGGAGGTACTTAAAGTACCCCCGCTGCCGGCCTTAACTGTTTGTGTGCCGCGGGCCCTTTAAGGACGCATGGCAGGGACTTGAGACCTTTTAAATGTAGTGGGGGACACGATCGTGACCCCCACTGCAAGGGTTAATGTCGGGAAAATGCCAATAGGCTTAATGAGGGCACACATTGGGGGTCCAATAGGACCCCTGTAGCAAGGGGTTAATGCGGGGTTCCGAGCATAAGTCAGATTTCTTCAAGGGGTTAATGTGGGATTCCAAGCTTATCTAAGATCTCTTGGCTAAGTTGTACGTGGCTGGCAGTGTTTTGGGCGGTCCAGGGTCGTGGAGCCTCGTTTTCATTTCTTTTAGCCGACATTTTTTTTCTCGCTTAGCCTATTTTCGAGTGCCGAAACTGGGGATTTTTTGGGTTAAATTAGCGTGTAACCTCACTTCTAGACATCTTGGCTGTCCCTCTGTGCTGTGGTGAGTGTTTTTTTATTATTAGTGTGTTTTTTTGTGTTTTTGTGTTTGCGCAGTTCAGGGGGTTTGTGCGTTGTTTTGCAACCTTTGGTATTTTTTTTCTCTAAGTCCCACGGCTTGTAATGTTGGCTAGCAGGCAAAAAAGGAGAGGAGTCGGGGAAGAGAGACACAGGGGAGGGAGAGGAGGAGGGGAAGAGAAAAACAGGGTAAGGAAAGGAGAAGGAGAAGAGAGACACAGGGTAAGGAGAGGAGGAGGGGAAGAAAGACAAAGGGGAAGGAGGAGAGGAAGAGAGACACAGGAGAAGGAGAGGACTAAGTGCTCGCTTTGCGAGTGTCCGCATTTGCAGCCAGAACTGCGTCCTTCGCTTTGCGAGGGACACAGTTCTTGCGAGCTCGCAAAGCGTGATAACGTCTCGTAGTTTGAAAACTATTATATGTGATTGTACCATTATATGCTAATTGCTCAAGAGATAATAAATATCAATAATCAGCATTCCAACAGATGGCAATAGCTAACATATAGCAAATGTCTAAAATGCACAGGCAGTGTGGAGCCACTATGCCAAAGGGACGTCAGATTTAAGGATTGTAAATAAAGATCTGAATCAAATGTGTTCTGTGGATGAAACAATAAAGCATTAATTGAATAGGAAGGAAGGTGTTGACTTGATAATCAACATCTCTGACTTTAACCTTTTAAAAGAACACATAGAAATTACATATATAGTTGTGAGCATGCGAGATGTTGCTAACGCTTGCGGGCTCGCTGCGCGAAGGGTCCGCGAGGGGCCGCATTTGCGGTGGTGGAGGCTCCAACGTCGGCTGTGTTTGTACGCAAATGCAGACCCTTGCAAAGCGAGGGGCTGCATTTGCGGTGGTGGACGATCCAACGTCGGCTGTGTTGTTAACACACACAGAAAAAAACCTTGAAGGCGCCTCACACGCGGTTAACACACACACGCACGACTTAGAAAAAAATAAACTGCGTCGTACACGGAAAAACCAACTGCGTCCCTCGCAAAAAAAATACGTCCGCCTCGCAAAAAAATACGGCCGCGAAACGACCCGTTACCAACACGCAAAACCGTCCGAACAAAGCGCGCATGAAAACATCAGAAACACAAGAAATAAACACAACGAACACATAAAAAGCTTACTTACAGCAAAAGTTAATTTACACGTCCATTTAAGTCCAAAAAAGTTTAAATTGCCGAAAATCACCTAAGCAAGAGAAAAAATGGCCGCCGAACAAAACGAAAACGAGGCTACAGACGTAACTTTACTGCAGTGACTCGCAAAACTGAAACACATACTATGCGGTATGTACCACACTAATATTAACCACCATTTTGAAAACTACTACGCATAAAATGGCGGATGGAACGCAAATTGTAAGCTGGAACGCAAATAGCGCATGCGTATTGCGTTCTAACGGTCTGAGGCACTTGAAAGTTTATAAATACTGACTACTTTCCAGAAAATTCTACATTTCTACTCAGGTGACTGCTGTTGTTACTTCAGAACAGAATTGTTTACTAATTTCCTACTTTACATTGTGCAAATTACAACTGAGAGGTAAGCTATAATATATTACATTTTATTATCAAGACAGGACAAAAAAAAAATGTAACTATCAAACTGTGATTCATGTATAGTGACATGTGACACGCACATTTATGTGTATAGCCCTACAACAAACTAATGTTAACCCAAACTAATTAAAGAAGTATATTTAAATGACATAAAAAAAAAAACAACTTTAACTATGAAAATGTGATTTATGCATAATGATATGTCACACGCACATATATGTGTATCATGTATAGTGACATGTGACATGCACATTTATGTGTGTAGGCCCTAAAACAAACTAATGTTAATTGAAACTAATTAAACAAGTATATTTAAATGACATTAACTCATAGCAAAAAATTATATGATACTAATACATATGTAACCTAAAGCTGAATCTTTCCCCTTTTCTTCCTATTTAAACAGACTCTGCATCAACAGCGTCACTCAAGAATTTGCACCGTGCACTGTGAACCAGAATCCATTACATATATAGTTGTTAGCATACGAGTCGTTGCTCGCGCTTGCGGGCTCGCGTAGCCACAGCTACTGGAAAGGAGCGCCGAAGGCGCTCCTTGGCAGCAACTGCGGCCCTCGCAAAGCTCTTTGACAGCAACTGCGGCCCTCGCGAAGCGGCCGACCCTCGCAAACTTTACGTCGCAAAGTATATTAATTTATTAATGTATTATCTATTTCATTATTATACACCAAACAGCATTAGCTCACTTACAATTTCATTGCCGTCATTTTTTGACGGGCAAGTCGCTAGTACTTAAAAAAAGGGCTGACCTTTGTACCAACAGCCAAACCGGTACTCTTTGATAATGTTAAGAACCTAAACCTCTTTGCACGTAAACTTGCCCTCCAAAAATATTTCAGTAAAAGGAAAAAGGAAAACAAGATCACTAATGAGTTCAGGCCTTGAAGTGACGGATATGGATACAGTGGATATACTGATATTGCTCTTTGAGGAGCAAGTTGATAATGCAGAAATGACTCTGTTTGATAAATTTGTTGAATCAAGTAAATTCACACCATCCTTTTCAGAGTTTGCAAATATTTTAATCTTTCAACATCTTGTTACCTCAGACCAGGAAAAAGGATATTCAAATAGCCATGGAGGGGCATATGACAACCGAACTTATCTGCAACGTAAAGCATTGAAGGAATTAAAAGATTGCTCTTCAATTGTAATTAAGCCAGCAGATAAGGGTGGAAATCTGGTGATTCTGAACACAGAGGAGTATGTTAATATGTGTGAAATGATCCTAATGGACCGAGAGACATACCATCTGTTGCCCTCTGATCCGACAACACTGTTTAGGAATGAGCTTAAGAAGATATTAGAACATGCAAAGAATTATGGACTCATTATACAAGCACAATTTGAATACCTTCTGCTCTCTAAGCCAATAATTTCAACTTTTTACGCCCTTCCAAAGGGGCACAAACAAAACCGACCAATGCCGGGAAGACGGATTGTGTCAGGTGTTAATAACCTGATACAAAATATCAGCAAGTATGTGGATAATTACCTATGTCCGTTTTTCAGCTCTTTGACATCTTATATCAAAGATACTCTTGATACATTGAAAATATTTGATGAACTGACAGTATCCCAACATACTCTTATTGCAAGCATTGATATGGAAAGCCTATATAGCTGTATTCCCCATTAATTGGAGATACAGGCAGTGGCCTATTTTCTTCCGTTATCAAGGCGGGACCAGACACAGAAAAATCTATTTGTTCTAGAGCTGTTAAGGTTCATCCTAACAATTAACTATCTTGTCTTTAATGGCAAATTCTTCCACCAGTCCAGGGGAACAGAAATGGGCACGCCAAGTTATGCCAACTTATACCTGGGCTGGTGGGAGGACACAATAGTTTTTGCTGAAACAACAGATGAATTTACTATGTTCATTACACTCTGGATCCGATATATAGATAATGTCTTGCTGCTATGGGACAAGACTATATCTGACTTCCTAGATTTTGTGAAAAGTTGAATGTTAACAATATTGGCTTGAAATTTACCTATGTCATTGATGCCGAGAACATAGCATTCTTGGATCTCCAGGTTTGTAAGGACACTGACGGGAATATTACCAGGAAAGGTTTTCAGAAACCTGCTGCCACAAATTCACTGCTTGAATGGACTAGCTGACATCCCAAATGGCTAAAGCGGGGTATTCCAACTGGGCAGTACCTTCGGATTTGTCGTAATTGCTTCATCTTGATGGACGAAAAGATCTGCAAAATCGTTTTAAAATGAGAGGCTACCCCAATCGTTGTCTTAAAATGGCATACAAAAGGGCACTCAACTCCGAACGTAATCAATTACTGTAAACACAGCAAAAAAATGCATAAGAAGAGTTCCATCATGCCAATAATTATGTATTCAAGTATTTGGGAAGAACTTCAGGAGATCCTTAACACATTTTGGCAAGTCCTATTGATTGATAGGGACTTGTGTCCAAGTATTACTAAACAACTGTCAATTACATTTAGACGATCACCAAGTTAAAAAGATATGTTGGTACATAGTCACTTTCAGAGAGCTGCTAAATCATCCTGTTGGCTAACTCCGACAAAAGGATGCATTAAATGTGGACGATGTGCCGAGTGCAAATTTGTCCCCCAGGCAAAACATTTTAAGCATCCTATGAATGGAAGTGAATACATGATCAAGAGATTTTTCAACTGCTCCCCTATAGGCGTGATATATGTGATTGTCTGTTCATGTAAAAAGATATATGTGGGGAAAACCTGTTGACAATTTTGACGCAGAATATGGGAACATATATATAGAATTGAAAGAGAGGCAGATACCAGATTTCTAGACATATCAGAAACTGCCATAACAAAGATGTGACTCCTCTGAAATCTATGCAATTGACTGCGTCATTGCCAATTTAAGAAAAGGGAACTTGGATAAAACCCTCTTACAAAGGGAGTCCTGCTGAATTTTTTAATTGAAGTCGCAATCGCCAGAAGGCCTAAATGAATGCTGTTCTTTTAAAACCTTCTTATGACAAATTTAAAATTTAGACAAAAAGAGGTGCTTATCTGAGAACGAAAAATACCTCAGTGGGTTTTTTCTATAGGTCTGGTTACCTACTCAGAGAGCAACCTCTTTTAGCTCACTTGTGCCCTTCACAGGGAGAAATATCCTGAAGCATATCTGTCTGGTCTCACTCAGAAGAGTGATCAAGTCCCGAAATACCAGGCAATTCTCCCTGAACAGGAGAAACAGCAAACCCCAGATGCGTTTCGGCCTCTATGGGCCTCATCATTGAGGTGCAGCTGTACTCCCTAAGGCACCTTATGGGTGATAGGGGGAATCAGACATGGACTCCTTGCTCACTGTGCCTTAGGGAGTACAGCTGCAACTCAATGACGAGGCCCATAGAGGACAAAATGCATCTGGGGTTTGCTCTTTCTCCTGTTCAGGGAGAATTGCCTGGTATTTTGGGAATAGATCACTCTTCTGAGTGAGACCAGACTGATATGCTTCAGGATATTTCTCCATGTGAAGGGCACAAGTGAGCTAAAAGAGCTTGCTCTCTGAGTAGGTAACCAGACCTACAGTATAGAAAAAACCCACTAAGGTATATTTCATTCTCAATTGAGCACCTCTACTATTGAACCCCCTTTTGCACTGTGGAATATTGATGACTGTATTATTACTTAAAGCAAATGAATAGCCTTTAGTCACCCTATTGTTTTGGGAGTGGAATACAAGTTTCATACTATTTAGTATGCTACCTAGATAGTGATAGTTTGTCTGTTGGTTTGTATGTTTGTGTCCTGTGTCTCTTCCCCTACCTCTCACATGCCCTGTCTCATACCCCTCCTCTCACTCCCCTGTGTTACTTCACCCCCTCATCTCCCTCCCCTGTGTCTCTTTCCCTCCACCTCTCCCTCCCCTGTGTCTCTTTCCCACCTGTGTCTCTTCCCTACCTCTCCCTCTCCTGTGTCTCTTTCCCCCTCCCCTTTGTCTTCATATTTTTGTTCTGTTTCTAGCTACTGTATATCTTGCAAAACAGCCCAAACGCCTCTCCCCATGATACAAGGAAACAATTAAAAAAAATACAAATTTGTATGGATATTTATAACCATGTCTGTCACCACCAGCATATTAGTCAGTAAGCAGAAAAGCAGGTTATGTTTCAAAATCATTTATAGTTTGTATTGCTTCCATCATTAGGAATGTCTCTGGAGGCAGAAATTATGTATTTGTTCCACACCCACACTAGGAATAGCTATTATAAATCAAAGGTGCCCAACAGGCAGACAACACTAATCCACAGAAAATAAAAAGAGGTAGCAGATCGAGAGCTGTATAGGTGGGTAAATTCTGTTTACATTTTTGACACATAAATGATGTGCAATGCCTTAAAGTTAAAAGACAGAATAATATTATATGCTGTCACATTCTCTTATAGTCACAAACCAGTTTCCAAATGTTTCATTATTCTAGAATCCAAACATTTTTAGCTCTTTTGCTGTTTATTGTTATTAGTACAGTGAAATCTATTCTATATTAAAACAGTGTATTGTCTTAGCTGTAATTACACTCAATTTTCCTCTCACCTCTGTCAGTCTCTTAGCAGTGTCACTTAATAAGAACTCTTTGGGGTATAGCAATCATTGCTAAATCCCTCTGATGGAAGCTGGACTGTTTAAACAGCATTAGAGGTAACGTAGCTGGCATTTGTACACTAGATGTTCCCCAGTGTAGTTAAACATTTGAAACAGTTTATTGAGCACTAAAACCAAAAGACAACACGCTTTTGTTACATTTACACACACCCTCTTTCAGATACGACAAAGAAATAAACCCTTCCTATACGCCTTTAAGTGAGTTACAGATTACAATAATGCAATAGTTGGAACCTTTGAGAATGTAGTATTTATTTATTTTATTATTTATCCCTTTATACTAACTTTTTTTGTGGATGTTATAGCACCACAATCTATCAAACTATAGGACATAGAGTACAAGAACAAAAGGAATACAATCTTGCACAAAAGCTAATTATTAAGAATTTGTTAAATAGAAGTAAAATACTGTATCATAAAATGTGGAAACCGTATTAAACGTACTGTATATGTGAATCTCCAACATGTATAATGTATAATTCACTTTTCAGTTCATAGTTTTTAATCCTTCATTGTGAATTTATATGCATAGTTGATGTTTTTAAATGCACAACTTGTAGAATACTGAATATGTTTAATATTTGTAAAGAAAAAAGCAGCAGAGAAAATAGAAGAAACAATAAAAAAGGCAAGTAATATATAAATATAACTAGGTAAAAGGGAGAATAAAATTAAATATATCTGGTTATACATACTATAGCAGTTAAGATAATATCAGTAATATCAGATAAAATGTTATAATATGCACCTAATAAGCATAAGTTACAGTAATCGAAATGTAGTAAACATGAGATAGATTAATATATGTTAAAGGTCTGTGGGTGATAATAGTAGAAATATATATAACATGAACTATTAATAAAAAATAAATAATTTATAACTCATTTATTATGATATTGCTATTATTTAATATGTTTATAATGCTTGTATTTTATGTTTAATATATAATAATAATAATAATTATTATTATTATTATCATTATTATTATTAGCATTGTCATGCCATGCAGTGCCTGTGATTACCCCCATATTCTGTTGTTTATTATTACTATTACTAGCGACTTGTCCGTCAAAAAATGACGATCAATAAAAGAAAGTGTTGAAATGCTGTTTGACACACAATGTGAGTGTACTGTGTGCCTCAACTATATAGACCCCTCTAACACACTAATGAACGCATGTAATAACACTATAAGTGCCATGGGGATCATCCAGGACCCTCATGACCCAAAGTGTAAGCACCACACCATTTTAACCCGGTCACTTATGGGGGTCTATCCAGACCCTCATAAGCCTCTATTTAACCCCATCAGTCCCATAAGGGTATATTATGACCATTATGGGCCTGTTACAACCCAACATTAACCACATAAGTGCCATGACAGTCCTCAAGGACCATCATGACACTAAGTATAAACACTACACTGCACTATAGCCCCCCAATAAAACATTAAATATCAACTAAACAACCTCTACACTAACCTATTAACACCTACACTACCTACCTACCTACCCCCTAATAACCCCATCCCCACCACTGTAATTACAGAAATCAAAAAAACTAGTCTTCAAAAATCAAAAATCTTCATTACATAAAATAAAAAAAACTAAAATCACCAAAAATAAAAAATGTACATTACAGAAAAAAAAAAAACCTAAGTCACAAAAATAAAAAAGGAACATTACAGAAAATAAAAAAATACATTACAATACAATACATACAATATAATACATTCAATTACATACAATACAATTACATACAATACAATTAAATACAATACAATATAATTAAATACAATACAATACACCCCTATCTAATATACATCCCCCTATCTAATATACATCCCCCTATCTAATATACATCCCCCATATCTAATATACAATACTATCTATCTAATATACATCCCCCTATCTAATATACAATACTATCAATGTAATATACATCCCCCTATCTAATATACATTCCCAAATCTAATATACAATACTATCTATCTAATATACATCCCCTTATCTATCTAATATACAATAAATACTATCTATTAACTATACATGCCCCTATCTATCTAATATACAGTACATGCTATCTCTATATAGCAACCCTAATTCTAAGCTACAATAAAATAATTAAGACCACTTACCTTTGAGATGTTTCTTCAGATCACCAACCTAGGGTAAAAAAGATTAACAAAATGAATAGAACACGTTTACATAAAATAACTAAACATTCTAAATATTCTAAATATTATACTCACCTTTCCAGCATGGCACGCCCTTCATCTTTGCTTCTGCGGCGGGGCCCCTGTTAAAAAAAACATTACATTAGTACACATACATAAACATGAAACCAAGTAAAATAAGCACTATCTACATTGTACTTACCTCCCAGCGATGTCTCCGGCCTCCTCGTGTTGTGCCCCGGAAGCATCCGCGCTCTTTAAAACAACTGGCGGATGTCTCCGACGCTAATGAGCTTCCTACGGAGTGTTCCAGAATAAAATTGGCAATGGCAGCTTCTGATTGGCTGAAAACGCTGTCTATCAAATTCAGCCAATGAGAAGACGCCAATTGTGAACCTATGAAAAAGGGATACACCCCAAAATCCCAGGCTGATTGGATAATGCACCAGTCAATCTTTATTTGAACCAATCCGAAGGCTTTATTGCCATCAGCGAATCACAATGGGATACACCCCCACGTACTGATTGGTGAAGACATCTGCACCTTCCCATTGGCCGTAATACTGATTGACATTGACAATAGCCAATGAGAAGGCGCAAATCCTTCACCAATCAGTACGTGGGGGTCTATTCAAGAATGCGCAGATGCCTCCAGCCAATCACCCTGTGGGGGTGTATTCCATTGTAATTGGCTGAAGGCATCTGCGCCTTGTGATTGGTTTAAATAAAGATTGACAGGTGCATTATCCAATCAGAGTGGGATTTTAGGGTGTATCCCTTTCTGATTGGCTCACACATTTGCTCCTCCAGATTGTGTGAATTTGATAGACAGTGATTTCAACCAATCAGAAGGCGCCATTGCCAATTTTCTTCCGGAAAAGTCTCCGGGAGCCTCATTAGAGTCGGGGATGTCCGTAAGTGCGGATGTGAGTATTTTTTCTTTTTAGATAGATAGGATGTATTGTATATTAGATAGGGGTGTATTGTATTGTATTTAAATGTATTGTATTATATTGTATGTATTGTATGTATTTATATTGTATTGTATTATATTGTATGTATTATATTGTATGTATTGTATTGTATGTAGTATATGTATTTCCTTTTCAGGTGTGTAATTTTTTCTGCAGTGGGGGGGTTTGTAATGTGTTTTTTTATTTTCTGTAATGTTCCTTTTTTATTTTTTGTGACTTAGGTTTTTTTATTTTCTGTAATGTAGATTTTTTATTTTTTTGTCACTTTAGGCTATTTTATTTTCTGTAATTAGAGTGGTGGGGGTTATTAGGGGGTAGGTAGGTAGTGTAGGTGTTAATAGGTTAGTGTAGAGGATGTTTAGTTGATATTTAGTGTTTTATTGGGGGAGTATAGTGCAGTGTAGTGTTTATACTTAGTGTCATGATGGTCCTTGAGGACCGTCATGGCACTTATGTGGTTAATGTTGGGTTGTAACAGGACCATAATGGTCTTAATATACCCTTATGGGACTGATGGGGTTAAATAGAGGCTTATGAGGGTCTGTATGGACCCCCATGAGTGACAGGGTTAATTAGCGGTTTATGGGGGTCTGTATTGACCCCCATGAGTGAGGGGGTTAATTAAGGGCTTATGGGGGGCTGTATTGACCATCCTGAGTGACGGGGTTAATTAAGGGTTTATGGGGGTCTGTATTGACCCCCATGAGTGAGAAGGTTAATTAAGTGCTTATGTGGGTCTCTATTGACCCCCATGAGTGACAGGGTTAATGAAGGGCTTATGGGGGTCTATATTGAACCCCATGAGTGACTGGGTTAATTAGGGGTTTATGGGGGTCAATATTGACCCCCATGAGTGGGGGGGTTAATTAAGTGCTTATGGGATCATGGGGGTCAATACAGACCCCCATAAACCCCTAATTAACCCTGTCATTCATGGGGGTCAATATAGACCCCCATGAGTGGGGGGGTTAATTAAGTGCTTATGGGAGTCTGTATTGACCCCCATGAGTGACAGTGTTAATGAAGGTCTTATGGGGGTCTATATTGACTATAGACCCCCATAAGCCCTCCATTAACCCTGTCACTCATGGGGGTCAATACAGACCCCCATGAGACCTTCATTAACTGTGTCACTCATGGGGTCAATACAGACCCCCATGAGCACTTCATTAACCCCTTCATTCATGGGGGTCAATATAGACCCCATATTATTATTATTATTATTATCTTTATTTATATCGCGCCAACATATTCCGTAGCGCTGTACAGGGGTTGAGTACATAGAAGAAAACAAATTAAACACCTTGTAAAGAATGGAGGGCCCTGTTCTTGAGCATAAAATCAAATGTACATAGAGCTTGTTTCCAAGGCCTGTCACAAGATTGAAAACTCGCAAACTTACAATCTAAGGGTTTAGGTGTGATACAAGAGGGTGACAAATACAATTGAAAGCAATTGGTTCAGTAAAGTGGAGGGGTCTGTGTGTTGTATTGTAGATTGTGGGTGTGAGTGTTATTAAGCTGTGGAATGTTCAGTTGTACATGTTAAGGCTGAAGATGATAAGATTTTTTAAACAGGTGTGTTTTTAATAATTTCTTAAAGGTTTTGAGGCAGGAAGATAATCTAATGGAGCGGGGCAAGGAGTTCCAAATGGATGGGGAAGCACGAGAAAAGTCTTGAAGACGGGAGTGAGAGGAGGTGATGAGAGAGGAGGAAAGAAGAAGGTCGTTAGCAGAACGAAGGGGCCGGTCGGGAGAGTATTTTGAAACAAGAGCAGAGATATAAGGGGGTGCACTGTTGTTGAGGGCTTTATGTGTTAGGGTCATGATTTTAAATTTGATTCGGGAAGCTATGGGAAGCCAGTGGAGTGATTGACAGAGAGGGGCTGCAGACACTGATCGTTTGGTATTGAAGATGAGTCTAGCAGAGGGAATCATGGGGGTCAATACAGACCCCCATAAACCCCCAATTAACCCTGTCATTCATGGGGGTCAATATTGACCCCCATGAGTGGGGGGGGGGTTAATAAAGTGCTTATGGGAGTCTGTATTGACCCCCATGAGTGACAGTGTTAATGAAGGTCTTATGGGGGTCTATATTGACCCCCATGAGTGACAGGGTTAATGAAGGTTTATGGGGGTCGGTATTGACCCCCATGAGTGACAGTGCTTATGTAGGTCTGTATTGTCCCCCATGAGTGACAGGGTTAATGAGGGCTTATGGGGGTCTGTATAGACCCCTATGAGTGACAGGGTTAATGAAGGGCTTATGCGGGTCTGTATTGACCCCCATGAGTGACAGGGTTAATGAAGGGCTTATGGGGGTCTGTATTGACCCCCATGAGTGACAGGGTTAATGAAGGGCTTATGGGGGTCTATATTGACCCCCATGAATGAAAGGGTTAATTAGGGGCTTATGGGGGTCTATATTGTCCCCCATGATTTACAGGTTTAATGAAGGGCTTATGGGGGTCTGTATTGACCGCCATGAGTAACAGGGTTAATGAAGTGCTCATGGGGGTCTGTATTGACCCCCATGAGTGACACAGTTAATGAAGGTCTCATGGGGGTCTGTATTGACCCCCATAAGTGACAGGGTTAATGAAGGGCTTATGGGGGTCTATATTGACCCCCATAAATGACAGGGTTAATTAGGGGTTTATGGGGGTCTGTATTGACCACCATGACTGAGGGGGTTAATTAAGTGCTTATGGGGGTCTGTATTGACCCCCATGAGTGACAGTGTTAATGAAGGGCTAATGGGGGTCTATATTGACACCCATTAGTGACAGGGTTAATAAAGGGCTTATGGGGGTCTTTATTGACCCCCATGAGTGACAGGGTTAATGAAGGGCTTATGGGGGTCTATATTGTCCCCCATGATTTACAGGTTTAATGAAGGGCTTATGGGGGTCTGTATTGACCGCCATGAGTAACAGGGTTAATGAAGTGCTCATGGGGGTCTGTATTGACCCCCATGAGTGACACAGTTAATGAAGGTCTCATGGGGGTCTGTATTGACCCCCATAAGTGACAGGGTTAATGAAGGGCTTATGGGGGTCTATATTGACCCCCATAAATGACAGGGTTAATTAGGGGTTTATGGGGGTCTGTATTGACCACCATGACTGAGGGGGTTAATTAAGTGCTTATGGGGGTCTGTATTGACCCCCATGAGTGACAGTGTTAATGAAGGGCTAATGGGGGTCTATATTGACACCCATTAGTGACAGGGTTAATAAAGGGCTTATGGGGGTCTTTATTGACCCCCATGAGTGACAGGGTTAATGAAGGGCTTATGGGGGTCTGTATTGACCCCCATGAGTGACAGGGATAATGAAGGTTTATGGGGGTCGGTATTGACCCCCATGAGTGACAGGGTTAATGAAGGGCTTATGGGGGTCTATATTGCCCCTCATGAGTGACAGGGTTAATTAGGGGTTTATGGGCTTCTGTATTGACCCCCATGAGTAAGGTGGTTAATTAAGTGCTTATGGGGGTCCCCCATGAGTGACAGGGTGATAGTGTATATTTGTTTTCTTTTAAAAAGGTTCCTTTAAGGACCTTTACACTCCTTTAAGGACCCATAATGCAGGAATTTTGAATTTTCATTGCAGCAGTGATCCCCGATCGCGTGCGATCGGGACCCCCACTGCGATGGTAATGTGGGGTTAATGCAGGTCTCTGAGCTTATCTCGGATCCCGTGGGGTTAATGCGGGTTTCCGAGTTTATCTCGGATCCCTTCTTGGGTAAGTTGGACGTGGTTGGGCTTTGAGCCTCTTTTTCGTTTTTTTCTGCGGCCATGTTTTCTCTCTTAGGGGATTTTCGTGTGTCTGAACTCGGGAATTTGGACTTAAATGGAGGTGTAACTTCCCTTTCAGAGGTCCTGGGTGCCCCCCCCCCCTTGCTATAGGTAAGCTTTTATGTATTTTTTGTAAGTATTTGGTGTGTTTTGACTGTTTTTAGGCGTGCGTTATGGTCATATTTTTCGTGCGTGTGGGTGTTTGTTCCGTTAAGGTTGGTTTCTAGGTTGCGTGTGTATGTGTGTGCAGTCCTGGGCTTTGAGCCTCGTTTTTGGTTTTTTTCGGCGGCCATTTTCTCTCTTGCTTAGGGGATTTTCGTGTGTCTGAACTCTGCAATTTCGACTTAAATGGAGGTGTAACTTCCCTTTCAGAGGTCCTGGATGCCCCCTCTTGCTATGGGTAAGCTTTTTATGTATTTTTTTGTGAGTATTTGGTGTGTTTTGACTGTTTTTAGGTGCATGCGGTTCGGCCGTCATGATCGTACAAACACAGCCGACGTTGGAGCCTCCACCTTCCGCAAATGCGGCCCCTCGCTTCGCGAGGGGCCGCATTTGCAGAGCAAACTGCATCCCTCGCGAAGAGCGTGACGACGAATCATAGTTTGACAGCTATTATATGTGATTATTTCATTTTTTGCTCATCCTCTATGCATTCATTTTTGAGTGTCCTATAGACATATAAAAAAGGGAATGGAGGAGAGAAGCACACTCCGCCAGATGGTGTAAAGAAGTAGTTTAATCAGGAAGTAATATAAAAACAATTTAAAGCACTCACATTTGAAGACCTCAGTCATTTGAGGTATTTGTATTGTTTATACAGTATATCAGCTATAGTCCTCATAAGTCCAGCTCATTTGTGGTTCCAAAAGCAGGCAATTCTCAGTTGAAATCTCAGCTGTCCATATGAGTAAAGTCCAAAAATAGATGGCAGCCTGCTGGTTGGACAATCCAAATGGCCAAAGTACATAGAACGCTGAAATATGCAGAAAATAGCAAGATAAAATCACAAAAAGACCAAACGTGTTTTGCTCAATAGACTGAGCTTTATCAATGTTAAAAGGCTATTTGATATAAGTGTAGGCCTATATAGACCTTCAACAAGCATTACTCACCTCTTAGTATTGTTTTCCTTTACAGACAAATTCTGGTAGAGCCCTTTTATTTCCACACACTCTTTTTGTGATTGTTAGGCGCTTCTTAGCTGTCTACAGATTGTATATTCCTCCCCTTATTTTAGGTTGGTTTATTGATCTATTAGACTGTGTTTTATTTGCCTTCCTATATACATATATATAAATCTATACAACCACCATTTAATGATTAGAGTGTATCAATAAATATTCTGTATATGGGGAAGGTACCGTATATACTCGAGTATAAGCCGACCCGAGTATAAGCCGAGGCACCTATTTTACCACAAAATATTGGGAAAACTTAGTTACTCAAGTATAAGCAGAGAGTAGGAAATGTGCTGCCCCCTGTGTCCCTCTTGTGCCCTCTGTGTCCCCCTCTTGTGTGCCCCTTGTGCCCCTTTCTTGTGTCTCCCCTCTCCCTCCCTGTGTCTCTTCCCCCCTCACCATCCCCTGTGTCTCTTCCCCCCTCTCCCTCCCCTGTGTCTCTTCCCCCTCTGCCTTCCCTGTGTCTCTTCCCCCTCTCCCTTCCCTCTGTATCTTCCCCCTCTCCCTTCCCTGTGTCTCTTTCCCTCCCCCTCCCTTATCACCCTCCTCAACCCCCCTCCTCAACCCCCTCCTCATCCTCAACCCCCCTCCTCAACCCCCTCCTCAACCTCCCTCCTCAACCCCCCTCCTCAACCCCCTCCTCAAACCCATCCTCAACCTCTCTCCTCAACCCCTCTCCTCATCCTCTCTCCTCAACCCCCCTCCTCATCCTCTCTCCTCAACCTCAAACTCCCTCCTCAATCCCCTCTTCATCCTCATCCTCCCTCCTCAATCCCCTCCTCATCCTCAACCTTCCTCCTCAACCCCCCTCCTCATCCTCAACCTCCATATTCACCCCCCATCGTCCCCCCCATCCTCAACCCCCCATCCTCAACCGCCCCATCCTCAACCCCCCATTCTCATCCTCAACCCTCCCATCCTCAATTTCCCCATCCTCAACCCCCCAAGCCCGGCATATGCTAATGACGTGATGTCACATGTGCGTCACGTCATTGGCCGGGTCAAGATGCAGCCGGAAGGAGCGCGGAGGAGCGGCTGATGCAGATGTAAGGTAAGTGAGGGGAAAGGGAGAGGGGGAGGGCTAATTAGAGGACTAAAGTGAGGAGGGGGGTTTAGGATGAGGAGGGGGGTTTAGGATGAGGATGGGGGTTGAGGATGAGGATGGGGGTTGAGGATGAGGATGGGTGGTTGAGGATGAGGATAGGGGATTGAGGATGATAAGGGAGGGGGAGGGAAAGAGAGACACAGGGGGAAAGAGAGACACGGGGAGAAGAGAGACACGCGGGGGAAATAGAGACATGGGGGAAAGAGAGACACGGGGGAAAGAGAGACACAGGGTGGTGACTCGAGTATAAGCCGAGGGGGCCAATTTCAGCCTTTAAAAAAGGGCTGAAAAACTCGACTTATACTCGATTATATACGGTACTTACATTTTAACAAAATTTATGACTGAATGCATGAGTAGCAAAATAGTGACATTTCTCTGGCATGCAAGGAATTACTATGTCATGTGTATAATACTGTATTTTATGTTCCCTGAAATTATTCATTCAGTTCACTACAAGATTGTAAATATATTGTATATCTTTTATATTTGCATAGTTATTCATTATATTGAATATTAATGTTTATCTATTATTAATTAGAAATTGTTATCTTTGTGTAATATCTATGCCTCTTTTAAAGCCTGCAATAAATGTAATTTCCATCTTAGAGTGTCTGCTGTTTAATTAATGTCTACCTACCACTAATATAACCACATAATGATCATTTTAGTCCATTTAGGTTGCATGGTTGTATGTTTAGTAAAGGTTGACTCCGCTATATGCCTTCATAATATCTCAAAGTTTTGCTTTATAGGTAACAATGGCAATGAACTGCTTGGTGAACATGAAGAGTACACCATTAGAAGGATATTGGTAAGCATTCAATTGTTCATAGTTATATTCTGACAGTTTCTTGACTATGGGCCCGATTCTCAGCCCTATTAAATTCCAGCCTCGTAAACCCAATGTGGAGCTCTTAAAACCTAGGTGCAATTAAATTAGAAAGAGCGGGGAGATAGGCTATTTTGTAAGCCAATCTTCTTGCATATTGGATCTGCAGCCGTGCTACTATCAATAAAGCTAGAACGTAGCAATGGGTCTGAATTAGTGATGTCCCGAACAGTTCGCCCGCGGACTATTTGCAGCGATTTGGGCATGTTCGCGTTCGCAACGAACGGCGAACACATGCACTTTTCGGTCCGCCCCCTATTCTTTATCATTGAGGAAACTTTGACCCTGCACCTCACAGTCAGCAGACACATTCCAGCCAATCAGCAGCATACACTCCCTTCCAGAGCCTTCCATCTAAAGGACAGCATCCATTTTAAAGTCATTCTGAAGCTACATTCGTTGAGAGAGGACATATATTGGAGATGATGCTGATTTAATAGGGAAATAGATAGCCAGGCTGTGTATTTAGCTTGCACTACAGATCTGAAGGACTCATCTGATATCTGCTGCAAGGACAGCAACCCAAAAAGCCCTTTTTAGGGCTAGAACATAATTTATTTTATTGTATTATTTTTTTCTGTGTAATCTAATTGCATATGCCTGCCAGCGTGTGTGTGTGACAGGCTAACACCTAACAGCTTCTATTGTGCTCAGTGAAATAAAACAACACTTTTTTGACTGTAATCGATTGAATATCAGTTGCCTGCCTACAGGCGTGTGTGTGAAGCCTATTGCATCTACTCTGCCAACTTTTGCCAGTGCACAGTGACGCTCATATCTGGTGCAACCTAGTGTACAGTGACATAAAACAACACTTTTTTGACTGTAATGGATTGAATAGCAATTGCCTGCCTACAGGCGTGTGTGTGAAGCCTATTGCATCTACTCTGCCAACTTTTGCCAGTGCACAGTGACACGTCATATCTGGTGCAACCGTAGTGTACAGTGACATAAAACAACACATTTTTGACTATAATAGATTGAAAAGCAGTTGCCTGCCTACAGGCGTGTGTGTGAGGCCTACAGCGGCTACTCTGCCAACTTTTGCCAGTGCACAGTGACACTCATATCTGGTGCAACCTAGTGTACAGTGAAATAAAAGAACCCTTTTTTTACTGTAATCGATTGAATATCAGTTGCCTGCCTACAGGCGTGTGTGTGAGGCCTATTGTTTGGGTTCGTTGTTTTTTCTCTCTTTAATTTGAAGTATCCTATTTTGTGTTGTTTTGGTTTGTAGTTTCCTGGCTAGTAATGGGCCAGGTTTATTGGCTTTATTGAATCCGATAGGAATAAATAGTACAACTGAACACACCACTCCTATCTGGTGGCACCTTAGATTGCACGCGCAGTGCCCCAAATTTGAAGTGGGAGGACCGACCAAGCATCTTTTTCCATCTCCCGCTTTCAAAAATCCATGCCATATACACGTCCCCTGATAGGTGACGTAACAGGTATCAAACCGATAGGAATAGTACTACTTAACAGTACACACCTTAAAATAACGCAGACAGAGGCAACGCAGAGAGAGGAGTCTGAAGAAGAGGAGTCAGAGGAGGAAGGTGGCTTTGAGGAGGTGGAAGACCAAACACAGCAGGCGTCCCAGGGGGCTTGTTGTCAGGAACCGGACATGGCTAGCTTGGTATCCAACCTTGTGCAAATGGGGAGTTTGCGGTTGTGCAAAGGGACTGTTTGCGGTTGTTTGCGGTGCATTAAATGGTGAGATTGGTCTGTTACTGTGAAGCGGGTGTAACTCTTACACTACCTGATCGATACAACATCATACCTGATGTTTTAAAGCATATTATTCCAAACAATTTAGAAATGTTAGGTGATTTATGCCCTTTATGGCTTAAAACCAGACTCTGCATCAACTATGTAATTTTCCGTGGGAGTTTTGCCATGGATCCCCCTCCGGCATGCCACAGTCCAGGTGTTAGTCCCCTTGAAACAACTTTCCTATCACTATTGTGGCCAGAAAGAGTCCCTGTGGGTTTTGAAATCTGCCTGCCCATTGAAGTCTATGGCGGTTTGCCGATGTTCGCCCGTTCGCGAACATTTGATGAAATTCGCGTCCGCGGTTCGCAAACCGAAAATTTGATGTTCGCGACATCACTAGTCTCAATTAGCCAATTGCAGGAGAAATTGTTATCATGGCTAATAAAAGCCTGCGTGATCAGGCTCCCGACATCAGCCCTTGCCGCAGTGGTTCCGATCAGGACCTCTGTGGCAGTTAAAAACACAAGCCCTGCCCATACAAGCACCTAAAAGTAACCCCCCTATGCTGGGGGTCCCCATCAGGACCCCCGCTGTGTCCCCAGATCAACATTTGCAGTGGGGGTCCTGATCACTAAAAAATTAACCCCTGCCGCGGGGGTACTATAAGAACCCACTTAGGAATCTCAAATCCATTTAATTACTTATGGATGTCTATACAGACCCCCATAAGCCTCTATTTAACTCCATCACTTATGGGGGTCTATAAAGACCCCCATAAGCCTCTAATTAACCCCATCAGTCCAATAGGGGTTTATATAGACCCTTATAGGACAATAATTAACCCCTATAATAACACTATAAGTGTCACGAGGGTCCTCCAGGACCCTCATGACACAACGTCTAAGCAGTACACTACACCATTAACCCTAGCTATACCCCATTAACCCATAAACCCTAACTATACCCCATTAACCTATACTAAGCCCTGTTAACCATAACTATACCCCATTAACCCATACTAAACCCTGTTAACCCTAACTGTATCCAATAACCCCTACCCTATTAACCTCTACCTTACATTATTAAACCCTATCCTACCCTATACAATTCCATTAAACTCCTCTAACTAATAAACCCTATTTAACCCTCACAATACCTAATTAACCCTATCACTAACCAGTTAATCCCATCTAGTCCTATGTAACCGCATCTAGTCCTTTTTAACCCTAATTGTACCTATTTAACCCTATCTGGAAACAATAAACCTATCTAGACCTATGTAACCCTAACGGTACATATTTAACCCTGTCTGGACTCAATAACACAATCTAGTCCTATTTAACCCTGTCTAGACTGATGTAACCACATCTATACCTATATAACCCTGCCTAGTCCTATGTAAGCCTATGCAGTCCTTTTTAACCATAACTGGACCTATTTAACCCCAAATGTACCCAGTAAACCCCATCCTACCCTATTACCCCTTACACTACCCACCCAACTACTTCCCTACCCTATTAACCCTTACACTACCTACCCATCTCCTACTCTACACTATTAATCCCCCTTTACCCCATTAACCCATCGCTACACTATTAACCCCCCTTCTACCCTTTTAAAACCCTACACTACCTACCTAACACCCTAATAAAATCCCCACTACCCCACTAATTACAGAAAATATAAAAATACCTAATTACACAAAATAAAAATACCTAGAATTACACAAAATAAAAAAGGACATTACACAAAATAATAAAAGGACATTACTGAAAATAAAAAATGAACATTATCAAAATAAAAAATAAAATACTTTACATAAAATAAAATACCTAAGTTACCAATAATAAAAAAAACTACTTTATATAAAATAAAAAAACCTAAGTTACCAAAAAAAAAAAACTAAGTTACATACAAAAAAAAACACCATACATTACACAAAATAAAACATAAAATACATACAATAAAATCCCTCAATGCATATAATTTAACCCCTAACTACATTCAATTAAACCCCTAACAACATACAATTTAACCCCTAAATACAGTCACGTTAACCCCTAAATACATTCAAGTTAACCCCTATCTACATTCAATTAAACCCTTAATTACATACAATTCAACCCCTAAATACAGTCAAGTTAACCCCCAAATACATTTAATTTAACCCATAAATACATACAATACAAATCCCTAAATCTCACCTAACACAACCCACTCTAACTAAACTTAGATAGGGAAGAAAAGGCCACTTTTTTTACATAGGTATAGATAGGGTTAAATAGGACTAGATGGGGTTATTGGGTCCAGATAGGGTTACATAGGTACAGTTAGGGTTAAATAGGCCTCGATAGGGTTACTGGGCCCAGAAAGGGTTAAATATTTACAGTTAGGGCTATATAGGCCTAGATAAAGTTATTGGGCCCAGATAGGGTTAAATAGGTACAGTTAGGGTTAAATAGGCCTAGATAGGTTCATTGGGTCCTGATAGAGTTAAATAGGTACAATTAGTGTTAAATAGGCCTAGGTGGGGTTACATAGGACTAAACGGTGTTAAATAAGTCTAGATGGGGTTACATAGGTCTAAGTGGGGTTAAATAGGTCTATATGGGGTTACATAGGACTAGATGTGGCTAGATAGTTCTAGAGGGAGTTACATAGGTCTAGATGGAGTTACATAGGTCTAGATGGGGTTCAGTGGTTAGTGATAGGATTAATTAGGTATGGTGAGGGTTATTAGGGTTAATTTGTTAGAGGGGGTTAATATTGTAGTGTTTAGTCTTGGGGTCCTGGAGGACCCTCATGGCACTTATAGTGTTATTCTAGTGGTTAATAGACCCCTATTGGCCTAATGGTGGTTATTAGTGTCCCATAAGGGTCTGTATAGACCATTATGGGAGTGATGGGGTTAATTAGGGGCTCATGGGGCTCTGTATAGAGCCCCATGAGTGATGGGGTTCATTCAAGATGCCTTGGGGGGTACTTATAGTACTCCAGCAGCAGGTTTTAGTTTTTTTATTTAGCACAGATCCTTTAAGGACCTTTAAGGTCCATTCAGGACCCACGGCAGGAAATTTGAAATTTGAAATGCAGCTGGGGTCCCGAACGGTTAATATGGGGACACTTTGGGGGTCCTGATGAGGACCCCCAGCATTGGGGGGGTTAATGTTAGGTGCTGGGGGGTTACTTACAGTACCTCCCCGGCCGGCCTTAACTATTTGTGTGAAATTTAAAAATTTGAAATGTAGCGGGGTTCTCGATCGGGTACGAGCTAGCTTGCGGGGGACATCTTAGCAATTTAATAGCATTATTGGCTCTTTAGGGCTACACAAATCAATGAGTTTTCTGACTGCAACATAACACGTTGCCTGTCTTAGGCATTTCTTGGCCAACCTGCATTTTCAAACGCAAGTCGGCTGCGTGTCCGTTTTAGAGGCTAATTTAAAAGCAACGTAGGGCTACTTATGCCACTACGTGCTAAAAGCTAACTCTTAGCTCTAATTTAATAGGGCCCTCAATTGCCCAATTCATAAATTTATACACACTTAAAATCACTCTTAATATTGCTACATATTCAGCAAATATTACTTTTTGGCACTAATAAATTCTTAAGTCAATATATTGCATATAAACATAACATTTTTTTTATAATTTCAAGGCATATTCAAGTAGCTAATTGAATATGTGTGTAATGATGCATTCAGTTCATAGCGCTTTGCCATATACACCTACATCTAGCTTCCTTTCTGTATTTATATGAGGAAATTTATTAGTTTTGCAGATAGACTATTTGCAAATTACCCCATATATTTAGCGACTGAGTTGTTTTTGTAATAACTAATGATTATTTAAGTTAAAAGTTTGAAGCTGAAGGCAATACTACAGTTTATTTCCCACAATCATTTTGCTGTTTAGTCATTCAGTCATGTCTGACTTTCCTTCACTTCATAGCATGCCAGGCATAACTGTCCCTCTGAGTTCCTTCAAGCTCATGTGCATTGCTTCACCGACCTCATCTATGCATCTCCACTTCTGCCCAACCCTTCTTCATGTGCCAGCAATCTTTCCCTGCATCAGAGTCTTCTCTAGGGAATCCTGTCTTCTCATGATATTGCCAAAAAAAATAACTATAACCTCATGGTCAAACCTTCCAGTGAAGAGTTTATCTTGTTATCCTGTAGTCAAGGAACTCTAAGCAGTTTTCACCAACACACCATAATTCAAAGGCATCAATTCTGCATTGCTCAGCCTTCTTTATGGTCCAGCTCTCACATCCGTATGTTACTACAGGGAATACCATAGTTCTAACTATGTGAACTTTTGGTAATAGTGTAATATGTTTACTTTTTACCAGCTTGTCCAAGCTTGCCATAGCTCTCCTCCTCAGTAGCAAACATCTTTTAATTTAATGGCTACAGTCGCCATTCCAAGAGAAATTAGATGCCAGAAAAAAAAATCTGTCCCTGCCTCCACTTCTTTCCCATTTATTTGCCAGGAACTGAGATTGCTGTTTGCCATGATCTTTGTCTTTTTAATGTTGAGCAGCAAGCCAGCATTTCCACTTTCTTCTTTCACCCTGAGCAATAAGCCCTTTAGTTTTTCCTCATTTTCAGCCACCAGAGTAGTAGCATCTTCATATCTGAGGCTGTTGATATTTCTCCCAACAATTACTTAAGCTAAATGTCTGAAGCTGAGGGCAATACTGCAGTTTATTTTCCCACAATCATACTTATATCTAAAAGTTAGAAAATAATTGAGAATAATTAATTTATTTCATAGTTTTAACAATATGGGCATTTATCTGCATTTGTATGCACAACCCATGGACTGTGATTGTACAAATAGCCACAAATAATTTCAAGCATGTTCTACCAAGTTTTAGTATATTTTCCTTCCCACTAAACACGTTATTACCTTGATTAAGATTGGTTCAAGCTTCTTAGTAGATGCAAATAGAGTCAACGAGAAGGAATAGAAAACGGTAAGTTCACTGATTATATGAAGTCTAAAAAACAATATAAGTTGTAGAATGCTTAAATACAATGTATATTGACATTTGCATGCACAGAGCAAATATAATACCTTAACTGAAAGAAAACTTACTACACTTAGGGCCTCATTCTATTAAAGCTTGCAAAATGGCCACAACTTCCTGATTGCTTACGTTTGGCCTACGTGCTCTAGTAGCACTACGTCTAGGCTGCTAATCAATACCGTGCGGCTGCAACTCCCCCTGCGCGCTGATCGCAAACTCTTGCATCGGCAGTAAGCCTTGTCCGTCTTGAACCTGGTTCAAGCCTGACAAATCGGAACACTACTAAGTCAAATATATATTCAAGCAAGCACTCTAAAGCACTGTAAATGATGGGGAAGACAATGAAGGACGTGAGTATTAAAAGCACTACATTCACAAGCTAGCACATCGCTTCTAGCCAATACTGTAATTTGTGGCAAAAGTCATACTGGCTTGAAGAACAAGTTACTGGCTTGGAGGTCATTTAACCCCATCTAAGCCTATTTAACCCCATCTAAGCCTATTTATTCCCATCTAGGCCTATTTAACCCCATCTTTTATTGGGGTCTGCAGACCACCATAAGCCTCAGTTTAACCCCATCAGTCTCATAAGAGTCTATAAAGACCCTCATGGAACAATTAGAACCTTAACATTAACCCCATAAGGAGAACCCTCATGGCACTTATAGTGTTAACATAGGGGTTAATAGTGTCCTATAGGAGTCTATATAGACCCCTATTGGAGTGAGGGGGTTAATTTTAGTCTCACGGGGGCCTATATTGACCCCCATCAGTGCTAGGGTTAATTTTAGATGCCAGCATTAATGTGGGGACCCTCCAGGGGTCCCGATGGAGACCCCGCAGCATAGGGGGGTTAATGTTAGTTGCCGCAGGGGTCCTTACAAAACCCCAGCGGCTTGGGGTAACCATGTGTGTGCTGCGGGCCCTTAAGGACCCATAGAGGGAAATTTAAAATGTTGAAATGCTGCAGGGGTCTCGATCAAGACCCCTGCATTATAGGGTTAATTTAAGGACACTGCAGGGGTCCCAATCGGCACCCCTGCATTATAGGGTTAATGTAGGGACACTGCAGGTATCCCGATCGTGACCCCTGCCTTATTGGGTTAATGTGGGGTCTCTGCAGGGGTTGCGGGCTTGACTGATCAAAGGCTTTGGGTGTAGTAGCTGGTGATATCTCTAATCGCAAGGGATTTCAAGGGATCACAGGTCGCAAAACGTAAAGTGTTCAGAGCTTGCGATCATAGGTGAATTGAATAGCAACGTAGCTTGCGTTCACACCTTTCGGCTACGTTGGCTGAAATCACAGCAATTGAATGAGGCCCTTAGGCCCCTATTCAATTGCAAGCCCACAGTTACCTTTATACTGGCTTGAAATTTGCAACAATTACTGAGTGATTCAATTGATCAAGCCTGCAACTACCTGGCTGAAAGCCTAAACCGCAAACCATGCAATCGTAAGTAACATTTCAGAGTGTGATCATGATCAATTAAGCAAGGCCATAACTACCGATTTAGAAACAGCCAATAGCAAATGAGACCGTCATCATCACGTCAGTAAAACATGGAGGTTAAACGTCAATCAGTTAAAGTTTAGATGTCTGATATGCGATCTGACTCGCAATTCAGCAATGTACAAAATAATAAAAATGAATGGTGATACTGTTCTAGTCCATGTGGGTGGCCTAATATGTATTAACTCCTTGATTCCTGAGATTGATATGACATGAAACATAAAAAAAAAGATTTAATTGCAGATTTTCGATCTTGAGATTATTGTGCAATTAATTTTAATGTCTTTCATCGGTTTTCCCATCTTTTAAAGTGCAGCATTGATTTTTTTATTTGCATTTACAGTGCTCCTTGCGTGTCCTATCTGGTACCCGTAGTATAGATGCCAATTGAATAGCAAATTAGTTTACAGGCTCCTAAAACTACAATGTTCTAAATTTAATAGCAACCTTAAGGTACTATTCAAGTATTTGTGGCTCAAATTTTGCATATATGAATGGTACTAGAACTTTTCTTGACAGGTATTCTGTAACTGGAATCAGTGTAAGTTTAAACCATGTAAAAGCTTAATTACATGACTATAGGATATTTTACTAGCAAATTTGCAGAGCTAATACATGACTCCCATAAGAAACCTCCTGTAAAATTGACTGACCCATACCCAGAGGGTTTTGCCATAGCAACACCACCTAATACTACTTACTACATCAACACACCAATAGCCCTAAGATCCTCTCACCTTTATCTATCCATCTACTGTATGGCAGCGAAGTGTTTAAAAATAAAATTCAATGCAAGCGGGGGATTAATAACACTTTTACCTATGATCCATTTATGAGTTTGCCCTGGGACTCCCTCAATACCCTAAACACACCCTTCTGCTTAGGGTTAAGGGCCCATTAACCTCTCCCTATATATAATATGTGCCATGGGAGTCCTTATGGATCACTATCTAGGCCTCTATCTATAACAATGGGAGTCCTTATGGACCCCATGGCACCTAGATTTCTAGTTAGTTAACTTTTGGTTAACTTATCTGAAATGGAGTCGGTGCCTTCTCTGAATGGTTACTCAGTTATGCAATTCAAATGCTCGGTTCTGATTGGCTGAAATTTGATTGACATGCATATCAGCCAAATCATATACCTACAAAACCCTATACTATGTGACACCGTGCTAGAAAGATGGCTTCTCCAGGCATGAGCTACATTAGTTTGTTTTTTGTGTGAACCCCTATGGTTATAGGGGAGTATTTCATGGTAGTCCATAGGGACCCTCATTATATAGAGTTCATTTTAGATGCCATAAGCACTCCTATTGTTCTAAGTCAGTATATAACGGGGATCCATAAGGACCTGCATAGTATAGTGATCATTTTAGGTGCTATGGGTGCCCATAAGAGGATTAGCAAGAGCTGAAGTTGGAGTTTGCACATAGGGTTTAGGCTAATTGCTATCTCTCACAGGGCTTTTCTGTAACACATGGGATTAGGATAGATTTCTCATGGGAGTATCATACTTTATGGAGCAGGGAACGTATTACACTTAGTGATCACATGTAAGGGTCTAGTTGTAAAGGTTTACTACGAGCAGCATGTAATAGTTCCATAAGGACTTAAGTGGTATACTTGCTCGTAAGACTTTCTGCTGGAGCCATGTCATCGAGCCCCATATGTGTACTAATCTTTTTTTTAAATAACAGTAAGAACTGACAAACATAATCTCATAATAAACAGATATTTAGTATATATATAGCACATAATATATTGTGCATGATGGATTTGCTTTTCTAGATATTTAAATGAATGGACATGGAAGGTGCTTGGCAGAAGTTTATTGTATATATACAATAGTATGAATGATTTAAAACAGTAAATTTGTGTATTATTCCAGGGAAAATGAAGAAACTTTCCAAGAAGAGGGTCCATGGATTAAGGTAATACATTTAGCAAATTGTATCAAATCTAGTTGAACTAAAATTGTTGTTACAGAGAGAACACAAAACAATATACAAGCAATGTGTATGCTTATTTGACATGTCTGAAAATGATTATATTTATGAAATAATGACAAGTATTATTGCTAGTATACCATATGGTTAATGTTTTTAATGGACCTCTGTAGTTCAGGAAAACCCTTCACATGTTTTTGAAGTGCATAGCCAGCTAAAAAAAACATTATCACCTGTGTAAACCACCAGCATAAAAGTATTTTTAGAGAAAATCTTCATTTTAGCAAACTCTGAGTTTGTGTAGGGGCTCCTCTGTTGGATAGGAGCCTGTTTTGATTTGTGGTGACACATAACAAAAAATGTACATAATTGAACATATTTGCCAATTTCTACTTATTTCCTAATTCTTATCACACAATATATTAAGAGCATTGGCCTAATGAAATAAACAGAACGGTATTATGTGAGAATATATTTATTATAAATGAATGAAAATAATAATTCAGTATATTTTGCCATAAACAATTGTAACAGATATATCAAGGTACATCAATTATAAATTGTTAGTTAATATTACATTATCAACATAATCATATAATAAGACATGCACAATATGCTTACTATATTTAAATATGGTAAATTATGACATCAGAGATGGTTTTGATTATTTATTTACTATTTATTAAGCTAGCATACCCTTTTAATAACATATGATTTTATAGTCAAATTATAGTATCTCTAATTATCTCTAATTCGATTCAGTTCATAGAATTATCAGATAAATACAATCACTATAAAAGATGATATTTTGTAGTATTTATAAAATGAACTTATGTTATAGTGTATATTTATATATCGTTAATAGTATATATTCTTTTTTTTTTTTTTTTTAACAACATTATTTCCTCAGACCACAAGAGGGTGCTCTTGCACCTTTAAATTACGACTAAAGAATTCAAATAAAATTAGTTAACGATCCCTTGACATTAAAATAAAGACATTAAACAAGTCATGGCTAACATTCTAATGATAAGAAATGTCAAGGAGAAATGATGTTCTTGGAAAGAAGACATGATGTCTAGTTAAAATATTCTTACGTGTGAATTTGGGGAGTATTCAGTTATCTTAAACCTTATCTTTTCAATTAATGGAATAATTTCTTAGGTATGTCTGTTACAGGACAAAGGAACATTAGAAATTTCCTTCAGTGAGAACCTGTGAAAAACACATATTTTACATAGATATATTCCAATAATGGAATTGCATGCATATGTATATAAATGTATAGAGCATATAAACGATATAAAAGAAAGTGTATATAATATGATTATTATATTAGCTTATAATAACCATATAAAATTGTTTTTTATTTGTCAAAAGTTCTGACAGTTACTTCTACAGACAGATGTTGTACAATATGTAGCACTGGGGACACAATGAGATCCTTCAGTGCTTTGTATGTAATCCTCCACTGTCCCAAACTGAACATTGCACTGTATGTGTGTGAAATTTAGCTATATTGTGGAAATATAAAGCCACCTCAAGCTCCTAGTACAAAGCTGTGTCTCCTATGCGCCCATTCTAGTTTTCTCCCTCCCTTTACATTATTATCTCCCTTAACCACACTATCTTCAGAAGGCTTTCAAGTAATTTTAACTTGCTAGAAAAGTTGTATAGTATAATACAGTTTGAAAACAAAAACAGAAGATAAAAAAAATCTGGTGAGATATAGGAGTCTAGCAGAGGCACTTATCTGTCACTGTGTCACCCTAATAACCCTTAACCGGCTTCCCACATCCACTAGACTTAAGTTCAAAATCCTGCAAAGTCTTAAACAACTAAGCAACTTCCTCCATATAAGATCTAATGTCCAGATGCATCCCCCAAAGTTCCTCCTCTCTGTTATCACCTCCTCACACTTGTGTCTCCAAGACTTTTCTTGTTCTGCCCCCACACTGTGGAGTTCTCTATCTAACTTTGGAAGGCTATCCTCAATTCTCCATAGCTTCAAACACTGTCTGAAAACAGTCTATTTAGAGAACCCTACCAACTTGTTGCTCAATATAAATAATTCATAAAACACTCAACAAACAAGTAAATGCCTCCTTTGCATGGATTCTGCTGCCCCACCAGACCAACAATAAACAAGCCCATTTTGTTTCAATTAGATTGTAAGATGAGAGTAGGGTCCTCAACACCTTCTGTATTCGTATGTATATCTTTGTCATATTTGTTTTATATATTCATGGTATGCCCTGTAGCACTATGTAAATGTTGAAGTTTTATAAATAAATTAAGAAGAAGTAAACAGTATCAAGTATAATGATAAAAAAACAATTATTTTCTTTTTTGAAGTTTATTTCTATATACATAAAAATGTATGATTCAATTAAATCTGAAATATACTAATTTCTTAGGTCCATATTCAATTGTCCAAATTGCAATAACTTGAGCACGTAATTGAGCCCGTAAATGTTACTGATATTTAATTGCCAACTTTTAGCTACTTACATTCCAATTGCCAGTTAAAGGCTCAAAAGCACTGTAGGCTTGTCACAAATATAACTCTGTCCTATCTGCTCCTTTGATGTTTCAAGGCTACAAATGTAACCATTGATAAAGGCGCAAAATACATATTTAATTACAATTCAGCAAGTCCACGATTGCCTTCAAACCAAAAAATGGCAAATGTAGCAAAAATATATATGAGCACTAGATAGGACTCGCAAGTGGGTTAAACACCTGTTCGTAACACTGCAAAAGCAAATAAAAACTCACTACTGTACTTCAAAATACTGGGACTGGAATAAAGGCATTCAAATTAATTGCACAACAAATTCAAGCTTGCAAATCTGCAATAAAAAAATATTTTTTTTATGTTCTATTTCCGTGTTATATAGACCCCGGGAACCAAGGGGTTAATACATATCATGGAACTTGCATGGACTAGAACAGTTGTTTTATTGATTTTCTATTGATTTCTACATTTTTGGATTGCGAGTGCAATTGCAAATCAGACTTCGAAGCAATAATTTATTGTAGTTTAAACTCCCATGTTTTACTGATGTTATGATGACGGTCTCATTTACTAATGGCTCTGTCTAAATTGCAGGCTTGCTTAATTGATCATGATCCTGCTCTGAAATGCTACTTATGGGTTCATGGTTTGAGTGTTGGGACTGTGAGCATGTAATTACGGGTTTGCGTCAATTAAGTACATCTATATATGTAAAAAAAATGTCAGGTTCAATGTAATTACAGGCTTACAATTGAATGGGGGCCCTAGATTTGATCAGCTTTTTGGGAGAAAAAAATTACATTGTGGCTAGAGAAAATAAGCAGTGATTCTCAGCTAGTGTGTCTGAACATATATGTATGTTCCAACACCAGTGCAATTTGGTACATTTAAGGCGATTGCTGATTTATTAGCCTTTGTTGAAGTGCCTTTTACTTAAACTAGTATCACATTGCTGCTAATGAATAGAGTCTGCTACATAGGTACCCCAACTGCACCTAGGCCAAAAGGTTTGCTTTTGGAACCATTGCCTAGTACTGTAGGCACTGTAGTAGTATTGCCCTTGGTCCAGCACAAGGCTCTGTAAAATTCCACATAGCACTAATTGATATATACCAGCCTTCTGGTTCCCCTGAAATGAGTGCGAGTGTTATATTTAACAACAATTATATTTTCTAGCTTTGATATATACATTATATGTATCAGTGTGTTTGAGTCACATTTAATTAATCAGATTTAATTTATAGGTGATAAAAACAAAGTGAATAATAAAACCACTACAAAGAATATGAAGAAAGCCTGTTTATAGTCCATCTGAATAGGCTGACTAATAACAAAGTAGTTCACCCAAATATATTACAAAAAAAAGATTAAAATGTATTCAAAATGAGTATGTATGAAGTAACCAAATACATATTATTTTTGATATGTTTGAATACAGAATTCTTTGCTAGGATGGGTTACACCAAGAGATATTACTTACCCTACCCCACCATATATGTCTATTCGGGAGGATGCACCATCTGTTTATGCTCAGCATGTGAATCGTCGATTATTGGATTTGATAGAGAAATTGAATTCAAATGGTAAGTTGAATTACTCTGCGATATCTTGTCTTCTAAATCACAATATAATGTTGACATGATGACCAACTTACAATGATGCACTGTGATGCAGCTATATTTGCCAAAAATATAAATATAATGTGATTAAAACACACTTCTTTATTTGTAGCTACATTTTTAGAATGAAAATGTATATATTTTTAATTTTTCTTTTAGAGGACTTAATGTAAAAATGTTTTTGTTTTAGACAAAGTCCAATAATTTTCCTTACTTTAAAGGGACATTTACCTCACTATAAGTGCTTTTCATGGTGAGGAAAAGAGTACAAGATTGTATGTTAACATGATCTATTTTTAATTAAGTAAACTAATAACAGCTAAAAAATCGAAATGTTTAAGTTTTTTTACAAACAAAACCTACTGGCAGTTTCATTATTAATAACAGACAGCCATGGCGCTTGGTGATCACACTGATTGATACCAGTTTTTCTCTGAAATCAGGAATGTACTCAAACGTTAACCCACAACTCACCGGTTGATTCCAGAATGCCATGCTCTGCATAGATTAATTTATTGAGGGTTCAGCAGTACACACATGGCCTCTGAGGAAGCCACTATAGCGATGACACGATCGTCAGGTTTTTCAGATAAATGATTTATAGTATGTTCAGTTACTATGGATACTATGTGTTAATCCTGTGAGGTACCTGAAAGGGTACAGGGAAGGAGAAAATATAGCACTTCCCTTATTACAGCCTGCAAATATATATATATATATATATATATATATATATATATACATACACACACACAGTAAAACCCCCGTTATCCGGCACCCATGGGGACTCCCTATTGCCGGATAACTGTAGATGCCGGTAAATGCGAGTCCCCGAATTTAAGGGTCTAAACGATGCCTAAATCCCCCCAAAAAACCTAATTTTCTCCACCTGATGATGACTGTCTTCACTGTGTTCCATGGTATATCTAATGCCTTGGAAAATCTTTTGTACCCTTCTCCTGACTGTTAACTTTTAACAATAAGATCCCTCTGATGCTTTGGAAGCTCTCTGTGGACCATGGCTTTTGCTGTGGGATGCGACTTAGAACAACTAGAGCAGCTGAACTTTATTTGGGGTTAATCAGAGGCACTTTAAATGATGGCAGGTGTTAAGTTTTTGTAAATCGTAGCTCATAGCATATCTCTCATGACTTCAAGCTATTAAATTGGACTGTTAAACCTCCCCGCAGACGACTTGCGGGGTAAGCCGCAGGACGGCCAAAAAATGTCTACGGGACGTGAACGTTTAACTTCGCAGCCCGCAAATCCTTTGATCTGCCAAGCCCGTAACCGCTACTTTTTCAATTCAGCTACTAAATTGCAACAAAGTCACCCGCAAGCTAGCCCGTCACGTAAATGGAGCCCAAAGCCCTACCAGTGCTTGAGAGTACCCGCAAGGGGGGTAAAGTCCAATACATAGCAATTGTAATGCAAATAAAAACACATTACATTTTTTGAAAGGGAAAGTGATATTAGCTCTTAGAGTTAATAGCACAACATTTTTAAGCCCGCAAATCGGCCCTGAAAAATCTTTATTTCATGTTTATATTTTGTGTTATATCGATCTCTGCAATCAATGTGTTAATACATATACTGTAACTCGCATGTGATAGAATATCATATTTACAGCTTCATCAATATTGCATTACATCTTGAATGTGGGTCCAATCGCAAACTGTAATTGAAGCCCGTAGGACTTTAAAAACTAAAGTGACGTAAGGCTGACAATCTCTTTTTCCATTGGCTCTGTCTACACTAATTGATCGTCTGCATGGCTGAAAATCCAACGTTCTAAGAACGCGCTACGATATGAGTCTCCAGCCCATTGCTCGTATCCCCTTCCAATTTAATAGCAACGTAACACAGCCAAATTGCAAGCCCACAGACGTTACGTTCTTCACGTTGGACTTACAGTCCCCGAATTTAATGAGGCTGATAGTCAGCTTGTGGATATCTGTTGAGACAACTCCCAAGCAGGGTGATCCATAAGGTCAAGGGCCTGCTTCTTGTTGCTATTTTCTATCCATTAGCCCATTTTTGGGCAGATGTCTAATTAATGGATGTCTAATTAATGCACATATATTTGTTATTATTTTAACTACATCACAATCTTCAATAAAATTTAATTTTAGGTTTGAAAACTTAACAAATTTTTGTTTAGATTCTTGAGGGTTAACTCTATTTTACTTTTGCTCACTTCACAGAGCTGTAGCTGTGAGTCTGGAAGGGGGCAGTCAGTGGCTCATGTAAACACAGACTTAACTTTACTATTACATCCTATGCACATATTTCAAAAATTAAAAAACATTTCAACATGATTTTAGGAGAATTTTACTGTGATGTGATCCAAATTGTGCTGAATTAAGTAAACCTTTATGTATGTAATTACTGTACATACCAGGGCCAGCTCAACTCTAAGAGCAAAATGGGTGGCTAACTTATGATGGGCACCATCATGACTCAAGAAAGACTAATTGGCCTCTCTATTATCTTTATTCAGTTTAATGCCTAAAAGTTAGTATGTAACACTGCATAGAATAAGGCACTAAAGGAAATGTTTAACAGAACAGAAATTCTACCTATACTTTAAAGTGTACATTTTCTTTTGTTCCTTTATGCTTTTTGACCTTGACCTTGATGTTCCATTTGGTGGCAAAATACACATATAGTTGCCTTTCTAAGTATTGTATTAATAATAGGAGTTTATATTTATATTATCAATTCTCATGATTGATGCAAAATTTCAGCTTGTATCTATATATTTATTTAAATTAAATTATTTTATTTTTTCTCTTTATTTTAGATACTTCCGGTATGACACAAGGATTTGGGAATGAAACTGATGACAAATATACAAGAACAAACAGTACCCAATCAGCAATTCGAGATAATTCAAACAAGTGGATTGTATTTGAAAATGGCAGACTGTTTGCTAAGATGCTAGATAATGCTAATATGAACATGAAAGGTAAGTTCTAAGCAAATTGTATATTTGGAAATATACAAAACAAACTCAAAAACCAGCTTTGCTCTGCACCCTTAGATAGTTAAGTGAGAGGCACGTGGATAAAATATTTTCTTCTTTTTTGATATTCTGCTGAATTATTGGAATCATTTTAGCTGTGAGTTGCGCTGCTTTTAAACCCCTTTCTGGAACTAATGCATACATAATGAGGCTGTACTCACCTAGTTGTTGGAATGTACTGTGCAGAATGATATCTGCTTTAGGGAAAGCTCTATGTATGTTTGATTTTAAGCTCAAAGACAGGCGCCTACTTTTTTTTAGAAAGAAAAAGAAAGGACACATTTTATGTTCCTGCACTTGTTGTTCACATCACTTGAATAAGTCATTAAAACATAACTTTTATTTCCATAATTGTAAAAAAAAATGTTTTTCCAAATGTTGTTCTCTTATAACCCATGGGAATACAAAAATGGGGAAATAAATATGTTTTTATATTGTTTTTTTTTTTTACTTTATTTTAAGTTTGTATTAAGGGAAAAAAATAATTATTCTGTACTATGCCCTATATGTCTTAAACATATACAAGAATAAAATAATAATGTACATAATACTTTGCAATTTGTGTGTGTAATTGGATAGAAATTATTCTGTATCCCTGATATAGGGATTTTTAAATATCCTAGGGATAAATAACTTGCTCCATGCGGTGGTATAAATACATTGTTATTTCAGAAACATGAAAAAGTCATTAAAAGTTTTCTTCTTTTTTTTTGGTGGAATCCTTTCCCAGAATGCTTTGTATTTAAATTTTAACAGAAAGAGTTTTTTCAAAGAAAGAAAGAAACTATATCCAGTAGTATTGTTATTAATCCAAACTATATTCAATGGTTATCAAATTTATCTATCTTTAATAAAGAAGTAATTAGATACTAACCCATATAGGTATCTGAACTTTCTATGTTAACTTAGAAATGAGTATATTGGAATAGAACTATCTAGATTTAAAAGAATATATAGTTGAATAAACTATTATTGGCTATTAACTATAGTAAGAGCCTCATTCAATTGCAATTGTGGGCTCGAAATTTGCAACAGTTACAGAGCGATTAAATTCATCAGGGCTGCAACTACATGGTCGGAATCCAAAACAGTAAACCATGAACCCATACGTAAGCATTTCAGGGCATAATCATGATCAATTAAGTCCATAGTTAGGTCTTTATTCTATTGCTACGTTTTTGAGAAATGTGGTCGAAAGTGATGATCGTAGCTACTTCTATTCTTTTGCCTTCCGATCGCGGGCTCTGATCGTGTTACATGCTGCTACTTGCAATCCCTTCCGATCCCTTGTGATTTGAGAAATCGCAAGTTACTTCCCCAAAAACCTTTGATCTTTCAAGGCCGTAGGTGCCGAATATTGCTATTCAATTACTCCGATAACCCCTTACGATCCACCCCGTCAAGTCCGTAAATGGCAAAAAGCTAACTTGAGCACCAAGGAGGTGTTGCAAGCGCTTGCAAAGCCCTTACGTATCCTCCAGCCTGCTCCCAAATCAACCCCCCTTGCTGCATTAACCCCATAATGCAGGGGACCCCCGCAGTGTTCCCACATCAACCTCTCGCTGCAGGGGACCCGTTTGGTACCCCTGCAGAATTTGAATATTTTAAAATCTTAGCCCGGCACACTAATGGATACCCCCATGCCGCAGGGGTACAGTAAGTACCCCCGCAGCAACTTACATTGACCCCCCCATTGGGACCCCCGGAGGGACCCCACATTAACCGTTATGGCGAGGGGCCCGATCGGGACCTTGCTGCATAAAAGTAAAAAAAATCTAAAGGTCCTTGCAGGACCCATGCTAAATAAAAATATAACCCCTACAGCGCGGGTACCATAAGTACCCCCTGACACCTAAAATTAACCCCATCACTCATGGGGGTCAATGTAGACCAACATGAGTCTAAAATGAACCGCCTCAGTCCAATAGGGGTCTATATAGACACTTATGTGACAATGAGAACCCTAAGATACAGTAAGTGCTATGAGGGGAGTCCAGGACCTTCATGACACTAAGTACAAACACTACACTATCCCCCCAATAAACCAATAAATGTAAACTAACCTCCCTCTAACTAATTACCCCCCTCTACCTAAAACTATTAACCCCTCCCCTACCTACCTAACACCTACCATAACATACAGTATTAACACCTACACTACTTACCTAACCCCCTATTAAACCCCCCGACACCCAACTAATAAAAAATAAAAAAATAGATTACAGAAAATAAAAAGCATCATTACAGAAAATAATAAAAAAACGATTATAGAAAATAAAACAGAATATTACACAAAACAAAAAAGCACCACTACAGAAAAATAAACACCCCACTACTTACAGAAAAATAAAACATACTACTCACATAAAAAATTTACAAAACAAACAAAAATAAATACATCCCTATCCCAATACAACAAAAAATCCACACCCAGCAATAAAATAAAGTTAAAGTCATATCACTAACCTTGCAAAAATGCCCCTTCAGCGACGACAGATTTCTTGCCTTCGTCTCTAGCATAAGGGCCCATCCGTAGATCTTCACAGGTCCGGCACCCCTTCAAGAAAAAGAAACATTACAATTAATAAAAAAATAAACACAACAAATAATCAAAAACAGTCTAAATAGTACACGTACCTTACTGCGATGCCCCCATCCTCCTTCTAGTCCTTTCCGGCAGGGCCTTTCCAAAAAAAAAACACGCTTGCAAAAAATCAAAAAATCTAGCGGAGCTCCTGCCTGGAGAAGCTTCCCAACGCAAATGAGGCTTCTCGCGTATGCTCCGGTAAATTTTTTAAATAGTGCCTTCTGATTGGCTGAAAAAACTGTCAATCATATTTCAGGCAATCAATATGCGCAAAGGTGTGAGCCAATCTGATTGGCTGATGGACCTGTCAGTCATTTAAAAATGAATCAGATGGAGCTATGGGCTTCAGCCAATCAGAATGGGATACACCCCCACGGGGTGTATCCCATTGTGAATGGCTCCAAGCAACTGCGTCTTCTGATTGGCAGCAATCTGATTGACAGTTACATCAGCAATAGTGCCTTCTTATTCATTTTCAAATGACTGACAGCCTCATTTGCACTGGGATGCTACTCTAGGGATTTTTTGATTTTTTTAGCGCTTTTTTGGGGAGAGGACCTGCTGGAGCAGACTAGAAGGAGGAGGTGGCATTGCTGTAAGGTAAGTGTACTATTTAGACTGTTCTTGATTATATGTTGTGTTTATTTTTTTATTATTGTAAGGTTTCTTTTTCCTTGTATGGGTGCCGGACCTGATAAGATCTACGGATGGGCTCTTACAATAGGGACTAAGGCAAGAAATCTGTAGTCGCTGGAGTGACATTTTTGCAAGGTTAGTGATATGATTTGAAATATAATTTCAATGCAGCACTGTAAAGCGCTGAAATTTATGGGGAACATTATGGGTGACATTAGGATTAATAGCACAACATTATCAAACTTGCACATCATAAATAGCCAATACTGTAATTTCCGCCCAAAGTCTGACGGCCTTGAAGGACGAATGACCTACAAGCCCATAACTCGTTATTCAAGCCCGTCGAACTTTGAACAGAAGTTACAGTATTGGCAATGTGCAAATTTGAGAATGTAGTGCTTTTAATTGTAATGTCACCCATTGTGTTCTCCATCATCTACATTGCTTTACATGATTGATTTTATATTTGCATTTACAGTACTCTGCTTTTGCAGGCTTGAACCATGATTAACTATTAAACCCCATCTAAGCCTATCTAACCCCATCTAGGCCTATCTAATTCCATCTAAGCCTATCTAATCCCATCTAGGCCTATTTAACCCCATCTCTAATGCAGACCCTCATAAGCCTCCATCTAAACCCATCTCTTATAAGGGTCTATACCCCCATAAGCCTCAGTTTAACCCCATCAGTCCCATAAGGGTATATAAAGACCCTCATGGGACAATTAGAACCCTAACATTAACCCCATATGTGCCATGAGGATCCTCCAGGACCCTCCTTATACTAAGTACAAACACTATACTACACTATTATACCCCCCATTAAACCACTACATCTGAACTAACACCCCTCTACCCTAACATATTAACACCTACACTACCTACCTAACCCCTTTTTAAACCCCCCACCTCACTAATTACAAAGAATAATAAAACCTAAGTTGCACAAAATAAAAAAAGCTAGGTTACAGAAAATAAAAAACTAGGTTACAGAAAATTTAAAAGAGCATTACAAAAAATAAAAACACCCCACCACTACAGAATATAAAAAATTACTCACCTAAAAAGAAAATACATGCACAAATTACACATCACATTACAATACATACACAATATAATACAGTAATATACACAATAAATACAGTTCAAATACACCCCTAACTACATACTATTAACCCTTAACTACATACAGTGCCTTGCAAAAGTATTCACCCCCCCCTTGGCATTTTTCATATTTTGTTGCCTCACAACCTGAAATTAACATTGGTTGTTTGAGGATTTCCATCATTTAATTTACAGGACATGCCCACAACTTTGAAGACGTTTTTTTTTGTGTGTGAAGCAAACAACAAATAGGACGAAATAACAGAAAAAGTCAATGTGCATAACTATTCATCCCCCTAAAGTCAATACTTTGTAGAGCCACCTTTTGCTGCAATCACAGCTTCAAGTCGCTTTGAATAACTCTCTATGAGCTTGACACATCTTATCACTGTGATTTTTGCCCATTCCTCCTTGCAAAACTGCTCCAGCTCTTTCAAGTTGGATGGTTTGCGCTTATGAACAGCAATCTTTGTCTAACCACAGATTTTCTATTGGATTGTGGTCTGGGCTTTAACTAGGCCATTCCAACACATTTACATGTTTCCCCTTAAACCACTTAAGTGTTGCTTTAGCAGTGTGTTTAAGGTCATTGTCCTGCTGGAAGGTGAACCTCCATCCTAGCCTCAAATCACGCACGGAGTGGTACAGGTTTTGCTCAATAATATCCCTGTATTTTGCACCATCCATCTTTCCCTCAACTCTGACCAGTTTGCAGATGGTGTTCTTTGGGTGATGAGATGTGTTGGGTTTGCGCCAGACATAGCATTTTCTTTGATGACCGAAATTGCAATTTTAGTCTCATCAGACCAGAGCACCTTCCTCCATACATTTTGGGAGTCTTCCACATGCCTTTTTGCAAGCTCATAACATGCCATTTAGTTTTTTGCTGAATGTCTATGGAGCGTACGACTTATTGTCGTCCTATGTACAGATACTCCAGTCTCTGCTTTGGAACTCTGCAGCTCTGCAAGTCTCTGTGCTGCCTCTCTGATTAATGCTCTCCTTGCCCGGTCCGTGAGTTTTGGTGGGCGGCCGTCTCTTGGCAGGTTTGCTGTTGTGCCATGTTCTTTCCATTTGGTTATGATAGATTTGATAGTGCTCCTGGGGATCATCAAAGATTTGGATATTTTTTTATAACCTAACCACGACTTGTACTTCTCAACAACATTGTCCCTTACTTGTTTGGCGAGTTCTTTGGTCTTCATTGCAGTGTTTGGTTAGTGGTGCCTCATGCTTAGGTGTTGCAGCCTCTGGGGCCTTTCAAAAGAGGTGTGTATATGTAATGAAAGATCATGTGACACTTAGATGGCACACAGGTGGACATCATTTTACTAATTATGTGACTTCTAGAGGTAATTGGTTGCACCAGAGCTTTTTATGGGCTTCATAACAAAGGGGTGAATACATACACACAATTTTCTGTTTTCTATTTCCAAATAATAGTTTTATGTATATATTTTTCACATTTCACTTCACCAACTTAGACTATTGTGTTCTGATCCATCACATAAAATTCAGATTAAGGAAACATTGAGTTTAAGGCTGTAATGTAACAAAATAGGTAAAAAGTCAAGGTGGGGTGAATACTTTTGCAAGGTACTGTACTATTAATGCCCAACTACATACTATTAACCCCGAACTACATACATTAAACCCCTATCTAAATACAGCATTAACCTAACTACATACATTAAACCCCTATCTAAATACTGTATTAACCTAGCTACATACATTAAAAATCCTAAATCGAACCTAAAATAGAATAAATAAGACCACTTGCCTTGCATAGGTGCTCCTTCAGAGATGAGGGTGGTCCTGCCACAAGTCGCGCCCCTAGGAAAAAAAGAAACATAGAATTAGTACAAATTTAAACACAACATAACATTATAAACATTATAAATATTAAACGTACCTTTTCGCGATATACCCGTCCTTCTTCTGGTCTTCTCCGACTGGGCCCCTGGAAAAAAATAAACATCAAATTAGTCAAATATAAATACAACATACACATCTAAACATACCATATATTTTACCTACCTTTTTGCAATGTCCCTGTCCTCCTAGTATTATTCTCCGGCTGGGCCCTTGAAAAAACTCTGTCGCTCTAAAAAAACTAAAAAAAATAATGAAGCTCCTCTCTGTAGGAGCTCCTCCGACGCTAATGAGGCTTCTTGCGCTTCTTCCATTAAAAAAAGGGAATTGTCACCTTCTGATTGGCTGAAAACGCTGTCAAATTTCTGCCAATCAAAAGGTGCAAAGGTGTGAGCCAATCAGAATGGGATACACCCCTATATCCCTTTCTGATTGGTTTAAATAAGATTGACAGGTCCATCAGCCAATTAGAAGGCACTATTGCCTTCAGCCAATCATAATGGGATACACCCTACATAGTATATCCCATTGTGATGGGCTGAAGGCATCTGCATCTTCTGATTGGCTGCAGTGACAACAGCCAATCAGAAGACGCAGGTGCCTTTAGCAAATCACAATGTATATAGATAGGGGTTCACTGTATGTAGTTAGGTTAAAACTATATTTAGATAGGGGTTTAATGTATGTAGCTAGGTTAATACTGTATTTAGATACATTAAAAAAACTAAATCTAGCCTAAAATAGAATAAAAAAACTACTTACCTTGCCTAGATGTCCCTTCAGTGATGATGGGTTTCATGGTGCAGGTCTCACCCCTAGGAAAAAATTAGTGCAAAATTCAACAAAGAAAAAAATAAACATTCTAAATATTCAACTTACCTTTCCAGCATGTCCCCGTCCTTTTTATTGTCTTCTCCTGCTCGGTCCCTGGAAATAAATAAACATTACATTAGTCACAAATACACATTCACATAACAATAACAATGAACATACTATACATTAAACTTACCTCATCGCAATGTCCCCGTCCTCCTGGAAGTCTGCCCCGGCTGGGCCCTTGAAGAATCTGGTGCTCTAGAAAAAAGAAAAAAAACTAACGGAGCTGGAGGATAGGGGTAATTGTATTGTAGATAGGGTTTAATGTATTTTAGATAGGGGTTTAATGTATGTAGTTAGGGGTTAATAGTATGTAGTTAGTATATTTGAACTGTATTTATTGTGTATATTACTGTATTATATTGTGTAATGTATTGTAATGTATTATTTGTGCATGTATTTTCTTTTTAGGTGAGTAATTATTTTTTTTATTTTCTATAGTGGTGGGGTGTTTTTATTTTTTGTAATGTTCTTTTAAATTTTCTGTAACCTATTTTTTTTAGTTTCTGTAACTTAGTTTTTTTTAATTTTGTGTAACTTAGGTTTTTTTTTTTTTTTTATTAGTGGGGTGGGGTTAGGTAGGTAGTGTACGTGTTAAAAGGTTAGTATAGAGAGGGTTAGTTTAGATTTAGTGGCTTTTTGGGGGGTAGTGTAGTGTAATGGCACTTATGGGGTTATTGTAAGGGTTCTAATTGTCTGATGAGGGTCTTTATAGACCATTATGGGACTGATGGGGTTAAACTGAGGCTTATGTGGTCTGCATAGACCGCCATAAGTGATGGGGTGAGATGGAGGCTTATGGGGGTCTGTATAGACCCCCATTAGAGATGGCGTTAAATAGGCCTAGATGGGGTTAGATAGGCTTAGGTTGGATTAGATAGGCCTAGATGGGGTTAGATAGGCTTAGATGGGGTTAGATAGGCTTAGATGGGGTTATATGAGCTTAGATGGGGTTAGATAGGCCTCAATGGGGTTAGATAGGCCTCAATGGGGTTATTGGGTCCAGATAGAGTAAAATAAGTACAGTTAGGGTTAAATAGGTACAGTTAGGGTTAGATTGGCCCAGTTAGGTTTAATTAGGCCTAGCTAGGGCTATTGGGTCCAGATAGGATTAAATAGGTACAGTCAGGGTTAAATAGGCCCAGGGTTGGGTTAATGGGGTAAAGCTAGGTTTAATAGTGTAGTGCTTAGACTTTGTGTCATGTGGGGACCCTCATGGCACTTCTAGTGTTATTATATGGGTTAATTAATGTCCTATAGGGGTCTATATAGACCCCCATTGGACTGATGGGGTTAAATAGAGGCTTATGGGGGTCTGTATAGACTCCCATAAATGATGGGGTTAATTAGGGGCTTGTGGGGGTTTGGTATAGAGCCCCATGAGGGACAGGGTTAAATAGAGGCTTATGGGGCTCTGTATAGACCCCCATAAGTGATGGGGTTAATTAGGGGCTCATGGGGCTCTGAGCTATACATGAGTAACATAACAATAGGTCAACTTTGTATGAATGAATATTTTAAACCATTAAAGAATGATTCTTAAGATGTAACTTGTAGTTGAACTACTGGTAAAGCACATAGGTATTGAATCCAGAGGAAGGTAAACAGTAACAAAAACATTAAAACTTAGCCAATTGTATCAAAGGGGGAAAAAAATTATTCCTTCCTGACCCCAGTAACTGGTGATCGGATTACTCCCTGGATGAATCCTCTCAATTTAATTATACATTTTAATTTTGAAGAAATGATTATGCTCCTACTGACATAAACCCTTAATAACATTCAATAAAACAACTTTTCAAACCTTCTAAAATACAATGTTAACAATGCAATCAGTAACGTAATGTAATAACATTTAAACTTAAATTGTCAAAAAATTATTAAATATTGAATCCAGAGGAAGGCAAACAAAAAAAAAACCCAGTGAAACTTGGTCAGGTCTTTCAAAGTGGGCAAAAAAAATATTCATTTGTGACCCCATTAACTGGCGATCGGATTACTTCCAGGATCAATACTCTCGAAGTAATTAATTAAACGTTTAAGTTTTACAACAAATGATCATCCTCCTGCTAACATGAACCCTTAATTACATACAATGAAACAACTTTTCAGTCCTTGACAAAACAGATTTTTAACATTACAAACATGAACTTACTTGTATTAAAATTGAAACCGGAAATTTAAGAAAATGCAAAGTAATTGTTTTGTGGGGCCAATCTTGGCAAAAGTCACTTCCAAGACATTCCAATTTTTTTTTTGCTTTGTATGTTGGAGTGGTTCCCTTAAAAAGAGCCCAGCAGACTTGTAATTTTGTCTATGGGTTATAACCACTGTTTATTGAAGTTTTATTTATTTTTATTTTTTCTTGTAGTTATTGAAAATGGCAATTCCTATGTGAAATAGTGGTCCTCTACAAGGAGGCCGCCAGACATCAAAGTTCGTCCGCTGGGTATAACCACTATTCTCTATGTTTTTTGCCATTTTATAGAGTGTCCTTAGCGATATAGTGGACCTCTAAAAAGAGTCAGAAAACCACTTTTACATAGTTACATAGCAATTAAGGTTGAAAAAATACTTTTAGTCCATCAAGTTCAACCTTTTAAGATCTCCTCTGATCTGCAATATGCAGATTAAATATCAATTACTTAGTTGTTAATTTATTATTAATCAATTATTTAATTATTTGTTTTTATTATTAATCCAGAGGAAGGCAAACGGAAAAAAAAAACCAAGTAAGACTTTGCCAGTCATCTCAAAGGGAGAAAAAAAAATTCCTTCCTGACCCCAGATACTGGTGATCGGATTTTTCCCTGGATCAATACTGTCTCTCTAATTATCCATGATAACCCTGAATTCCCTTCTTAATTAGAAATAAATCCAGTCCCTTTTTAAAGTTATATATCAAATCCGCTGTCAACACCTCCTCTGGTAGAGAATTCAACAGATTAACCACCCTTACTGTGAAGAACCCTTTTCTTTCTTTAAGGTGGAATATTTTTACTTCTAACCTCTTGCCAGTTGAAAACCCCTTGGCACAAAAAGCTCCCTTGACAAATCTTTATACTGACCCTGGATATATTTATATAAGATAATCATATCTCCTCCTAGACGCCTTTTTTCTAGAGAAAATATGTTTAATTTGGTTACTTTCTTCATAACTTAGCCCCTCCATTCCCCTTATTAGTTTTGTTGCCCTCCTCTGTTTTGTATAGTGGCAGACTCATATTTGCTTCCCTTGCTTCTATACCCTTCTTTATACATGCTAATATTTTATTTGCCTTTGCAGCTGCTGCTTGGCTTTGAGCACTGTTACCTAGATGGTTGTCCACAAGCACTCCCAAATCCCCTTCAAGTTCTGATACACTTGGATTTGCTTTATTAAGATTATAAATTGCATGGCTATTTTTCCTTCCCAGATCCATAACTTTACATTTATTCGTATTAAATCTCATCTGCCATTTAGATGTCCATTACTCAATTTTATGTAAAATTTATTGTCTTTATTTATATCGCGCCAACATATTCCGTAGCGCTAAATCTCTTTGGAGGGAAAGCACATTATTATCTGATTTAATTACCTTGCACAACTTTGTGTCATCAGCAAAAATGGAGACACCACACTCCAATCCTACCTCTAAATCATTAATAAATATGTTAAAAAGGAGAGGACCTAATACTGAACCTTGAGGAACCCCACTTACCACATTAGTCCAATCGGAGTATGTTCCATTTACACCAAACCTTTGCTTCCTGTCTTTTAGACAGCTCTCATTCCATGAGCAGATATTTACTGCAATTCCTGTATCTCTTAGTTTACACAATAGTCTCCCATGTGGCACTGTATCAAAAGCCTTTGCAAAATCCAAAAAGACTACATCCACTGAGTTGCCTTGATCCAGGTTACTACTAACCTCCTCATAGAAACTAATAAGATTTGTTTGACATGACCTATCCCTCATAAATCCATGTTGACTCCTACTTATAATCCTGTTCAAATAGATATATTCTTGTATATTACCCCTTATTAACCATTCTAAAAGCTTCCCCAGTACAGAAGTGAGGCTCGCTTGTCTGTAATTCCCAGGATTTGCTCTTGCTCCCTTTATACATATAGGTATCACATCTGCTTTTCTCCAGTCATCTGGTAGAGACCCTGTGTTGAGTGAATCTTGAAAAATTAAATATAATGGTTTGGCTATTAAAGAACCCAGTTCCCTCAGTACCCGTGGATCTATTCCATCAGGACCCAGGGCTTTATTAACATTTATTTTTTCAAAAAACTTTTGGATTACTTCCTGTGTTAACCAATTATTTGGCAAATGTAGTGTAGCCCCATTATGTTGCAGTGTCCCAACCACTTGTACCTCCCTTGTGTATACAGAAGAAAATAACCTATTTAGCTCATCTGCCTTTTCCTGGTCCCTAATTTTCAGATGGCCTGTTTCACATTCTAATGTTCCTATAGCTTCCTTCCTCGCCTTATTCCCATTAATATACTTAAAAAATATTTTAGGGTTAGTCTTACTCTCTTTTGCAATTAATTTTTCTATTTTAGCCATTCTAATAACGCTTTTGCAAGCCTTGTTGATTTCCTTGTACTCTCGTAAAGTAGTCTCTGTCCCGTCTTGTTTCTATAATTTAAATGCCTTCTTTTTCCTCCTTATCTTGATCTTTAAATCATTGTTAAGCCACATTGGATGGGATTTACTCCTTTTACTTTTATTCCCACATGGTATAGGCCGATGTTTAGATATATTTAGTAAGGATTTAAATGTTGTCCATTTATGTTCAGTGTTTTTACCTATAAGTTCTCTGTCCCAGTCTATACTTTGTATTGCTGACCTTAGACCATTAAAATCTGCCCTTTTAAAATTAAGATTTTTTGTTGGCCCCTTGAAATTTTGTTTTTTTAATTCAATCTCAAATGAGACTGTGTTGTGATCTCTGTTTCCCAAAGGTTACCCTATTCCACACATTCCAAACTTTAACTTTTCTCGGGATTCTTACATCTTGAAAATGCAACATACAGTTGGCCATGGGCAAATACTGGTTCTTCTAAAAAGATTCCAATGGATTTAAAAGTGTGTCCTTGTGATTTTGTAATGGTCATGGCAATTTCAAGCTACTTTCACTTGGTGCCAAATCTATTCTTGGTATGAAAACTCTTTCACCTTTATGTGTACCATTGAGAATTTCTGCATTGATGAAATGGTCTTTTAATTCTTGAACAATTAATCTGGTCCCATTACATAGTCCTTTTTTGGGGTTCATATTTCACAGTAACATGACAATTGCACCTTTTTTTAGCTGCAAAATATGTGGTGGCCTTCCAGATGGAGTTAATTAATTAATGAATTCATTTGAAAAGTTTGTCTGAGTTTCTTTATCATCACCAAGTACACAATAAGCACTGTGATCATTTTTTTGTGGTGCATCTATTAATTTTAATATTTCATTATTCAGAAGCAACGCATCTTTATTTTTGGATATTTATATTACTTTAGTTGCAAGCTCTGCATAATCGTCGTTAATGATTGTATTTTGGAATATAGTCTATATAATGTCCTGTTTGCAAATCATTTGCAATGGAATTTGCACGGTATAAACGGGTAAATTATTAATTTGTTCTGGTTTTCCTTCTCTAATTTTAATGAGCCACTCATTGAAGTAATTTTGTCCTTCTGATCTCATATTTTGTTCTAATTTGATGTGAGTATACAGTTTCCATAGTGTACTTGACTTGATACATGTTTCTACAATGTCTGTGTGATTTCCATGGACAACAACAGGTAATGTTTGCCTCAAATTTCCACCTAACATCACCTTTCCACCAAAAGGCAAATCATTATCCATGACTTCACACAACAAACGGTCTATTCATTGTAGAGCATGGGATGACATCATTGTAGCTTCATCAATTATAATTAACTTACTTTTCTCAATTTTTTTTGCTTGTAAAGATGTCATTCTAATATCCGACACTGATGTTTACAGAATGGGAACTGGCAAGTTATAAATCCACTATGCACAGTTCTTCCACCTTCTAACTAAAGTGCAGCAATTCCAGTTGTTGCAAATGGCAGTGCTATTTGACCTTGTGCACAAACAAAACTCATCAATTAAATTATATAGATACGTTTTTCCTGATCCACCAGGTCCATCTAGATAGAAATAAGGCTCTTTGAGCAAGTCATCCTCTACTGCACTTTTGGTGCTAAATGCTTGTATTTGTACTGTATTTAAAGTTGCAAGTTTTTCTTGTGTTATTTGGTTTTGAAGCTGAGTGTCATAGTCTTCAAAGTGTCTTTCATCTGGCAGACTAAAATTTGCACAATTTAATCCATGAGAGAGAAAGACCTCTTGAATTTCAATTAATGTTTTTTATTCTGCAATAGGCTCATTGTATTGTTGCAAAAAGTCTTCAGGCATATTTGTTTTAAATTTGTCCCACAAAGCTAATACATTTGGAGCATTTGAGAAGATGCAAATGATTGCAAATTGTTCTCTCATCTGCCATGGCATTTGACACAGTGCTGCTTCTTCTAGACATCTTTTCCATTCTGTATCATCAGCCAGGAAGTTTCTGTGTCACGCAGCTAAATGAAATGTGACATAAACTGTGTCATTAACAGTTCTCAACTGTTCAAAACTTTGTGCACCAGGAATATTTAAAAGAAGTAAACGTAAGCAGAAACATTCAAGGTCTCTTGGACTTACAGTGTCAATTTTAGTTATAATTTTATTTCCACGGGTATTTCTTTTTCGCTATAATCCATTAACAAAAACATAATGATATGGAATGTCAATGTATAACAATTCCCTTGCCTCCAAGTCCATAGAATTTAATTGAAACCACACAGTTAGTGTAGTTTGTCAATGCTCACTTTGTGCCAAAGCATTTCTTTCATTTCCAACATTAAAGTAAACTAAGTGTCTTTGGGGCAATTGTACAGGTAATTGATATACTGCATGTGAGTCATCATGCATTTCAAATTTGAGAAGACGCCACATTGCTTCTGGCGCACTTACATAGCGACCATCTACATGAGATGCAAGTTCATCATGTAATAACTCAGTTTGTTCTGCATTTTCTGCACTTTTGACCACTACAGTAGCTGCGTCATAGACTTTGTAAATATATTTGTAGACATATTTAATAGATTTTATAGAAGTGCAAGCTTCCACATTAATTTGTGCATTATACTTCATGAGCAAATGTTGATTTTACGGCACCACTTATCTGTTATCAACTTTTTTTCCACGTATAATGGCATTTTGGCCTTCTCTTCTTCTATATAATGGATAGCCATCACAATTAGCATACGTTTTGTCTCTATAATCTTTTGAAAATTCTGTAGTGCATTTTTTATTTTTCATACATGGCGATTGTGGATTAATATCTCCACATGGTCCATGAATCAAACGATGAGTTACAATCTCATATAGTCTACCATGTATTTCTGGATCTGGTGGTTCAGCAATAATCACTGAATCCACTTTATCACCAGTATTCAATTTATATTTCTCTTGAAGGATTATAAGCATATGTGCATGTGGAAGGCCTCTTTTTTTAAATTGTATGGTAAAAACATAAGCCAGACATTTGCCAAATAACTGAGTTGTGGTTATGTCACGTATTAATTCAGTTAATTTGATTTTGAAGACTCTTGCCACTAAATCTGGTCTATCGGAAGCAGTTTGCCCAATTAGCAGATTCTGTACAATCTCTGGCCATTGTGGATTACATGTAAATGTAATAAATAAATCTGGTTTATCAAATTTAGTTACATTAGCCATAGCATCATTGTATCTTTCTTGCATATTGTGAGGAGATCCTTGGAAAGAAGAGGGTAAAATTGTGGCTTTGCCAGCTGTAAGCTCTCTGTTTGTAGCTACCTCAGCGAAATAATCCATCAGTCCACAATACTGTTCTACACGTGGTTTATCTTGTTGATATTTCATGAAATTTAAATGATTTGCCCCAACTTGCAAATATGAATCAATGATCAATTGTTGTGTCAGTTTTCCCCCTCATAAAATTGGATTAAATCCATCTTGAATGGCAATGTGAGCCACTTTAAATTCAAGCATGGAAATATTATTTCTGACACATACTTTAGAATTTGGGTAACTGTCAAGTGTTAATTAGGGTTGCCATCCGGCTAAAATTGGATATTTCATTGGATCTAAATTAGTCCTTAAGATCCTTATGTGGATGTAAGGTTGCTCCTCATTTCTGGGATATATTCTAATATCCATTTGAAATGGTGGTTCTCCGTCATCATTTTGAAAGATCATTGCAACCTAATTTGATGTTGGTAAGTTATTACAGTGTTTATCAGCATGGCGATCTCTTTTAAGAACCATATTGACTTTTGGGATTGGTAATTGATGTAGTTCTGCATGAATTATTTGTTCTTGCTCTATTTCTGACAATTTTTTATAAGCTTGAGTGTACAGATTTTGAGCCATAATTTTATCAAACTCTTTTAAAACAAAGGGTAAGCATTTTGTATTCTCTGGAAGCTGCATACGTTGTTCAACAGCTTCCATTGTATACAAGACATATAATTGAGCACATTTTCTTTGCTCCCCTTCTTCTGGATGTAAATGAGAAGTATGATGGTAAATTTGTCCTTGTTGTTTGAAACAGTAAGGGCCATGTCCTGGCACATTAGCAGCTAATGTTGCACCCATAGATGCAAAGGATATGGCACTATTATACGATCTTATTGTAATGATATAGGAATCACAAGGTTTGGAGACCAGCGGCCTAGGTCTTCAATGATCCAATTCAGCAACTTGTAGGTGAAACAGGAGCAAGCGTTATTGAAGGGAACAGTGCCTTATATAGGCCAAGGACCAGACACAGCTGAAGAGACTAGTCACTGATACTATTGCAAGCAGAGTCAAGGTTTATCAGATCTCAAGGAAATTTACAAAGGCAGGCTGGCGCAGTGGTACGGAAGAGGTTCAGCAGCCTGGGGACCAGGGTTCAAAACCCAGCAGAGTCAATTACTCACATTACCCCCGCCTCTATAGGTGCAGTCTCTGGATGCCTTATTACCCGGTTTAACAGGGTACTGCACATGAAAAGACCAGGAGCGTGAATATTGTCCACTGGTTCCCACGAACTATCCTCCTCACCATAGCCTTTCCAACGAACCAGATACTGAAGCTTGTTGCGGAAGATCCTGGAGTCCAGAATTTTCTCCACCTCGTATTCATCCTCACCATCTCCGAGGACTGGAGGTGGGGCAGGCAGAGCTCGGCCAGGAAAAGTGTTGTCATGGAAAGGTTTCAGCAGTGCAATGTGAAACACCGGATGTATTCTGATGGAATCTGGAAGTTGCAAACGAAAAGTGACAGCATTGATCTGAGCGACATGATAAACTGGAGCCTCCGTTTTATGCCTATCAGCAGCTCTCTTGTAACATTCCTGAGCCTCTGAAAGAGTCTTCTTAAACAGGTCTTGGGAATCTCGTAAGGTGGTTAGCCGATCAGTGACTGCAGGAATGGAAGTAGTAATTGGGAGACTCACTAGAAAGGTTGGATGGTAACCATAGTTGGCAAAAAATGGGCTCAGAGAAGTGGAGCAGTGTTGGGCATTGTTATAGGCAAACTCCGCCGTGGGTAGAAAATTCAGCCAGTCATCCTGCAGGTAACTAATATTGCACCGCAAATATTGCTCCAAAGTCTGGTTGGTTCGCTCAGTCTGTCCATTACTTTGTGGATGAAAAGCTGACGACAGATTTACATTAATACCTAGATTAGAGCAAAAATGTTTCCAAAAACGAGATGTAAACTGCACTCCCGTGTCAGAAACTACTTCATCAGGCACTCCATGCAAGCAAAATATTTCCCGAATAACCAGGTCAGCCGTCTGTTTAGCTGAAGGGAGACCACGAGCTGGTATGAAATGACCCATCTTAGTTAACAGGTCCACAACAACAAGAATGGTAGTGTGTTCCTTAGAGTGAGGTAGTTCCACAATAAAGTCCATGGATATAGATCCCCAGGGACAATGAGGAATCGGAAGAGGCGAGGAGTCTTATGTCTGGCACATACATCACAAGAGGACACATACTTCTTAACATCCTCATAATACTTCGGCCACCAAAAGGATCGGGCAAGTAACTCTTGTGTCTTTCGGATTCCTGGATGACCTGCTGGTTTTGAGTCATGGTAGAAACGTAAAAGGTCCAGTCGCACTGACTCCGGAGCAAACAGACGTTGTTGAAAAATCCAAAACCCAATAAGCATCGTCATATGGAGATCACGAGGAGGATCACCAGGAACTGGATCTTCAGCGTAGCCCTTTTTAATGCGAGACATCAGATCAGAAGGAAATGTAACTCCAATAAATATAACCTCCGGCAAGATGGTGGTCTTGGTTACGGTAGTATGGAGGGGGTCAGCTATTCTAGACAAGGCATCCGCCTTAACATTCTAGGAGCAAGGACAGTATGTAACCAAAAAATTAAACCTCGAGAAGAATAGGGACCAGCGTTCTTGTCTGGCTGACAGTCTCTTAACTGATCGAATACATTCCAGATTTTTGTGATCTGTGAGGACAGTAATTGGATGGGTAGCTCCCTCCAAGAGATGTCTCCATTCGGTGAGGGCAGCTTTTATAGCCAATAGTTCTTTATTCCCTATGTCATAGTTTCTTTCTGCTGGCACCATCTGGCGGGAATAGAAGGCACACGGATGTAACAGCATCTTAGGTCCAGTCCTTTGAGACAGTATAGCACCAACAGCTGAATCAGAAGCATCAACTTCCACAATAAATGGTAATTCCGGCTGAGGATGTACCAGGACAGGGGCAGATGTAAACAGAGTCTTTAATCGGGAAAATGCGGTATCAGCCTTATTGGACCACTGAAAAGGAGTCCCTTTACGTGTAAGTTCAGTGATCGGTGTAATAACGGCAGAGAAATTCTTAATGAAACGCCTGTAAAAATTGGCAAACCCCACAAATCTCTGAATATCTTTTTCATTCTTGGGGATGGGCCAGTCCAGCACAGCTTTAATTTTACTTGCGTCCATACTTAAACCTTTAGGAGTTATTACATACCCCAGGAATTGAATTTCTGTTTGTTCAAACTCACATTTTTCCAGTTTAATGTATTGGTGGTGGGTACGAAGGCGCTCCAGAACTATACGGACCTGTTTTCTGTGGTTTTCAAGATTATCAGAAAATATTAGGATATCATCTAAATATGCCACAACAAACTGATCCATGAGATCTCGTAGTACATCATTGATAAGATGCTGGAAAGTTGCAGAGGCATTACAAAGCCCAAATGGCATTACTAGATATTCGTAATGCCCGTATCTGGTTCTAAAAGCTGTTTTCCATTCATCATTTGGTCTTATGTTAACCAGATTATATTCCCCCCGAAGATCAAGCTTCGTAAATGTTTTAGCCGAGCGAAGTCTCTCCAAAAGTTCAGGAATGAGAGCCAAGGGGTAGCGTTTTTTAACAGTGATGTTATTAATGTCCCTGTAGTCAACGCATGGCCGTAGGCTGCCATCTTTCTTTTCTACAAAGAATATAGGAGCTCCTGCTGGAGAAGTAGATGGTCGAATAAAGCCTTTGGCAAGATTTTCTTGTATGTATTCACGAAGAGCTTTCAATTCAGGCTCAGAAAGGGAATATATACGGCCAAATGGGATAGCAGCCCCAGGTAACAGCTCTATTGGGCAATCATAAGGCCTTTGGGGTGGAAGCTGATCAGCATTGTTCTTATCACAGACATCTGCAAAATCCTGATATTGTAGAGGAAGCTTAGTCAAGTTTGTAGCAACCATTTCATTAATTGTTGTGGCAACAGGTGTTACCTTAGAGGGTTGACAATTCATTAAGCAGTGTTCTAAGGGAAAGGACAAAATTCTGGTCTTCCAATCAACCTGTGGGTTATGCAGAGCAAGCCAAGGTACCCCCAAAATCACTGGAAACTGTGTTGAGGAAATTAGGTGGAAAGATATAGCCTCATGGTGATTCACTTCCAGAGTCAACTTTAAGGGCACAGTCTCATGTGTAACCGGGCCTGACGTAAGTGGAGAACCGTCTACTGTCTCCATTAACACAGGTGAAGAATTAGGGATAGACTGAATTCTATTTCCTGCTGCAAATTTGATATCCATAAAGTTTCCGCCTGCTCCAGAATCTATCATAGCTGTAGTTGAAATTTTGCGATCACCACATTGCAACGTGATAGGCACCACAAAATGAGGATGTTGAGTCAACATACCCTCTTCACCATGAGCCAGAGAAAACAAGGGTTGTGTGACAGAATCCAGTTGATCGGAAATCTGGGATTGGTGTCGAATCTGTGCATCCTCAGCCGCCATACTATTGTTCTTTTGGATTTGCTAGGGCAATTGATGGCATAGTGCCCTGCACTACCACAATATAGGCATAAATTGTGAGTGCGTCTCCACTGTTTTTCTTCATTGTATAATGGCCCTCTTATTAGATTTACCTGCATAGCCTCAGGCTCAGAGTCTGTAGGTGTTTGTGGGGTCAGAGTAGAAATTCTTGAATAGGAAATAGGAGTAGCACTTGGTCTAAAAGAGCCCTGTCTTTCCAATCTTCTTTCAGAAAGTCTCCGATCAATACGGATAGCCAAACGCACAAATGAATCAAAGTCAGCAGGAAGATCAACACGAGCTAGCTCATCTTTTATAGCTTCTGAGAGACCTTTTCTGAAGTGGAACCTCTGGGCTGATTGGTTCCAGGTAGTATCAGCAACCCACTGTCTGAATTCAGCAGCATATTCAGCCACAGAGCACCTCCCTTGATGCAAATGAAGGAGAGTGGCTTCTGCTGTAGCACATCGGTTGGGGTCATCAAAAACTAGGCACATGGCCTCAAGAAAGTCATTTAAATTACCCAAGACTGGACTATCCTGTTCCAGAAGAGGGGAGCCCCAAGCCAGGGCTTCATCTTTGAATAGGGAGAAAATAAATCCCACCTTCTCTCTTTCAGATGGAAAACGGTGAGGTAACATCATGAAGTGCAAACGGCATTGATTCAGGAAACCCCTAAATCTTTTGCGATCTCCTCCAAACTTTTCTGGTTGGGGCAAACGGGCATCTTGTGCAGGTGTAACAGTAGCAGCCGCAACATCACGTGCTCTGTAGCTGGTATACTCACTGTGCATTGACTGAACCTTATTTTGCAGTTCAGCTACCTGGTCCTGCAGCAATTGAATGGTCTGTGCCTGGGTCTGCACAGTTCTTGCAGTAAAAGCAACCTGCTGGGCCAATGCAGAATCTGACCCGGCGGTCTCCATGAAAGGGCCAGATTATTCTGTAATGATATAGGAATCACAAGGTTTGGAGACCAGCAGCCTAGGTCAGCAATGATCCAATTCAGCAACTTGTAGGTGAAACAGGAACAAGTTTTATTGAAGGGAACAGGAACCACAATAATCTGGCAAGGTACATAGACAGGAAGTGCCTTATATAGGCCAAGGACCAGACACCTGACCAGACACAGCTGAAGAGACTAGTCACTGATACTATTGCTAGCAGAGTAAAGGTTTATCAGATCTCAAAGAAACTCACAAAGGCAGGCTGGCACAGTGGTAGGGAAGAGGTTCAGCAGCCTGGGGACCAGGGTTCAAAACCCAGCAGAGTTAATTCCTCACACTTATGTTTGTTTTGAAATTTTTGTAATTAGGGAAAGTAGGCTCAGTCATAATGCTTTTTAAATATGTTGAGAAGTGTTGTCTTTGTGAAAGTCTTACCTTGCCTTTTTGACAGCAACTAAAGGACTGGCCATCTCTGGGTCTTTCCCCACAAAATCCCCCCAAAACTGACAGACAATTTTCATAATGCCAGAATTATGAACCTCTACCGTTAAAGATTCACGTAAAGGACAATTCTGAGAACATATATCAATATGACTCTGTAAATCATCATTAGAATTCTTATTAAATTATTCAGCAACATTTTCTAAATGCTTTTGTTTTTTAGTTGCCTTCTTGGGGGTTAGGGCCCCCCTATTTTTTATTTTTTGGTATACTGCTTTGCGTGCAGCGATGTTATTATTAGGGGTTAACGGTTATGGGATTAGGCTTAGAGTGTTAGTTAGGTTGCAGTACGTTTCTACAAAGGCAGTCATAAAGCAGGATAGGTCCTTCCATTTTATATGTGTAAACAGCAGTACTTGTTTTGTTTTTGTTTTTTGGTTTTTTAACATGTAATTCAGTACCTCTTGTCTTCAATGTGTTGTGTCTAAATTCCTGTAGAGATGATGAGACTCTTCAGGCAGTGTCTGTTGAGATTTACAGAGAGAGATGCAAATGTTAAAATTACATTTAAATCAATTTGTCTTTGTACTAAGACCATACGAAACAGGATATATACTTCCATTTTGTATGTATTCAGAGAGGTTTAAATTAGGGGGTTAGGCTTAGACAGTGGTTCATACAAAACAGGATAGATTCTTCCATTTATTATGTTTTAAGAACATTTGTTGTAGTATCCGGTTGTGTGTGCTCCACTGTTGACATTAGACATTTAGGTTATGGGGTTAGGCTTATAGGTTGGGACACACAGCAGAGGCTAGATCCTTCCAATTTATATGTGTTAACGACATTTGTTGTAGTATCCTGTTTTGTGTGCCCCACTGTTGGCATTAGGGGGTTAGGGTACTTGATTTTTTGTGCTAACATCTTTTATGTGCGGTACTGTTGGCATTAGGGGTTAGGATATGGGGTTAGACTTAGAGGGTTAGTTAGGTTGCAGTGCATTTTTACATTGTCGTACACCAAACAGGATAGTTTGTTTTTATTTTTTATACTGTACCTGTTGTCTTGAATTTGTTGTCTATAAATGACAGAGGGTTCCCTGCTGCCAATCTTCGTGCGACACTCTTCAGGCAGTGTCTGTTGAAAATGACAGACAGCAATGCAAATGTTGAAATAACTTTTCTTTTTTTTTTTTAATAAGACCATAGTATTTTTGTTAAACAAATGTACTTTTGTACATTACCTGTTGGGTTTAATTTGTTGTCTGTAAATTTCTGCAAAATTTACAGTCTGTATTAAACCATGCAGTGCTGCAAATTAGTCAGTGACACTATTGAGGCAGAGTCTGTTGAAAATGAGAAAAATATGGAAATATTGAAATCCACTGTAAATATTATATATTTTTTTTGCTTAAAGCATAAATTATGTTTTCAAATATGTCTTACTAAAAGCTATTTTCTGCTTTAAATGTCTCCTTTATTATTATTTTAAAATTTACACCATTTTACCCCACCTAAACACATTTATCTGTCTTTTAAATAGTACTATAAATGAATAATGTCTTCTAATTGGTTCTGTACATTAATATTGTTGTTTTTGACAATATTTAAAACCCAATTTTATTAAAGTTATTAATTAATTAATTAATTAATTAATTATAGCTTACCTATTTGCTGCAATTTGCAGGTTTTAAACTTCTAAAGTGATAATCAAGTTACTTCAGATGTTACGCCACCAGGAGAAATGGAGAAAATTCTATAAAGTTTGCAGTAGAAACTGTTATAATGCAATGCACATTCTCTATTTGTGTTCCAGTCATCAATTGGCGTTCCACTCGCCATTTTGTGCAAGGTACTTACTTCTTCCATAGAAAATGGCTTCGATTTTGTATGTGCTACGTGCCGCAGGATGTGTGGTACGTGCCGCATGAAGTGTTGATTTTGACGTTGTTGATTTTGACAGCCTCGTATTCGTTTTTTTCAGCCACCATTTATTTCCTTGCGTAGCCGATTTGTAAGTGCTGAAACTCTGGAAATTCGACTTAAATTCACGTGCAACCTCACTCCCAGACATCCTTGTTTTCCCCCTGTACTGTGTGTCATGTTTTTTTAGGTATTTTTTTTTTGTGTGTGTTTTTTGTTTTCTTATCTATGTGCGCGATTGGGCCGTTAACTTCGTATTTTTTCAACCTCAGATTTTTTTTTCTAAGTCCCGCTTTCCTTTGCAAAGTGTTACAGGACGTAATTTTCAATGCAATTTTTTCAAACTGCTATGGGGCTCGCACTGTGAATTGGATAATTGAGATTTTTTTTTGATTTTTTAACTGTTTGGATCCCATGGTGGGTAATTTACATTGGGGTCTAATATGTGTTAGCAATTAGAGTGTCATGGGATTAATTTTAGGTACCATTAAGGTCCCTATGGCATGAGGTTAACTGTTAGATCTCACAGAGGTCCTTGAAGGACGTGCATGGCAAGGGTTAATTTGTAGGTGCCATGGAGGTCCTTTAAGTACTTTAGTGACATAGGAATTAATAATAGGTGCCATAGGGGTCCTTAAAGGATCTTCATGGCATACAGGTTAATTTTAAATGACATAGCGGTCATTCCTTTACTTTAAGGCATAAACAATAGGTTGAAATCCTTTAAAGTATAATCACTGGGCTTTTTATAAAAAACCTTATTCAGTATAATAACTGGACTTTTGTGTAAAGAACATTATTAAGAAGATGATCTTGACTTTACTCAGTGTAATAACAAGACTTTAATATAGAGGACTTAATTCAGTAAATATACAAGACTCTGCTGTCACTCAAATTGCTTATTGTTATATCTTGAATATGTTATGTTGAAACTACCCCATTGATTATTCACAATAGATTCAACCTTTTCCAATTACACATAGTGGTGCTGAGTAAACTCTTTTCACGATACAGAACTATAGATTTACAATAAGAATTAATCGCTTTTCCATTAGGAGTGATCTTTTCACATCACTATCACTCTTTTTTGGCAGTGCAAAGATTGATTAGTTTTCCATTGGTTAAATTTCACCCTTTTCAAATTATGTATTACCGTACTAAGTGAACTTTCTTCAAAATGCAAATTCATGAGAAAAACAATCTTGGGCTTCTTTCAAAGGTTAAAGCTATAGCTTCTAGCTTCTCAATAAGAGTGATCTTTCACTACACTATAGCCCCTATTTAATTCCAAGCCGTAATTACCGTCATACAGGCTTTATGTCTTGGGGGCTAGAAATTTGCAACAGTTACAAAGTTATTTAATTGAACAAGCCCTTAATTACAGGGCCGAAGGCTAAAACTGTAAACCGTGAACCCATACTTAGCATTTCAGGGCATGATCAATTAAGCAAGCCTGTAAGTTACAATTTAGAAATAGCCAATAGTAAATGACACTGTCATCATGACGTCTGTAAAACATTTAAACATCAATCAATGAATGTTTAGAAGTCTGATATGTGTACTCACAATCCAGCAATGTAGAAATCAAGAAATCAATAAAAATGAATGAAGAAACTGTTCTAGTCCATGAGGGTGGGCTGGTATGTATTATCTCCTTGATTCCTGGGAACAATATAACACAATATGTGTTAGCAATTAGAGTGTCATGGGATTAATTTTAGGTACCATGAAGGTCCCTATGGTATGAGGTTAACTGTTAGATCTCACAGAGGTCCTTGAAGGACGTGCATGGCAAGGGTTAATTTGTAGGTGCTATGGAGGTCCTTTAAGTACTTTAGTGACATAGGAATTAATAATAGGTGCCATATGGGTCCTTAAAGGATCTTCATGGCATACAGGTTAATTTTAAATGACATAGCGGTCATTCCTTTACATTAAGGCATAAACAATAGGTTGAAATCCTTTAAAGTATAATCACTGGGCTTTTTATAAAAAACCTTATTCAGTATAATAACTGGACTTTTGTGTAAAGAACATTATTAAGAAGATGATCTTGACTTTACTCAGTGTAATAACAAGACTTTAATATAGAGGACTTAATTCAGTAAATATACAAGACTCTGCTGTCACTCAAATTGCTTATTGTTATATCTTGAATATGTTATGTTAAAACTACCCCATTGATTATTCACAATAGATTCAACCTTTTCCAATTACACATAGTGGTGCTGAGTAAACTCTTTTCACGATACAGAACTATAGATTTACAATAAGAATTAATCGCTTTTCCATTAGGAGTGATCTTTTCACATCACTATCACTCTTTTTTGGCAGTGCAAAGATTGATTAGTTTTCCATTGGTTAAATTTCACCCTTTTCAAATTATGTATTACCGTACTAAGTAAACTTTCTTCAAAATGCAAATTCATGAGAAAAACAATCTTGGGCTTCTTTCAAAGGTTAAAGCTATAGCTTCTAGCTTCTCAATAAGAGTGATCTTTCACTACACTATAGCCCCTATTTAATTCCAAGCCGTAATTACCGTCATACAGGCTTTAGGTCTTGGGGGCTAGAAATTTGCAACAGTTACAAAGTTATTTAATTGAACAAGCCCTTAATTACAGGGCCGAAGGCTAAAACTGTAAACCGTGAACCCATACTTAGCATTTCAGGGCATGATCAATTAAGCAAGCCTGTAAGTTACAATTTAGAAATAGCCAATAGTAAATGACACTGTCATCATGACGTCTGTAAAACATTTAAACATCAATCAATGAATGTTTAGAAGTCCGATATGTGTACTCACAATCCAGCAATGTAGAAATCAAGAAATCAATAAAAATGAATGAAGAAACTGTTCTAGTCCATGAGGGTGGGCTGGTATGTATTATCTCCTTGATTCCTGGGAACAATATAACACAATATGTGTTAGCAATTAGAGTGTCATGGGATTTATTTTAGGTACCATGAAGGTCCCTATGGTATGAGGTTAACTGTTAGATCTCACAGAGGTCCTTGAAGGACGTGCATGGCAAGGGTTGATTTGTAGGTGCTATGGAGGTCCTTTAAGTACTTTAGTGACATAGGAATTAATAATAGGTGCCATAGGGGTCCTTAAAGGATCTTCATGGCATACAGGTTAATTTTAAATGACATAGCGGTCATTCCTTTACTTTAAGGCATAAACAATAGGTTGAAATCCTTTAAAGTATAATCACTGGGCTTTTTATAAAAAACCTTATTCAGTATAATAACTGGACTTTTGTGTAAAGAACATTATTAAGAAGATGATCTTGACTTTACTCAGTGTAATAACAAGACTTTAATATAGAGGACTTAATTCAGTAAATATACAAGACTCTGCTGTCACTCAAATTGCTTATTGTTATATCTTGAATATGTTATGTTGAAACTACCCCATTGATTATTCACAATAGATTCAACCTTTTCCAATTACACATAGTGGTGCTGAGTAAACTCTTTTCACGATACAGAACTATAGATTTACAATAAGAATTAATCGCTTTTCCATTAGGAGTGATCTTTTCACATCACTATCACTCTTTTTTGGCAGTGCAAAGATTGATTAGTTTTCCATTGGTTAAATTTCACCCTTTTCAAATTATGTATTACCGTACTAAGTAAACTTTCTTCAAAATGCAAATTCATGAGAAAAACAATCTTGGGCTTCTTTCAAAGGTTAAAGCTATAGCTTCTAGCTTCTCAATAAGAGTGATCTTTCGCTACACTATAGCCCCTATTTAATTCCAAGCCGTAATTACCGTCATACAGGCTTTAGGTCTTGGGGGCTAGAAATTTGCAACAGTTACAAAGTTATTTAATTGAACAAGCCCTTAATTACAGGGCCGAAGGCTAAAACTGTAAACCGTGAACCCATACTTAGCATTTCAGGGCATGATCAATTAAGCAAGCCTGTAAGTTACAATTTAGAAATAGCCAATAGTAAATGACACTGTCATCATGACGTCTGTAAAACATTTAAACATCAATCAATGAATGTTTAGAAGTCCGATATGTGTACTCACAATCCAGCAATGTAGAAATCAAGAAATCAATAAAAATGAATGAAGAAACTGTTCTAGTCCATGAGGGTGGGCTGGTATGTATTATCTCCTTGATTCCTGGGAACAATATAACACAATATGTGTTAGCAATTAGAGTGTCATGGGATTTATTTTAGGTACCATGAAGGTCCCTATGGTATGAGGTTAACTGTTAGATCTCACAGAGGTCCTTGAAGGACGTGCATGGCAAGGGTTAATTTGTAGGTGCTATGGAGGTCCTTTAAGTACTTTAGTGACATAGGAATTAATAATAGGTGCCATAGGGGTCCTTAAAGGATCTTCATGGCATACAGGTTAATTTTAAATGACATAGCGGTCATTCCTTTACTTTAAGGCATAAACAATAGGTTGAAATCCTTTAAAGTATAATCACTGGGCTTTTTATAAAAAACCTTAGTCAGTATAATAACTGGACTTTTGTGTAAAGAACATTATTAAGAAGATGATCTTGACTTTACTCAGTGTAATAACAAGACTTTAATATAGAGGACTTAATTCAGTAAATATACAAGACTCTGCTGTCACTCAAATTGCTTATTGTTATATCTTGAATATGTTATGTTGAAACTACCCCATTTATTATTCACAATAGATTCAACCTTTTCCAATTACACATAGTGGTGCTGAGTAAACTCTTTTCACGATACAGAACTATAGATTTACAATAAGAATTAATCGCTTTTCCATTAGGAGTGATCTTTTCACATCACTATCACTCTTTTTTGGCAGTGCAAAGATTGATTAGTTTTCCATTGGTCAAATTTCACCCTTTTCAAATTATGTATTAGCGTACTAAGTGAACTTTCTTCAAAATGCATGAGAAAAACAATCTTGGGCTTCTTTCAAAGGTTAAAGCTATAGCTTCTAGCTTCTCAATAAGAGTGATCTTTCACTACACTATAGCCCCTATTTAATTCCAAGCCGTAATTACCGTCATACAGGCTTTATGTCTTGGGGGCTAGAAATTTGCAACAGTTACAAAGTTATTTAATTGAACAAGCCCTTAATTACAGGGCCGAAGGCTAAAACTGTAAACCGTGAACCCATACTTAGCATTTCAGGGCATGATCAATTAAGCAAGCCTGTAAGTTACAATTTAGAAATAGCCAATAGTAAATGACACTGTCATCATGACGTCTGTAAAACATTTAAACATCAATACATGAATGTTTAGAAGTCCGATATGTGTACTCACAATCCAGCAATGTAGAAATCAAGAAATCAATAAAAATGAATGAAGAAACTGTTCTAGTCCATGAGGGTGGGCAGGTATGTATTATCTCCTTGATTCCTGGGATCAATATAACACAGAAATAAAACCAAAAAAAATTTTTTTTTCAGTATTTTGAAGTACTTTAGAGTGTTTTTATTTGCTTTTACAGTGTTACGAACAGGTGTTTAACCCACTTGTGAGTCCTATCTAGTACTCGTAAAAGTTTTTGCTAAATTTGCTATTTACGGATTTGAAGGCAATTGTGGGCTTGTTGAATTGTTAGAATTAATTAAGGAATTTGCGTCTTTAGCACTGGTAACAAGTGCAGGCTTGAAGCATCAAAGGAATAGATAGGACAGAGTTTTTGACAACCGCAGGGATTTTGAGCCTGTAACTCGTAAATCCATTGCGGTAACTAAAAGTAGCCAATTAAATATCAGTAAATTTTACAGGCTCCATTACGAGCTTCTATAATTGCGATTTTCACAATTATTGTAAATAGGGGCCTATTACTCTATTGCTTTTATAGGGGTTGAATTGTGAATTTGAATAGTGGCATTTATAGATTCTTTTATTTTTTAACTTAATGGTGATAGCTATGGGTGTTAGCCCAACTCTCACAGCACAAAATCATTTTTAGTGTATTCAAATATATTGTTTAATGCTGAAATATACTGTTCAATACTAGATAATACTTCCTTCAGATACTTCAATTATAAAAGTCCTTCTATTATTTAGCCCACAAGTTCTGATATTTCCACCCAAGGCGGAAAAAAGGACACAATTTGTATCTGGATCTATAGATTAGGTTTCTCTTTCAGTACCTTTCTGTGACAAATTTTAAAATCATCTATCAATTGAATTTAGGGATAGATGTCTTGAAAGATGTATTATTCATTGTAAATAAATATTAATTAGCAACTTTGTCTCTATTGAGATTATCTGTGTCGTAAAAAGCATGCATAAAAATAAAGAGTCCCATTCAATTGCAAGCCCCCAATTGCCTCTAGCTTGTAATTTTGGCTGCAGGTTATATTCTCTCTAAACATTTACAGTTTTGCTCAAAAGTCTGCATACCCTGGCAGAAATTGTGAAAGTTTATTTTGAAAATATATTATCATGATGACTGATCATGCAAAAAAAATGTCTTTAATCAAAGGATAATGATCATATGGAGCCATTTATTATGACATAGTTGTTTGTTTCCTTTTTAATAACAGAAATCACCCAAATGGCCCTGATCAAGAGTTTGCATAGTTCTTAGTTCTTAATACTGTGGTTCTTAATAGGTGTATTTCCCCCTTTAGCATCAATGACAGTGTGCAGTCTTTTGTAATAGTTGTGTATGAGGCCCCTAATTATTGCAGGTGGTATAACTGCCCATTTGTCTTGGCAAACTGCCTCCAGGTCATGCAATGTCTTTGGTCGTCCTGCATGAATTGCACGTTTGAGATCTCCCTAGAGTGGCTCAATGATAATAAGGTTAGGAGATTGTGATGGACCCTTCACAACCTTCACCTTTTTATGCTGTAACCACTGGAGGGTCAACTTGTGCTTGGGGTCATTGTCATGCTGGAAAGTCCAAAGCGTCCCATGTGCAGCCTTCGTGCAGAAGAATGCAAATTGTCTGCCAGTATTTTCTGATAACATGCTGCATTCATCTTGCCATACATTATCACAAGATTCACTGTGCCTTTAGAGCTCATGTCCCCCAAAACATCAGTGAACCACTGCCATACTTCACAGTGGGGATGGTATTCTTTTCACTATAGGCCTTGTTGACCCTTCTCCAAACATTGCTCTTATGGTTGTGATCATAAAGCTCTATTTTGGTCTTGTCACTCAAAATGACAGTGTGCCAGAAGCTGTGAGGTGTATCAAGGTGTTGTTGGGCATATTGTAACCAGTCTTTTTTGTGGCATTTGCACAGTAAAGGCTTCTTTCTGGCATCTCGACCATGCAGCTCATTTTTGTTCAAGTATTGTCATATTGTGCTCCTTAAAACAACCACACCGTCTTTTTCCAGAGCAGCCTTTATTTCTCCTGAGGTTATCTGTGAATTTTTTCATTGTATTCCAAACAATTCTTCTGGCAGTTGTGGCTGAAATCTTGGTCTACCTGACCTTGGCTTGATATCAAGAGATCCCTGAATTGTCCACTTCTTAATAAATGATTGAACAGTACTGACCGGTATTTTTAAGGCTTTGGATATATATCCTATGCATGATCAGTCATATTTTCAAAATAAATGCCAACATTTCACAATTTCTGCCAGGGTATGTAAACGTTTGAGCACAAGTGTAAATGCATTCAATTGTGTCTAACTAGCAACTGTCCTCTCACAGCCTCCACACGCAAACCATACACTCGTAAGTAGGATTTCAGGGGGCATGATTATATGAACTGACAATATTTAAGCAAGCCCGTAATTTACTTCTTAGGCACTCGCAAATACTTCTTAGACTCAGCCAATATTAAATGAGAACATCATCATGACATCAGTAAAACATGGAGTTTATACTTCAATCAATTTGTGTTGAGAAGTAAAATTTGCAATCAGACTCGCAATCCAGCAATAAAAAAATAAAAAAATATTAAAGCATCTGTTTAATCCATGCTGGTTCCATGATATGTATTAACCCTTTGATCCTTGAGATCGATATAACATGGAAATAAGAGTTAAAAATATTTTTTTTTTTACTTCAGATTTGTGAGCTTTAGACTGTTGTACAATTCATTCTAGTATCTTTCCATGCTTTCCCAGTATTTTAAAGTCCAGTATTGTGTGTATAATTGCTTCTGCAGCTGGCAAAACTAGTGTCTAACCTCCTTGCAAGCCTTGCAATGGCCTCATAGAGAGGTTTAACAATTAAACAATTCCATTTAATTGTTAAATATATCTGTGGCTATCACCATTATTCCAACTGAGCACACTCTTCTTCTGTATCATCTCCAATGCTAATCTTAATCAATTGTTACTGATACACTCTTAGCTGTGAGAAGGGGTATTTTAATTAATTTTAAATAAAATAACTAACTCTTTAATTTTAATCATTTGCAAGTATGCATACAGTATTCTAATATTAAGGAAAGTAAAGAAGACTAACAATCACTGGTGTTCCCACTCATAAGTTATTATTCTGAGCAAAATGACTCAGACTGAATATAAAATGTAACCTTTATTAATGAACACTAAAATATCATTAAAAAAATAAAGTAAACAATGATGTTTTTCGGGATGCATATAAAAGTCACAACCAGAAAATTGTTCCTGTAAGCTACAGTAGGAGAATTAGGGGTGTATGGAGCCCCAAAATCTGGGTTGTGGCATGAGCTAATTTGGAATTATAACACTTTTACCACTGAACATTACTGTAGTTAATACATATTACTTTTAACTTGTGATCTAAGTAAAAATAAGCTTTGGTGGGACTTAAATCCAAGCCACCAAGTTCACAGTCTAATTTCTTAACCATGGGGCTATATGTCCACATTTGTTGGAGAAAATAGAAAAATATATCTAATCCACACCTGAATTGGTTCCACTGGCCAGGAGCATCTTCCCCTGTATTCTGAGAATGCAGGGTAAGCTACTAACTGCTTAATACCAGTAACATGAAAAACGTATAACTCAGTTTTAATAGCAGCAGGTTTAAAAAGGAAATCATTTTTTGATAAGCTTTTCCACTCTCTATCCGACGGTGCAGAACACATACTGTGACTTCAGGGTCCCTTAAATGGAAACAATAAAAAAATAATCAACAGTAATATGCTTAAAACTAGTATATTAGCAGTTGTTTTGATAGCATACAAAACAGGAAAATACTTTTAGTAAGTCATAATTATATATCTGCTTTAAATTCCCCAGCCACAGTCAAGTTATCTTACTATTCTCCAATGGAAGATGGAAAAAAACCTGTTACTTTGAAAATTGTAGGCACAAACTACTATGTCACATACCAGTCTGACAACCTGCGATTAGAGGTGAGTACTGAATTGTTCACATACAAACATTTGAAGGAAAGAATGGACTTGTATATGGATTTAATTACATTGACACAGGAATGAAAGTACACATACATATTAACATAATTGCAATTGGCTGCAATTAAAGTATATAAGTAGATGTATTTTACAACTGTTGAATTTAGAATTATTATATGCATAGAAATCCTTCTTATGTGTATTGACTTTTTTAACAGCAATTAATTAATATTATCATTGAAGGTTAATAAAGTTGAAGAATATGCCCAGTTGGAAATGGTAATAGTAACAACGGATGAATTAATTTTAATTGTTAAAGAACCACAATTTTAGTTATTTTATAGTGTTCTGTTTAACTAGACATGACAATTGTCAAATCTTTATTTTTAGAAGGTTTTTAATGCAATTCTTCTTCGCAGCAGGCATTTATTTTGTTTTTTTTTTCCTGCTACTACTAAAGCTGGGCAAGTCCTTGTAAACTAATGACTTTCCCTGTACTCCTGCTGAGACACAAATTTCCTGTACATTCAAAGTCTCCTCCCACCTCAGGAAGTGTCCTGCTAAAATCAATATGGCAGATTAAACAGTCGCATATAGGCACATAAAAGATAATACATTAGAGGCTGTATATTACACTCTAAAAAGTTGCTGCATATTTTTAAGTGTGATTCTTCAAAACAGTACATTAAGAAAAACACCACAGTAGTTCTATAAAATTCCGTGTGTTTTTAACCTGGCATGTCATTCTTTCGTTATTAACCTCCACTGTTGATCTTAATTAGTTGCTGTTGATAATGCCATAACCTCAGATGGTGGATCATTCAGCTGATGTATACATAACATTTACATCAATTCTAAGGTACTTCCACTTCTAATTTAAAATTCACAGACAATGGCAGTTATGTTTATTTGTACTTTTCTTCAACAAATGAAACATTTTCCATGTCACTTTAAGAAAGATAAGTTCGGACTGATATAGGTTATTCATTTTACTAAATAACTAAGTGATGGACCAAGTCAGAGCAGTATTTCTATCTTATCTACATTTTACCAAAGCTTTTGACGTAAAACAAAATTAATCACAAACTGGATTGTTTGGTTCTTGACTCAAAGGTATTTGCTGGAATTGAGTACTAGAAGAAGCATTAATGGCAGCAAAAGCAACCCCATAGCCTAGGTTAGTAGGCATTAAAAGAGGGTTTTCACATTACCCCCTCGTGACTTCTTCCACTGCCCCATCTTTTCCCGATTTGTGTACATTTGTTTGCCAATAAAACTGATGCACCCTATTTTTCCATTTGTCTCATCACCCATGTCTCCTCTCCTTTCAGGTTCTTCTTTGTCTTTCCCTCACAACCCTTTATCTCTTCCTTCTACTCCATATCCTAATTTGCCATTTCTATTATTTCCCTCTTGCATTGGTCCTTTTGGATCTGCTTAAAAGTGCCATTCCCATAAAGTAGTGTAGGGCAGCAGAACATTTAAATGACCACTGTAAGGCCCTAAAAATATGGTCTAGTTGTTTTTATTATACATCAATTAATGATCAAAACGTTATTATTTATAATAGTAATATTCAATATTAAATTAAGATTAGGGTATCAGCCCCAGGATGAGGTCTTTCTCTTCATCCAGATAAGTTCACCAATGGGAAAGTGGGAAGGGTTTGCTGAGACACTGGTCTAAAGGGTTTTAAGAACAGATAATAGTTCAAATAATCATGCTGTCTACACAATAAAAGTGTGTTGTAACTTTAACACAGCAAGATTTTACAGCCAGTGGAAATCATAGTGTTGATACAGTATTGTGCCTGAAAATTAAGCACCTTCTTTCTAGACAACATAGCACCCCCACTTTGAATTTATAGTGAGTGGATACAAGCAGTAGCAATTTTAATTTTTAATATTGTTTTTCTAAATAATTCAATATGAACGTTATTAACAATCATTGCCTAATTAAAACGTGGCTGTTATTGTTAGGGTTATCCGTTAAATCTGGAATTTAGTGTCAGAGTGCCATAGTTTAAACAATTACATTTATAGTAAGGGAAATTACTGATGGAGCATATCAAGGGTTAATGTTGAACATTTTATTTCCAATTCCTTATTCAAAAGAAAATCAGTAAAAAGTTTGACATTTCTTTGTAATTTATGGGTGTGAATCAGCCTTAGCCCATGAGGTCCAGACTTAGGGCAACACATTTTCAAGGAGCAGCAGTCTGTCTTACGTTTCCAATGCAATGCTATGGACAGTGCCAGATTTACATTTCCGGCTCTACTAAACACCACTTTCTTAGGGCCTCATGCTAATATTAGAAAAAGCACCTACGAGTGACCTAACTAATGAGCAAACAGTACTTAGCTATTTTAATCCCCTGCTCCGGGTCACTACTCCGATCGAACTTCACAACACAGCCGAAAAACAAGACAAAAATATCCATTGAGTTTTGCCCTGATAATAAATTATGACACTCTGACACCTAAACCCTATGCTAATAAAAAAAATCCCCTCCCCTGCAAACTAGAGCACCCCCCCTGACTCCCAAAGAATGACGAGATACTTACAGGTACGAAAGAGCCCTTGTAAAGGCTTTAAAAGCCTTTGCTGTGTGCTGCAGCAAAATACTGTTTCCAAACAACTTCTCCTGGCCTCTAAACCCCCAAATCCTGCAAGAGGAGGACCTCAAAGGAACCCCCTTGTACCTACAATGAACACCCATACTGTATAAGATCCCGATTGGGACCCCTGCCACCTATTAACCTATTTTTTTTTATTTTGTTGCACTTTCTTTTTTATTTTCATTATAAGTTATTTTTATTTTCTGTAACTGTTTTTTTTTATTATTTGTAAGTAAGGGGCTCATTTTATTTGATTGTAGGGTTAGTTAATTAAACACTCCCTCCCTTCATACACACTCACTCCACACACAGTCCACCCACTCCACTCACGCTCACTTGCTCCACTCACACTCACTCTACCCACTTCACAATCACTCCACCCACACTCACTCCACCCACTTCACTCACTCTTCCCACACTCACTCCTCACACTCCATACTCGCTCCACCCACACTCACTTGCTCCACCCACACTCACTCACTCCACCCACACTCACTCACTCCACCCACACTCACTCACTCCACCCATACTGGGTTTAAGAGGCGTGTAGGGATATGGCACTATCTAGAAGACAAGACCCGAGGGAGATTGGTATTTTGGGAAACCGGCCTGTTATACAGAATGACTGATTAACAGAGTGAACAGCAGCCCTGGAGGATGCAAGTACAGCCGTCATCAACACGTGGTACCGTGCATCCCTATAAGCCATTGCTTATGACATCCCCTTAGCAGGGCACCAGGGCAATCTTCACATTAGCAAACACTTGCTTCCGGCCTTTTGTTGCTAAAGTACTAGATTATGTGCCTTGTGAGCTTTGTCAGTGCTTTGGTGGCTACAGGACAGTGTTCTTTACTCCACTGCAGCCCATGCTCTTTATAGATATTCCCTTCCACTGATGTGGCTGTAGGTAAATCACCTACCATCCCCAGACTAATAGCTTGTGTGAGAGGTTAAATGGCACACTGAACAGGTTACGATTAGAGGAGAAGGATTTTGGAAAGTTGCTTCCCTACCTCCTCTATTCCTATAAATTGGTGGTTCTGCCCATTTGAACTCTTGTAAAATTCATGTTTATTGTTTCAAAGAATTCATGTATCCATTTCTACCATGCCCTTGTTAGTGTGCCTTCGGTCTTTCCCAGCATCAGAGTCTTTTCTCTCTATTTCCTTCCCAGAGGCAAACATCTTTTAATTTCATGGCTGCCGCCACCATCTGCAGTGATCTTAAAGCCAAGAAAAATACAATCTTTCTCTGCCTTCACCTTTTCCACATCTATTTGACAAGAAATATGATTGCTGTTTGCCATGATTTTTGTATTTTTAACAATGAGCAGCAGGACAGTTTTTGCATTGTTTTCTTTTACCCTCATCAATACACAATTTAGTTCCTCCTCACTTTCAGCCATCAGCATAAAATTATCTGCATGTCTGAGGTTGTTGTTATTTCTCCTATGAATATTGATTCATGCTTTGAATTCGCCCAGTCTTATGCATTATGTCTTATTCATGATGTATTCTGCATATAAGTTCAATAAATAAGGTAACAATATGCAATCTTGTCACGCTCCTTTCCCGATCAAGAACGATCAAGTTGTTCCAATCACAACTTAATCTCTTCTGCCTCTGCAGAACCAAGCTTTTACATCTGGTAGTTATCGGCCCATATATTGTGAGAACTGAACTTGAATGATTCTAAAGGGATATCAAATTTTCATGGATTAATACATTTCTGCACTCTATAGGCAAAAAATAGCTTATTTGTATGCAGCACATCTCATAAAACATTTTATTTTTAATAATATAAACAAATCCCTCTAATTACTATGTTGAAACCTCCAGAGGGTGTCTACACAGGCATCTGATCCACCCCCCAATCAGCATGCAGCATCATGGGAGCAATATTAAACCACTATTTACCTGCTGTTGCTTCCTCAGCCAATCTCCTTGCAGCTTCCTTTCTGTATGCCAGCAGCAATACATAGCACATATCAGTGAATACACTACATGTGCCAGGCTGCCTTCAGCACAAATAGGAACCCAGAGTTAATTCAAAAGTTTCAGCTAACCTGATTGGCCAAAACAAATTGTTTTAAATTCGATGATAATTTAGTCTGAGTTTGGAGGGTGTTAACCCGAATTTTCAACTATCAGAAATTACAAGAGATCTTGCTGACTTCCATGTGAGTGTTTAAATATTTATTTTGGGATTTCTTCAAAATGTTTTCATACACTACTAATTCTCCTCTTGCAGATGCATTCATAATCCAGCAAGTTTACATATCCCTGTAAGCATTACCCTTTGTCATCTGAAATGAGTGCAGTTGATAACTGCAGCACACTTTGGCACTGCCTTTTTTGGAATTGGGATATATACTGACCTTTTCCAGTCCACTTGCCTCTGTTTAATTTTCCAAATTTGTTGGCATAACACAAGGAACACTTTTACAGCATCATCTTGTAGGATTTTGAACAGTTCACCTGGGATTCCATCAACTCCTTCATCCTTGTTATCAGCACGACATCCTAGGGCCCATCTCACATTACTCTCTAAGATGCCTGACTCCAGCTCATTGGATAAACTATTGAGGATATCAATCCTGTATAGTTATTATGGGTATTTCTGCCACTTCTTATCTGTTATGCTTCTGTTAAATCTCTATAATTTTTGTCACACTCACTTTGGCATGAAAGGTTCCCTTGGGATCCCCAATTTTCTTGAAGAGATCTCTTGACTTTTGCATTTTGTAATCTTCGATCTCTTTACATCTCTCACTATAGAATGTCTCCTTGTCTCTTCTTGTTATCCTCTGGAATTCTGCATTCAGTTGGACAAATCATTTCCTAGCTAGACTATCTATTACTTTTCTTATTTCCCGTACTACTTTCAAAATCTAATCTTACAGCCTTCTCTTTTTTCTTTATTTTGGGGATACTCTTTGCTGCTCTTTTTTGTATAATGTCACAAACCTTGATCCAAAGTTATTCAGGCATTCTGTCTACCATGTCTAGTCCCTTAAATATATCAGTCAGCATCAGGTCTTGTTTTTGCTGACTGTATAGAGCTCCTCCATCTTTGGCTACAAAGTATATAGTCCACCTAATTTATATATTGTCCATCTAATTATGCCCATTTGTAGAGTCATATCTGAGGCTGTTAGAAGAAGGTGTTTTCTATGACCAGCAAATTTTCTTGACAGAATTCTACTAATCACTGACCTGCTTCATGTTGTACTCCAAGGCCAAATTTGTCCATTATTCCAGGTACCTTTTGGTTTCCTACTTTAGCATTCCATTATCCTATGATGAGATTAACATCTTTTATTGGTGTTATATCTATGAGGTGTTGAATATTCTCACAGAATTGGACATCTTAATCCTCTTCAGTAACCATGGTTGTAGAGTAGACAGTGATATTAAGTGGCTTGTCTTGAATTAATTCTTTCAATTATTGGCTTGATACTAAACACTGCTTTGTCCACCCTTTGCTATATTATAAGGGATATTGCATTTCTTCTGTGGAATTCTTGACTACAGCAAAAGATCTGATGGTTGCCTGATATTAAATGTCTCATTCCTTTCCATTTGAGTACGCTAATTCCCGGTATATCGATGTTTAATATTGTCATCTCATGTTTAACCACATCCAGTTTTCCTTGGTTCATAGTTCAAATGTTCCCGTTGCTATAGTGCATTGTTCTTTGCAGCAGTGGACTTTCCTTTCCCCTCAAGACAAATCCACAGTAGGGCGTCCTCTCAGCTTTGACCCAGCCTCTTAATTTGATCTGGTGCAACTCGTACTTGCCCTCTGCTCTTTCTTTTTAAAAATGGTAGGGATTTAACAGAAGCAGATCAGATAAATAAGAGGTGGCAGGAATACACAGAAATCTATACAGAAAGGATCTTAACAGCATTGATAACCTCAACAGTTTGTCAAATGCGCTGGAGCCAGACATCTAGGAGAGTGAAGTGAACTCGGCCCTAGGAAGCCTAGCTGATAACAAGCCTTCGAAATTATGCTGTGAAAGTGTTGCTTGCACTATACCAACTCATTTGGAAAACTAAACATTGGCCAGTAGATTGGAAAATGTCAGTCTATATACCAATCTCTCTCAAAAAAGAGTGCCAAACAGTGTTTCAATTATTGAACCATTACACAAATTTCACATGCCAGTAAGGTAATGCTTAAGCTTCTTCAAGCTTAGTCCAAAGGGTCACAGAGATTTGGACACGATTGAATGACTAAACCAGAACAGCAAATACATGTGTATATATATATATATATATATATAGTCCAAATCCAGCCTAGGCCTGCAAGAGCCCAAATTTAGCCCAAGTCCAGCCTGTGCCTGCAAGAGCCCACATTGAGCCCAAATCCAGCCTGTGCCTGCAAGAGCTCAAATTGAGCCCAAGTCCAGCCTGCACCTCATGACTTCAAAGAAAGCTACCACAGAACGCAAAAAAGAGATGGTGGTAGCCACATCTTTGATCTCGTTGCTGAGTTCAAAATGCCAAGAACAACAATCTCTAGCATTCTGAAAAATAAGGAAGCCATTAAGGGAGCTGATGTGGCTAGAGGTGTGAGTACAATCAACAAGCAAGGGTCAAAGACATTGGAGGAAAATGAGAAACTATTGTACATTTGGATAAACGAAAAACAATTAGCGGGTGATAGCATTTCCCAGGCACTGATATGCAAGAAAGCCAAACAACTACATGCTGATCTGATAGAAGACAACCCGATAACAAGGGGTGAGAGCTGTGAAAAAATTAAAGCCAGTCACCGTTGGTTTGAGAAATTCAGAAGAGAAATAGCATTCACAGCGTGGTGAGGCATGGAGAGGCAGCCAGTGGAAAAAAGCTGCCGTAAACGTTATCAGGGAGTTCAGAGAGTATGTAGAGGTTGAGGCTTTTGTTCCCCAACAAGTGCTCAACTGTGATGAGACTGGGTTATTTCGGAGGAAGTTGCCTACCAGAACCTACATCACCCAAGAAGAGAAGTCATTGTCAAGGCACAAGCAAAGGTAGGGCAGGCAAACTCTGTTTGTGTGTGGGAATGCTAGTGGGAATTTAAAAATCAAACCTCTACTAGTGTACCACAGTGAGTTTTTAAGAGGGAAATGTGCAGAAAAGCCACTTAAGTGTCATGTAAACTGTAAACTGAATGTCCTACACTGAATGGATGAACAAAGTATTTGGCCCAACACATATTTGGATGAGAAAGAACTGCCTCATCTGTTATCATGGACAATATTCCTGCTCACCCTACAGGCATGGAGGACAACTTGCTGGAGGACTTTAAGTTCATAACTGTGAAGTTCTTGCCCCCTAACACAACTCCTCTTATCCAGCCCATGGACCAACAGGTCATCTCCAACTTTAGCTTTATACATTAACTGTATACCAAGGCCTTCTTCCAGAGGTGCTTTGAGGTGACCATGGATACTCAGCTGACACTCAGAGAGTTCTGGAAGGACCATTTCAATATCCTCCACTGAATCGCTGTGATAGATAAGTCCTGGTGTGAGTTCTCTCAAAAGACTATGAAATGTGGCTGAAGGAAATTGGGACCAGAAGCTGTAGATCTGGGAAACCTGGAGGCTGGACCTAGCAGAATAGTGGAGGACATTGTGTATCTAGGCAAGTCCATGATGGTGACTAATGAAGACATTGAAGAGCTAGCGGAGGAGCACAGAGAAGAGTTCAGCACTGATAAGCTGCAGAAACTTCAGAGAGAGCAGCAAGAGGTAGTGGCTGATGAACTTTCTTTTTCAAGTGAAGAGGAGGGAAGGGAGGAAGCACCTACTGCACTTGAAATGTGTGCTAAATGGGCTGAATTACAACATTTTGTTGTACACTGTCACCCTGACAAAGCTCAAGCAAGCGGCATTGTGGACTTGTTTGATGATAAAGCAATGTAGGCAGAAGCAAGTTTCCCTTCATATGTTTCTAGTGAAACTGCCCACATCACAGTCTCCAGCAGGGTGCAGGGGTGAAGAGACATAAAGGGCAAATCCCCTGTGCAAGTTCCTGATGTTGCAATGGAAGATGACTCCCCTTACAAGCAATAACCTTTCTCCTCCTTCTCTTCCTCTACATTGCCACCAACCCATCGGGCCCTCATGTGCTCTCAGAACTGTGGAGTTAAAGTAAAGTTAAATTCTAAGTTATTTGATGCAAACATTGTTGTTTAGTAATGCCCGCTAAGTTCTAAGGTTTTGTTTAAAATAAAATGTGAAAAAATGTGAAGAATCTTCGGTCACTGTATAAATATTTGGGCATAGGTAAAAGGAAAAATGGGGTATGAAGGGGGACATGAGTGTGGACAGAGATGTGGGAGAGTGAGCAGAGAGGGAGTACATAGCACATAGGAGTTTATAAGGACCCCAGTAAGAGAAAGGCAGTATGGCGGTCCATTGGGACATACATGGGCTAGTTAATATTTTATTTAGTGTGACTGGAGGTAGGTAAGGAGGTTAGCGAGGAGGGGGTCCTGTTGAAGGGGTTGAGTGGTCAGAAGGAGTAACAGCCTTGGGGGAGAGGTCAAAACCGCACTGCTCGCATTGATTTTTAGATATGTTTAACCTCTTCTTTGCTGTGATTGCAGCAAGGAATGATATAGCTTGAAATGTAGTGAAAGCTATTACCTATATGTATGATAATTTCTTATGAGAAACATGAAATCCACACTTAGCAATGTAGGGTTTATTCATAAGAATTTAATATTGTAACAAATTGTAATATCCTACTTTTTTTCCCTCTTGTTTAGCAAATGAAGGAAGAGAACCTAAACAGCATAAACTCAAGTATGATGAAATTTCTTTTTCTTCAAAGTGAAACCAGTACAGTAACCAAGTCATTTGAGCCAGCCACAGCTCCTCGAAGATTCATCAGCACCTCCGCACGTGCCTCAACAGTTACTGTACAACCTAGCTCTGTAAACACAGTGAATAAGGAATTTGTGATTACCTCTGAATTTTGGGGATCATTCCTTAATGTTGGTCATAAACGAATATCTTTGCAACCTCCAAGCAGACAAACAATTCTGAAGTATATGAAAAATGGCCTTTCAGATAACGCAGCTTTACAAACAAAATACCAAACAAGGATACCATATTGGCAAAGACATTTAGCATGTGCTTAAGTTAACACAAAATATGTCCCATTTATTGAAGTAATTACAGTAAAAGTACATATAATTATAAACATAATTGCAGTCAGTTGTAATGAAAAATGTTAAGAGGAAGTATCCTAAAATGAGTTTTAAAATTATGTATAAATTAACTGTGATGTTGTGAGATATACCATGTAGGGTGACCCAAGATGGGCAGGTCATAGGAGAGGTCACATAAATTGCGGTCCACTGGAGAAGGATTGGCAACCCACTCTAGTATCTTTGCCAAGAACACCTTATAGATAAGCTCAACCAAACACAAGATGTGTCTGCCGTGCTGCGATCCATAGGGTCATGGAGAGTTGGACACGACTGAATGACTAAACGATAAATTAACTGAAAAATACACTTTTTGAAGAAAGGGGCATATTAACAGCAATTAATTAGGAATAATTAAGATAAGCAGTGCAGAGTGATAAAGAGTATAATCATGACCAGTTGAAAAATTAGCAATAGAGACATTTGACAATTACATTTAATTTAATATAAACAAACTGTCATGACCTGGTAAGACCCGATGTCCCTTACCCTCAAAAAAGACACAACAGAACTGATGGAGGTACAACTGGCCGCAGCAAGTTTTATTAACATAATATGCAAAAGGCATATGTAAATCTGCTACGACAGGGCAGGAGCCCCATGCTTGGCAGTAACCCCATCCCTTGAGCCCACGCTCAATTGGTCAACTTCTGTGCCATTGTCACACCTTTCCAGGGGTAGGGACTGCCCCTTCTCACCATTGGCCCGGGCAACTACCCACTCGTCACGGCGACTCTGGACGAATCCTCTACGGAGGTGCTCCCCGCCATAGCTCAGGCCGTCCAACCCCCTCTTTAGACTTCAACATAAGCAACTCCAAGCCCATTTCCGTCAGATGCACTCCGTCTTTCAAGAAAAATGCATTAGCATTAGTGTCCTCCAGCTCATGATGGTGCAGAGATATCCATCCCATCTTTCTAATGAAGTACGACATCAGCTTGTTCACTTTCTGCCTAGCCCTGTCCAGGCTACCTGGGTCCCTCGCATTTCTCCATGCCCTCCTTTTTACCATCTCTGACCATATAATGGTTATTCCTGGGAAACTCTCCTTCCAGCCACTGATCTCGCTTCATATCCCTCACCATCCTTTTGATAGGGATGTATACCAGATCGTTGCACCCCACATGGAAGAGCACGTTCTGCGGCTGACCAAAGCGCTGGGTGTACGAGTCCATCAACCTACTAGCTTGCCTCCACCTCATTCCTCTCGTACCAAAGCAGCACACTTCTCTGCGCTCCTTAGGTATAATCAAATGTAAACCATCCTTCGAGTTTATGGCAAAAAGCTCCGCCCAGTATATGTAGTACCCAGAGTGGGTTCCGTAGTCTGCAACGGCATGCCAAACTTAGTAAGCAACTGAAGCCGTATGTATGTATAACTTGAAACAGCTTAATTGCCACCTTCCAATCCTCTTAAGCCGGAAGTCCTAAACCGTCTGCTTCTGTTGCTGCTCCTATGTGGAATGAGTGAGTTCCAAATTCAGCCTGGCATAGTCCCAATTTGCTCAAACAACTTTTGAAAACTTTAGAGAATTGGAAGCAAGTAAAAGCGAGCCCGTCCAAGTGCGTTTAGTAACTGCCCGGGCAAACCCTGCCGCTGCTGTAACAGTCATTCCACACACTCCACTGGGCAACAATCCGTTCCTACCCGTCTCAACATTATCTCCTTGCCATGACCTGCCTGGTCTGTCTTGGACCTCCTTAGCCATAGCACTACCCTGTCACCTTGCACCCACACGTCCTCCACTTGAATAAGTTCCGGGCCGTGTCTGCTAGCCGCAACCAGTTCGCCTAACCGGAATGGCCCAAAGAAGGCTAGCGAAAATGCTGTACGGAACAGCAACACCTTGTAGGCCAGGTGGCAAACCTCCTCCAGTGCCACAGAGATACGCAACAACAGCAAAAATGTGACAGGGTGCCTCTTGTCCTTACACAACTGACCCTTAGCCTTTCCCTTCAGGACCCTCCTCACCAGAAACTCCTTAGTCAAGTCCTTCTGCCCAGATAGCTTAAACATAAAAGATAACTCAGTTACTTGACTCGGCACTGATGCCGCCGACATCCCGGCATCCCTACATTGCAGTATGAACCACAGCAGTATGCTTAAGCTCTGATCATCAGACTCCTCAATGCCTGCTGCCTCCACCAAGTCGGCCCACTTAAACAACAACTTCCTGTATGCCAACCATGTTGATGGCGCCAATGAACTTCTGATTAGCGACATTACCTCTCTGCTCCGAGTTTGGATATGACATGTGGGGTATCAGCCTAAACTTTCCAAATTCTTTTTTCGGCACTACACCCAATGGAGATATTCATAAACAATGGATAGGGGGTTCCGCAAATGGGCCTGCCATCCTCCCCAACTTGACTTCCTCTTCAATTTTTTCTTCGGCTACACCTGGAAACTTAGCCACTGATCTTAGGTTTGCAGGCGGCACGATAAAGCATTGATCCACCTTTAAACGGAATTATAAAACCCTCACAAAAAACGTTGATCAGCAGCTTTGCTGCTTGTCCTTTACCTGGAACCTTACTGTAGCGTCATGCCCTTTTCCAGAGTGCTCATCGTTTCTGCCGTTTTCCCTTGCTTTTCCACATCTGAGCACAGAGTGCTCACATCCACAGCTCTAACAAATGTGCCTTTAACTCCCTCATTGAAGACGTAGCATGCACGCTTGACTGCTCCACCCAGCGTGGCGGGATGTCTGGGCCCACCAGCCCCACCTCGAAAGGGCGCCACCGCCCGCATAGGGATCATTTTATTTAGCCAGTGCGCAACGGCCTTGTCACTGCACGACATCCCTGGTCTAGCGGCCATGCACTGACGAAAACTCTCGTCATACCTCCACCATGCCATACCATCATAGGTGCAGTGCACTCCCACAATCTCGTTGAGCTAAATGAATAACGGTGGACACTGCTCGGTAAACCTTGCGCCAATGATGCACACCAGGATGGAGAATGCCTGCAGCCAGTTCTCGAATGTCTTAGGAATTTTCCTAAAGCCTTTCTGCTCCAACTTGCGAAACACTGACCCTCTGTCCTATGCATCCATGAATCTCGAGGAAGGTAGTAACAAAAATATTTTGATAAATTCCCTCTTCCAAATACGTTTTTACTTCCAGTGGTAGATGAGCACCTAAGCTATCCAAGCTGCATAACACCGTCAACCTGACTGAGATATTGGATATTTTGACTGCGCTGGCCGCTGGTACTGGGACCAGTGGGGCAGGCGGTGAAACTACACCCGAACCACTCACCACCTGGGAGGCCCAACCCGTCTCCTGTACTGTGGTACCTTGTCCTCCCCAGGCCTGTCTTGCCAAACCTGACACCCATTCTCCTAAATCTTCATTGCTCAGGTTCACATCATAAGACCTCAAAAATCCCTTTAACCAGTGTAGCCCAAAGGGAGTGTCTCACCTGTATCATGCCTGGTGGGCACCTGACGTGGCCTCTGATTGGCCTCTGTTCCTGCCCCGAGATCTCAGTCACCTGCTCTTCTCACTAGTTGTACACAATTCCCTCTCCGAACATGAGTCCGCCCGGCCGCAGCGGTGAGAACTGCAGCTGTGGGAGCGAGATCTGCCCTAGACGATCTGTCAAGGCAAAAAGAACAATGAGAGGGCTGTCCTTGCCTGAAATACCCATTGTCCAGTCCACTGACCTCCAGTGATGAGTTAGAATATGGTAAGGACAGCCCAGTCAAAGGACTGTCGGCTCTAACCTTCTGAACAGCTCTACAGTCCTCTTTCGTAACCCCTGCCGGTCCTCTGCTGTCAATAATTAGGTCATCTACGGCCGCCCCAGGTGAGTAACCAACCGCCAAATCCTTTTTCTGCTCTTCGGCTAAAGGGGGGTCGTCTCCCATGATAGGACTTCCTGCATGTGCTTCAGCAGCCTGCTCAAAGCCCAGATGGTCTTCCAGCCATCTCACAACATTGCTGATGGCTCTTGACCGCACATCCACCAAGATGCGCTCTAATCCCACTAACTCCCCTACATCCATACCCACAGACTTAATAGAGAAGCACAATGAGGGATGAGAAATGAAAACAACACGCACAACAAACACATACCTGACGCTAATGCTAACAGCAAGGCCAACACAGAGGTATGACACCCAGCTTGCTAAGCACATCTGCAGTAAAGAAAGGCTAAAAAAATTATAGCTGCTACATGCAGCTCAGAAATTAATGAGAAAGACAAACAAAACAAATATAATTACCCCCCTAACTTGCAACAGATCAGACAGCTAAAAGAGAGAAGAGAAACAAATAGTGAAAGAACATGCTGCCTAAATAAAGACTACCCTACACTATAGTGCATTTATATATGATGCACAAAAGACCACCACTCATTGTTAACTCCAGCTGCTGCTCCACAATGCTGCCTGAGGAGTAAGGCAAGATGGCGCCCGTGCTGAGCCTAGGGGGGCTTACGCAAGGCCCTCCTCCGCCAACATTTGGCTCCCCCATGTCAAGGGACCCCCACTGCGATCCCCAGCTCACTGGTTCTGCCCTGTGGGTGCTTCATTATTACTGATTTTTCATCTGGGCTTGCTCTTCAATTTGTTACCTGACAGCTGCTGATAAGGCTATTACCTCAGAGGGTTGATTTTTCAGTTAATTTATACATAAAATAATTCTAAGTTCTACATCAATTTTAAGGCACCTCTACTTTGAATTTTAGGATAAACCTAATGTACAATATGTCTTGGATTACAAGTATTAGTGCTTGAATTGTTTGAATTTTCCATTAAGCTTACTCTCTCCATGTTCATAGATCAGATTTTGACCAGTAATATTTCTCTCTACTTATGTATTTATGAGGGCCTTAAATATCACATCCTTTATTCAGTTTAGTATTTTTTTCATTCATCAGGTATGTACTTACAAAATACCAAAAAAGAGGTGCTCAATCAGAGAACGAACTAACCTTAATAGGTTAGTCCTATGAACATTATAACCCATTGTGAGAGCAACCTCTTTTAGCTCACTTGTGCCCTTCACAGGGAGAAATATCCTGTAGCATATCAGTCTGCTCCTACTCACTAGAGTGGTCCAGCCCCAAAATACCAGGCAATTCTACCCTGAACAGAAGAAACAGCAAACTCCAGACGTACATTTCGGCCTTCATTGGGCCTCGTCGGTGAGGTGTAGCTGATATCTCCCTCTGAGTGCAACCTCTTTTAGCTCACTTGTGCCCTTCACAGTAAGAAATATCCTGTAACATATCAGCCTGGTATTTCGGACTGGGCCACTCTTTTTAGTGACACCAGATTGATATACTACAGGATATTTCTCCCTGTGAAGGGCACAAGTGAGCTAAAAGAGGTTGCTCTCTGAGTAGGTAAAGAGACCTATAGGACAAACCTACTTCAGGTATTGTCTGTTCTCAGATTGTGCACCTCTAATTTTGTTCTTAGGTATGTACTTATATTTAAATAAGGGTTTCTCAATTTTCAATCTGTATAATTTGTGCCTGAGTAAAAATTGTCTCTATCTGTCTTTCCTTTTAAATAAGTCTCAGAATATAGTTATTTCTGTATATTAGGTATTTAGTTAGTATATTTCCTATTTTAAAAAATAAATAAATAGCCTTTTCAATACCTGGTTACAGAATAAAAACAAATTAGGTTTTAACTAGTACAAAAGACTTATATGCTTGGTCATGAGACAATTGTCTATTTCTTGATGGCCATTTTAAGTTCAATCTGATTTTAATGACTTGAATTATTTTTATAAGAAATAGAGACTTCAATAAATGTTTCAATAAGTGTCATATTCTCTTTGTATGTTCTTTCCTTGTTTATGAAAATAACTACATTAACTATTTTCCATATTACACTTGTGTTTGTGTCTGCAATTACCTTTGCCAAATTCTTCCCATTTCTCTTATAAATACTGTATATACTCGAGTATAAGCCAACCCGAGTATAAGCCGAGGCACCTATTTTACCACAAAATACTGGGAAAACTTAGTGACTCTAGTATAAGCCGAGGGTAGGAAATGTGCTGCCCCCTGTGTCCCTCTTGTGCCCTCTGTGTCCCCCTCTTGTGTGCCCTCTGTGCCCCTTTCTTGTGTCCCCCCTCTCTCCCCTGTGTCTCTTCCCCCCACTACCTCCCATATGTGTCTTCCCCCCTCTCCCTCCCCTGTGTCTCTTCCCCCCTCTCCCTTCCCTGTGTCTCTTACCCCTCTCCCTTCCCTGTGTCTCTTTCCCTCCCCCTCCCTTATCACGCTCCTCAACCCCCCTCCTCATCCTCAACCTGCCTCCTCATCCTCAACCCCCTCCTCAACCTTTCTCCTCAACCCCCCTCCTCAGGCTCTATCATCAAACCCCCTCCTCAACCACCCTGCTCAACCCCCCTCCTCAACCTTTCTCCTCAACCCCCATCCTCATCCTCTCATCTCAACCCCCCTCCTCATCCTCTCTCCTCAAGCCCCCTCCTCAACCTCCCTCCTCATCCTCAACCTCCCTCTTTAATCCCCTCCTCATCCTCAACCCCCCATCTTCAACCCCCCCATCCTCAACCCCCCCCCCCATCTTCAGACATCACTGTCCCCTAATAGACACTGCTGATTTTTTTGTATTCATGCTAATCATTCTAGATAATACAAAAAAAAAACACAGTATAGCAAGTTAGCTTTAAAAGATTCTAATATACCAAGAATTCTTAAGTTATTTAATCTGCTTCTGTTTTCTTAGATCTCCAATCTTACAGTGGATATAAAAAGTCTACACCCCCCTGTTAAAATGTCAAGTTTCTGTGCTGTAATAAAATGAGACAAAAATAAATCATTTCAGAACTTTTTCCACCTTTAATGTGACCTATAAACTGTACATATGGTTGCATAAGTATGCACATCCTTAAACTAATACTTTGTTGAAGCACCTTTTGATTTTATTACAGCACTCTTTTTGGGTATGAGTCTATCAGCATGGCATATTTTGACTTGGCAAGATTTGCACACTCTTCTTTGCAAAAACACTCCAAATCTGTCAGATTGCGAGGGCATCTCCTGTGCACAGCCCTCTTCAGATCACCCCACAGTTTTTCAATAGGATTCAGGTCTGGGCTCTGGCTGGGCCATTCCAAAACTTTAATCTTCTTCTGGTGAAGCCATTCCTTTGTTGATTTGGATGCATGCTTTGGGTCGTTGTCATGCTGAAAGATGAAGTTCCTCTCCATGTTCAGCTTTCTAGCAGAAGCCTGTAGGTTTTGTGCCAATATTGACTGGTATTTGGAACTGTTCATAATTCCCTTAACTAAGGCCCCAGTTCCAGCTGAAGAAAAACAGCCCCAAAGCATGATGCTGCCACCACCATGCTTCACTGTGGGTATGGTGTTCTTTTGGTGATGTGCAGTGTTGTTTTTGCGCCAAACATATCTTTTGGAATTATGGCCAAAAAGTTGAACCTTGGTTTCATCAGACCATAACACCTTTTGCCACATGCTATTGGGAGACTTCAGATGTGTTTTTGCTAAATGTAGCCTGGCTTGGATGTTTTTCTTTGTAAGAAAAGGTTTCGTCTTTCCACTATACCCCATAGCCCAGACATATGAAGAATACGGGAGATTGTTGTCACATGTACCACACAGCCAGTACTTGCCAGATATTCCTGCAGCTCCTTTAATGTTGCTATAGGCCTCTTGGTAGCCTCCCAGAGTAGTTTTCTTCTCGTCTTTTCAGCAATTTTGGAGGGAGCTCCAGTTCTTGGTAATGTCACTGTTGTGCCATATTTTCTCTACTTGATGATGACTGTCTTCACTGTGTTCCATGGTATATCTAATCCCTTGGAAATTATTTTGTACCCTTCTCCTGACTGATACCTTTTAACAATGATATCCATCTGATGCTTTGGAAGCTCTCTGTGGACCATGGCTTTTGCTGTGGGATGCGACTAAGAACATTTCAGGAAAGACCAACTAGAGCAGCTAAACTTTATTTGGGGTTAATCAGAGGCACTTTAAATAATGGCAGGTGTATGCTGAGTCCTATTTAACACGATTTGGAATGTGATTGCTTAATTCTGAACACAGCTAAATCCCCAGTTATAAGAGGGTGTGCAGACTTATGCAACCACGTTATTTTTATTTTTTATTTTTCTTCCCTCCACCTAAAATATTTCAGTTTGTTTTTCAATTGAGTTGTACAGTTTATAGGTCACTTTAAAGGTGGAAAATGTTCTGAAATTATTTATCTTTGTCTAATTTTTTTTACAGCACAGAAACCTGACATTTTAACAGGGGTATGTAGACATTTTATATCCACTGTATATTGTAGAATTATACAACACATTACTAGTTTATTACTTTTTACAGAATCATTGCAAAATAAATCTATTTGTTTAATTTTGTTTCATTCCCATAATTCGTTATTTCTTTTTGAGGATTACTTTCTTATTAGTTCTTACTACTATTATTTCACCTGGTAATCCTTCCATAATTCCTTCCTTTCTTTCTCTTATTTTTCCTTTTTTTTTTTCTTTCCCGCCTCTTTATAAATACTTATATCCTGATGTTCCCTCCTTTAAGCTTCTCTCACCAGCCTAAAAGGGATTAGAACAAATTGCAAGCAGGTCAAAAAAGTTTTTTTTTCCAAACAATAGTACCAATATAACCTATACACTTTACAAAGGAAATCTACCTTCTTTTCCAAGACAACTTGACCTTCTATTTTCTCAAAAGCAGAAGGGAGTCCACCAGGCTTCTCTCACCAGCCTAGTGAGGCTCCCCTCTTCCCCACCTAGAAAAATCTCAACCTTTATTATCAAAAAGTCATATTTTCGGTACGTTTAATCTGATCAGAGAAATGTATGCTGAAAAAATATTTGTCAACAATTTACAGCCCACTATATGGTGAGTGCAAGAAAAACTTTGTTAGCTCAACAAAAATTCAGCTTATAATTAATAGTCTGATTAAGAATCAATTATTTATATATTCATAGCCAGCATAATAATTTCTCTTTGCAAACTAAATACAGATATTTAGCAACCCAATTTTTTTCCTTCCAGTGTAAATGATGGCTTTGATTATGACCCTGGCAAGATCCATTAGGCGTTTCGACAAATAAACACACTGACCATGTGTTTCTTGGGAAAACTACGGGCCACAGCTTTATTAAAGCAACCATAATCCAAAAACCAATTAACATAATTAACATTGTTACATCACAGCTCAATTAATCATCCCGGAAGAGGTGCCCGGCCCGGTCAGGAACCTCACTCCGTGGGCCCGCGCTCAGAGCCTCCCAGCGCTTTACTAAGCAGGCCCATGAGGCAGGGCAACGCCCACTTAAGCCCGGCTGCCGGGTGACTCACCTCCCGCCACAGAGCAGGCGATGGATGCCTCCTGAGGCTGTGATCCCCCCTCTTGTTCTCTCAATAAAGCTAAAGCCCGCCTAGCCCCATGCTTAAGCTCCAGAGTAAACAGTTCTAATCCTATCTCTGTTCTAATCCTATCTCTGCTCATTACAAAACTAGCCATCTGCTTGTTTATCTTTTGCCTTGCTCTATCCACCGAAACCGGATCCCTTGCATTCCGCCATGATCTACTTTAGATCATTTCGGACCACACTATGAACAAGCCTGGGAACTGTTCTAGCCAAAACTTAACATCCCTCTTCATATCTTTCAACATTTTCCTCATAGGTATCACTCCCAAATTATTGCCCCCAGCGTGTATAAATAAAATGTGTGGGCTACCGTGATGCTGAGCATTGCTCTCCAACAGGCAATTCACCTGTGTCCATCTCAAGCCGCGGAACTCAAGCCATCGTACTTGAACGCTCGTCTCCAGGAAGCCCAGTTGGACATTGTATCCAGTGACTGTGGCTTACCGGTGAGCCCAATACATGTAGAAATGGCTGACGATCTACAGCTGTTTAGTTTCTGCAACACATAAAACAAAATCCAATTAGATGACCCTTTCTGGCCGTATGTAGGACCTAAAACGTTGCGACTCCCATCTCCCAATCTTTTTAACCATGCTCTCAGGCAGACCTAGCCTTGCCACCTCCATAGCAGCCCGATCCGAAACAAATGTGTTACCGAAGTCTGCCGTGTCCAGGCCTAACTGCCGTAAGGACTTCTTCAACATCCTTTCGGATTGAAACCGTGACAAGGCCTGGCCGTTGGCATGCAATAGCAGTGGGCCTGGCCCTGGCGGCCTTTTCTCCAAGTACAACCTCACACTTGCCTGGGGGCAACACTCCGTACCAGTTTTGTATATGACCACTTCCCTTCCTTTTCCGTCCTGATCCATTTTCGACCTCTACAGCCATACCAACAATCTGTCACCTTCCAGACAGATGTCCTCTGCCAGCAGCCCCCCCAAACCGTGCCTGTTTTCCGAGACCAGTTCACCAATCCAGAAAGCCCAGAAGAACGCTAGGGAAAAGGCCGTCCAGAAAAGCAGGGATTCGAAGGAGTCCCTGCATAGCATACCCAACGCCTCCCCCAGGCTTCTTCACCCTTGTCGCTCCACCTATTCCATACCTTGCTGTAGGCAACCCTATCTTCCGCGCTACTGACTGCCAGCTAATTTACCACTCCAAGCCCCCAGAGTTCTGAAGGTATGACCTCCGGCTCTAGTGATCCGAACTGGGTTCCCTAAGAAACCACCCCAATGTTAAGGCCGGGAACACTCTCAGCCCTCACCCAGATGTTCGCCAGTAAGCAACAAAGAACCAAATGCCCTATGAGCCGTATCAACGGCCCAGACGACACTGTCAAGCTATTGACTACATGGACCGTGTTCAGGTTGCCTGATTGAAAAAGGACATGACGCTTCCCGAAGCCCCTGCCCCACAGATGAACCGCCACAGTGATGGCAAACAGCTCCAGAACCGTAGCATCGTCTGTAAGCCCTTCCTGAACCCATGATGCGGGCCACGGTGCTGCTCACCACGCACCTCTAAAATAGACTCCCACCGCACTTGATCCAGCATAAAGGTCGAGCTGCCTGTTCGTCACCCTGCTCGGTTAAATCAGGGTGCTCCTGTTGAATTTCCGTAGAAATGCCATCCACACTCGTGCATCCTCCTTCATAGCCCCAGACACTTTTATAAAATGATGCGGCTGTGATAATCAGGCCGTAGTCAACGACATTCTTCTGCTGTATATTCGGCCCATTGGAATTATCCTACACGTGATATTCAGTTTTCCAAAAATGGATTGCAGCCGCCGCAGCGACACTCTTCTTGCGCCTGCTAGGGCTGCCAATTCTGCGGACAGATCCAACACCTTCTCCGTTGGCAAGCTGCACTCCATTGTGTCTGAATTGATCCGAATCCCAGGAACGTCAATTCCGTGGTCGGCCCTTCCGTCTTTTTGTCTGCCAGGGGAACCCTGAAATCTTGACATATTCTTGAAAAGGTCATCAGTATGAAGTCGCATGTGGCTAGACCCGCGGGACTCACAAAAAGGAAATTGTTGAGGTAATGGGTAATCCCATGGCAACCTGACTCGGTGTGTGCTACCCATTGCAAGAACGTACTGAAGGCTTCGAAATAGGAACAAGAAATAGAACATCCCATGGGTAGAAAAAGGTCCACGAAGTACTGCCCGTCAACAAAACAGCCAAGGAACCAATGAGGATGCACTGGTAGCAAACGAAAAGCAGATTCGATATCCACTTTCGATATCTTAGCCCCAACACCCGCCCGCCTGACCAGCTCCGATCAAAAGGGGTGTAAGACTGACGAATACTGTTTGTTGATCCCGTCGTCGACCAAGCTGTCCGGAGGATAGGATAAATGCTGGATGAGGCAGAATTTTCCTGTTTCCTTCTTCAGCACTATGCTTAGAGGGGAAATTACCAAACCCTGGAAAGGAATGGAGGGAAAGGGACCCGCCATCCTACCCAGCTCTACCTCAGTCTGGTTTTTATCAGACGCCACCCCCGCAAACTCCTTCACCAACTTCAAGTTCCGGAGACGCGACTCAGGCGGTGCGAGAGTGCACGGAATCTTGAACTAGTAGTAGGGCAGCCGCCCCAGCTTTAGCCGGCAACCTACCATAGCGTTCTAGCTACGGCAGCATTGCGCTCAATTGTATGGGGGTCCGTCCCTTTTTGAGCTGGCTCTCTAGCCCTGAACCCTTCCTTTTGTCTGCTGCATTTTGAGGCCGCAACTCGCACAGACGTGCTTGAAATGGCAGTTTGGTGCCCACCTGCAGCTGCCCTCATTGAATGAGTGTCAGAACCCTCAACCAGATGTACCCACGGCGATAGGGCCTCTAGCCCCGCCTGAGTTCCCGCGAAAGGGCGGCACTGCCCGCATTGGTGTCATTATGTTCAGCCAATAGGACATGTACTGCCGGAATTCCTCATCATATCGCCACAAATCCATTTCACCATACGTCCGGTATGCGTTCCTGATTTCCTCCAGATACACAAACAGCCCAGAGCATTGTTCTGGGTGTCTTTCTCCCATGACACAGGACGTGATGGCAAAGGCCTATAACCAGTTGTCAAATGTCCTCGGTATGCGCCTGAAAGTGGGTGCTTGTCTCATACGCCGAGGACTCCTTTTGCCCCCTCTTGTGCAAGCACAGCTGCAGCCGCAAGACCGTCTGCTCTCAGACCTGGATCTGCCTCTGGCTCTGGTAAAGCATGAGGAGCAATCACCAGACCTCCTGCGTCTATCCCCCGTTAGTGACCACACGATCTGTCCCCCCCCCCAGAGGAGTACTCTGACTCTGCGGTTATGCTAGGGCGTAAGGATTCCCTCCTGCTCGGTGGCCTATGGTGGTCGATGCTATCCGTACCCCTGTCCTGCCCCTGAGTCACTATGGGTGTCCCTGTATCCGTAACGATGTCAGGGATGGGTGAAGTGCCCTGTGGCCTAGCTCTCTTGTCAGTGGGTTTCTGTCTCTTGGCTCGTGTCGAGGTGAAAATCAAGGTACTGTACCTGTTCGTTGACTTCCGGACCCTGGTGGGGCGCGTCTGCGTCTCACTGGAACCTCGTCAATGACCACCAGACTGTCATCTGCGGCCATCTCGCCGATCACCTGATCTCTTCTTCCTCTGATGGTCTCTTTTTTCTTCTCGGCCTCTCCATCAGCATTGCGTCGTCCCTGCGAAACACCTTCAGTGCTGGCAGTGGGTGCGGCAGTGGGGACCGCAGGCGCCGACCTGTGAGAACCTTTAGGAGCTTTTTTAGAGCTTCTTTTGCTTTTGCTGTTACCCCTGGAGCCTCGAGGCTGATTCGGGGGGTTGCCAGAACCTGGGTTCTGTTGTGGGCCATGGGTGAAGTCGCTGGGTGGTGGCCGGATGGCTTGGCCCTCGCCTGCGCTTCCCGCTAGCACCACTCTCTCTGCCGTGGGGGGGATAAGCTCCTGGCTCTCAAGAACCCTATCCATGCCCTCCCTGCTGCTCCTAGCCCTATTGCTCTAATCAGTGCTAGCACGCTGCTCCGCCCGCCTATCTAGGCTATGAGGCTTGTCCACCTGGCCTAGGCTACCAGTCAACAATCTCCCCCCCTTAATTGGCCTGAGCCCATTCTGTCTTGGACCCATCTAACCCCATGGCATAATGCCCTAGTTCTGACCATGGCCAGTAAGGCCTCTAACTCCCCAGGGTCCATTTTATGCTGCCCCCACACTTAAGACACACAGGCCACGTGCACACAGGGACCCACAATGCAGGGGACGGAATGTGCTTAATTAGTGGGTGCTTGATTGGGCACTTATGGGTTAAACCTGCTAACCTGCTTATATTGCAGAGGAGCGTGCAGCTTCCGATCAGCTCAATGGCCGGCACGGAGTGTGGAGGAAGCCTGTGAAAAGGGCAGAAGTCCCTCCTCCTCCTCCAGAAGTTTGTCAGAACATACTGCTTGCAAAGTCATATTAGATTAGCTGCTAGGTGGGTTGGCTGGTAGTTACAACTTGCAACTCACTTCCTCCTCCTTCCAAAACAGTGAAAAAACAGTATACAATCACAATGAATTTTACAAATTAGAAATGCTATGCAGATAATTTCCACCAATCACTGTAAGAGTCCTGCTATGTTGTAACAGCTTGCTAAAAAAATTATGCAGTTACCTATACAGACAATTAGTGTTGCACCTCTTTTAAGTCTTCAGTCCCTTTGCAATGCAAAACTCAGTTTAAAAAATTATCTATCCCGTTATGTTGTAGTAATTTGACAGAAGAAGGAAGCAGTTATATGCACAGATAATTAATAATGCAACTCTTATTAAGTTGCAATTATTTTCCTGTACAAAGTTAAATTCAAGAGATCTATCCGGCTATGTTATAATAGCCACGCAAAAAAACAGTCAGTTAAATGCACCGGTAATTAATATTGCATTTCAATCCTTTTGCTATGCAACGCTCAGTTCAAGTGAACCATCCGGCTATGTTATAATAGCTTACCAGGAAAAAGAAGCAGTTATATGTACAGATAATTAATATTGAGCCTTTTTTAGTCTTCAATTATTTGGCTGTGCAGCTCAGTTGCATTTATAGACAGTTAATATTGTACCTTATGTTGTAATAATTTAACAAAAGGGGGAAGCAGTTATATGCACAAATAATTAATATTGCCGCTCGTATTGAGTTCCAGTTCTTTTGCTGTGCAAAATTCAGTTAAAAAAATCTATGAAGCTATACTATAATAGCCACAAAACAAATAATCGGTTATATGCACTGGCAATTAATATTGCACTTTGATCCTTTTGCCATGCAAAGCAAATTTCAAGAAATCCATCCAGCAATGTAATAATAGCTCACAGGGAAAAAGAAACAGTTATATGTACAGACAATTGATATTGCACCTTTTTTAAACTTCAGTTCTTTGACTGTACAGCTCAATTGCATATATAAACAGTTAATATTACACCTCTTTTAGAGCTTGTATGCATTTGCCATGCAAAGCTCAGTTCAAAGAGTCTGCACACTATGTTGTACAGTGCCTTGCAAAAGTATTCCCCCCCATGGAATTTTTCGTGTTTTGTTGCCTCATAACCTGTAATTAACATGGATTGTTTGAGGATTTGCATCATTTCATTTACAGAACATGCCCACAACTTTGAAGATGTTTATTTTAGTTTTTATTGTGAAGCAAACAACAAATAGGACAAAATAACAGAAAATGTCAATGTGCATAACTATTCACCCCCCTAAAGTAAATAATTTGAAGAGCAACCTTTTGCAGCAATCACAGCTCCAAGTCACTTTGGATAAGTCTCAATGAGCTTGCCACATCTTACCACTGGAATTTTTGCCCATTCCTCCTTGCAAAACTGCTCCAGCTCCTTCAAGTTGGATGGTTTGCGCTTCTGAACAGCAATCTTTAAGTCTGACCACAGATTTTCTATTGGATTGAGGTCTGGGCTTTGACTAGGCCATTCCAACACATTTACATGTTTCCCCTTAAACCACTCAAGTGTTGCTTTAGCAGTATGTTTGGGGTCATTGTCTTGCTGTAAAGGTGAACCTCCGTCCTAGCCTCAAATTCCGCACAGTGAGTGGTACAGGTTTTGCTCAAGAATATCCCTGTATTTAGCACCATCCATCTTTCCCTTTAACTCTGACCAGTCTCCCAGTCCCGGCTGCTGAAAAACATCCTCACAGCATGATGCTGCCACCACCATGTTTCACTGTGGGGATGGTGTTCTTTGGGTGATGTGATGTGTTGGATTTGCGCCAGTCATAGCGTTTTCTTTGATGGCCGAAAAGTTACATTTTAGTCTCATCAGACCAGAGCACCTTCCGCCATACATTTTGTGAGTCTCCCACATGCCTTTTCGCAAACTCAAAGCGTGCCATTTTGTTTTTTGCTGAAAGTAATGGCTTTCTTCTGGCCACTCTGCCATAAAGCCCAACTCTATGGAGCGTACGGCTTATTGTCGTCCTATGCACAGATACTCCAGTCTCTGCTGTGAAACTCTGTAGCTCCTCCAGGGTTACCTTAGGTCTCTGTGCTGCCTCTCTGATTAATGGCCTCCTTGCCCGGTCCGTGAGTTTTGGTGGGCGGCCGTCTCTTGGCAGGTTTGCTGTTGTGCCATGTTCTTTCCATTTGGTTATGATAGATTTGATGGTTCTCCTGGGGATCATCAAAGATTTGGATTTTTTTTTATAACCTAATCCTGACTTGTGCTTGTCAACAACATTGTCCCTTACTTATTTGGAGAGTTCATTGATCTTCATGGCTGTGTTTGGTTAGTGGTGCCTCTTGCTTAGGTGTTGCAGCCTCTGGGGCCTTTCAACAAAGGTGTGTATATGTAATGACAGATCATGTGACACTTAGATTGCACACAGGTGGACATAATTTCACTAATGATGCACCAGAGCTTTTTATGGGCTTCCTAACAAAGGGGGTGAATACATACGCACATGCCAATTTTCTGTTTTCTATTTCAAAAAAATAGTTTTATCTATACATTTTCCCATTTCACTTCACCAACTTAGACTATTGTGTTCTGATCCATCACATAAAATTCAGATTAACAAAACATTGAACTTAAGGCTGTAATGTAACAAAATAGGTAAAAAGTCAACGGGGGTGAATACTTTTGCAAGCTACTGTAGCTTTAGTCAGTTTACTGATTATAGCTTAGTTCTTTTTATTTAGAATGATGGCAATACTTTATTGATGAAAACTCCTTTACATTGTCATTTTGCCTTATAAGGTTTAAATAAAATAAAAATGTTATGCCATCTATGTTGGTTATAAAGATTCCTTATCTGGTTAATATTATATCCATGAAATCAAGCCTTTCTCATCTTTGAATGGTTAAAACAAATCCTCATCCAGTTGACATTATGACCATAAAACCAAGCCTCTCTCACTGGCTCTTTTAAAGTTTTTACAGTTCAATAAGAGTCTTTGCAAAAAGCTTAAATTTACACCATGCCATTCTTGCTATGGCTAGCTCTTCGATGATGCTATGCTTAGCTTAGCCATATTGTCCCGGAAATTAAAAGATAACAAAAAACAATTGCATACCATACTATGATGGCTATGTAAAATTCAGCGTTCGATTGATAATGTACCCGTAGAATCTAGCCCCTCTCCCTGGCTCTTAAAATTTAGGTAGGTAGACTTGATTTCTCACATTTGTTCTTTATATTTAACTAGCGACTTGCCCGTCAAAAAATGACGGCAATGTTATGTATATGTTTGTCAAGTTGTTTAGTTATTAACATATATTTTTGACACTTGTAAGTATTTTAATATGAACGTGTATTTTTGTAAAATGTTGATGTAATGGTTTTTTAAAATGTAATTAGTATCTGAAGAATTGTTAACTTGAATATACATTGAATGAATAGGAAAGCCAAAAGTAAAAACCCTTTTTTAAACGTTGCAAATTTTAACATGAAGTTTAAAATATATGTAAGCAATAACCATCAAAGTATATATTTTTAAACTTGAACTTTATTTTTTATGTAAGTTTAGAAGTTGACAAAACATTGGTATAATTTTGAACATTATAAACAGGAACATAGTGAATACATTTTGTAAAGTAATTTTTTATTAAAAGTATTAACATTTGAATGTAAAAACAATTGACATTTAAATTAATCAGTATTAAAATGCAATTTCTATCACAATAATTGTTAACTTGAATATACATTGAATGTAGAGGAAGGCATACAGTCAAACTCTTCTTAAAACGTACGTAATTAAACTAATTTATTACTGAGCACATAAATTGGCGATAAACATTAATGTAGGTAGTAATCTTAAGATAACAGACAATATTTACATTGTGACTTAAAAGGTGCTTGACCTCTTAACATCCACTTTGTAATATGTTGAATGAAATAACTTCAAAATATATTTTTTAAACTTTTAACATTAGAAACATTAACATAGTGACTTAACATTTTAACATAATTTTTACTAACAATGCAAGGCAAGTATTTTGTGAGGCGAATCATTCATAAACATGACTTCCATTAATTATGACTGAATTAAACAACCAATTGTTATGTATTTTGCAATGCTTTTAAAAAATCTTGGCACCTTTAATTAGTATCCTTCAAAGTTATAGTACTTCATAGTAGACAATGTTTTTAGTAAAAATACGTCCATCTTCTAATAAATCACCTTGACTTTCATTGTTTTCAATGTAAACTTTAATTGCCTGTGGATTTTTGCACCTTGACAACGCAACGTACAATTGACCATGTGCAAAAACTGGTTCTTCCAAGAAAATACCCACAGATTTGAAAGTTTGACCTTGTGATTTATTAATGGTCATGGCAAATGCCATAATAATGGGAAATTGTCTTCTTTGAAGTATAAAAGGGAGACTACTTTCACTTGGTGCTAAATCTATTCTTGGTATGAAAACTCTCTCTCCTCTATGGGTCCCAGTTAAAATTTCAGCATCTATAAAATGGTCCTTTAATTGTTGAACAATTAATCTTGTGCCATTGCATAGGCCTTTTTTGGGATTCATATTTCGCAGTAACATGATAATTGCACCTTTCTTTAGCTGCAAAATATGTGGTGGCATTCCAGAAGGAGTTAAAGAGTTTATGAATTCAGTGGAAAAGTTAGCCTGACTTTCATTGTCATCAGCAAGTACAGAATCAGCACTGTGATAATTTCTTTGTGGTGCATAAATTTTTTTTAAGATTTTATTATTGAGGATTAATGCATCTTTATTTTTACACGTCAGTATGACTTGGTTGGCAAGCTCGGAATATTCTTCGTTATTTATGCTCCCTTCAAATATAGCCGATATAATATCTTGTTGACAAATCATATGAGGTGGGATCTCTACAGTGTCGTCAGGTAAATGTAGTATTTTTTCTGTTCTGCCTTCTCCAATTTTAATAAGCCAATCATTGAAATCAGTTTGGCCTTCTGATCTCATATTTTGTTGCAGTTGAAGATGGGTAAAATGTTTCCATACTGTACTTGACTTTATACATGTTTCGATAATGTCAGTTCGATTTCCATGTACAACAACAGGTAATGTTTGTCTAAAATCGCCACCCAACAACATTACCTTTCCACCAAATGGAAAAATATTATCCATGACTTCACGAAGCAAACGGTCAATACATTGGAGGGCATAGCATGACATCATTGTGGCCTCATCTATTATAATTAATTTACATTTCTTCAATTTCTTTGCTTGTAAGGATGTCATGCGAATATCTGACACAGAATTTTCTAAAATAGGCACTGGCAGTTTAAATCCACTATGAACAGTTCTTCCACCTTCTAATAAAAGTGCAGCAATTCCAGTAGTGGCAAACGCCATTGCTATTTTTCCTTGTGCTCGTACTGAACTCATTAATAAATTGTACAAATATGTTTTTCCTGATCCGCCAGGTCCATCAAGATAGAAATAACGCTCTGTCACCATGTCATCATCTATAGCATTTTTAATGGCATGAAATGCTTGCAATTGTAGTGTATTTAAAGTTGCAAGTCTTTCTTCTGTTCTTTCTGCTTGTAGTTGAATGTCATAGTCTTCAAAGTTAATGTCATCTATAAGACCTGGATCAGGCAAATTAAAACTTGCACAACTTAATCCATGAGTTAAAAAGACTTCTTGGATTTCCATTAACGCTTTTAAGTGTGCAATGGGTTCATTGTATCGTCGCATAAAGTCTTCAGCCATATTACTTTTAAAAGTCTCCCACAAAGCTAATGCATTTGGAGCATTTGAGAAGATACAAATAAAAGCAAATTGTTCTCTCATCTGTCGTGGCATTTGACATTGTGCTGCTTCTTCTAAGCATCTTTCCCACTCTGTATCATCAGCGAGTAAGTTTCTATGTCTTGCAGCTAAATGGAAGGATTCATATACAATGTCATTAACAGTTCTTAAGTGTTCAAAACTTTGTGCTCCAGGAACATTTAAAAGTAATATCCGTAAGCAAAAACGTTCAACATCTCTTGGACTGACTGTGTAAATTCTTGGAATAATTTTATTGCCTCTAGTTTTTCTTGGTCTCCATAATCCATTCACAAAAACATAGTGATATGGAATTTCAATATATAAGTATTGTGTTGCTTCAGCATCAGTGGAATTTAATGCAAACCATGCAGTTAGTGTAGTGTGACGATCTTCACTTTGGGCCAATGCATTCATTTCATTTCCAGCATGGAAATAGACTAAATGTCGTTGTGGCAAATGTACTGCTAACCTATATACTGCATGTGATCTATCATGCATTTCAAATTTTAAAAGCCGCCACATAGCTTCTGGCGCACTGACATAGCGAGCATCTACATGAGATGCAAGTTCATCATGTACTAACTCACTACTTTCAGGGTTCTCTGCACTTTTGACGACTACAGTAGCTGCATCGTAACCTTTGTAAATATATTTGTAGACATATTTAATGGATTTGATGGAAGTGCAGGCTTCTACGTTGATGTGGGCGTTGTACTTCATGAGTAAATGTGGATTGTAGGGTACTACATATCTATTGTCCACTTTTTTCCCACGAATAATGGCACTATCTCCTTCTCTTCTTTTATAAAGTGGATATCCATCACAATTGGCATAGGTTTTGTCTCTATAATCTTTGGGAAATTCTTTGGAACATTTATTATTTTCCATACATGGTGATTGTGGATTAAGGTCACCACAGGGTCCATGAATCATGCGATGAGTAACAATCTCATATAGTCTACCATATAGTTCTGGATCTGGTAGTTCAGCAACAATAACTGCATCCACTTTGTCTGAAGTATCTAATTTATCTTTTTCTTGAAGTATTATTAGAAGATGTGCATGTGGAAGGCCTCTTTTTTGAAATTCAATGGTATATACATAAGCAAGACATTTGCCAAATAACTGATTTATAGTGAAGTCACGTATTAATTCATTTAATTTAATCTTAAAAACTCTGGCTACTAAATCTGGTCGATCTGAAGCAGTTTGTCCAAGAAGTAGATTTAGTGTAATTTCTGGCCATTGTGGATTACATGTAAATGTCACAAATAAATCGGGTTTGCCAAATTTTGTCACAATAGCCATAGCATCATTGTATCTTTCTCTCATATTCCGAGGAGATCCTTGAAAGGAAGATGGTAAAATGATGGCTTTGCCAGCTGTCATGTCTCTGCTTGTAGCCACGTCAGCAACATAGTCCATGAGTCCAGAATATTGTTCTACACGGAGTTTATCTTGTTGATATTTGATAAAGTTTAAATTATTTGCCTCAACTTGCAAATATGAATCAATAATCCATTGTTGTGTTAGTTTCCCACCACATAAAATTGGATTAAATACATTGCGAATGGCAATTTGAGCTACTTTAAATTCAAGCATAGAAACATTATTTCGGATTCTGGCTTTACCATTTGGGTAACTGGGAAGAGTTAATTTTGGTTGCCAACCTGCTTCTCCGTGTGGGAAAAAGATGGGATATGTCATTGGATCTAAATTTGGACTTAAGATACTCATATTAATAAACGGTTGGTCCTCATTTCTAGGATATATTCGTATGTCTCTTTGAAATGGTGGTTCTCCTTCATCATTGTGAAACACCATTGCAACCTCATTTGTTGTTGGCAAGTTATAACGACGTTTATCAGTATGTCTGTCTCTTTTAAGCACCATATTAACCTTCGGCATTGGTAATTGATGTGTTTGTGAATGAAGTAGTTGTTCATTTTCTACTTCTGCCAATTTTTTATAAGCTTTACTGTAGGGATTGTTGTCCATAATGTTATTTAGCTCTATGAAAACAGTGGGTAAGCATTTTTTATTTTCTTCCATCTGCATACGTTGGTCAACAGCTTCCATTGTATCTAGGACATATAGTTGAGCGAATTTTCTTTTATTTCCTTCCTCTGGATGTAAATGGGAAGTGCGATGATAAATTTGTCCTTGGACTTTAAAACAGTAAGGACCATGTCCTGGTACATTAGCAGCTAATGTTGCCCCCATGGATGCAAAGGATATGGCACTATTGTAGGATCTTATGTTTGTCTTAAAATTTTTGTAGTTTGGAAAAGTAGGTTCAGTCATAATATTTTGTAAATAAATTGGAAATTCTTTCCTTTCTGGAAGTTTGAACTTGCCTTTTTGACAACAACTAATAAATTGTCCATCTCTGGGTCTCTCCTGTTTAAAATAATAAGCCTCACAAAACTGACATTGAGTAGTCATGTCCCCACAACTATGAACCTCTACTGCTAAAGACTTGAGTAGAGGACAATTTGCAAAGCATATAGGATTTTGCCTTTCATATTCATCAGGTGAAATGTCATATAATGTTTCAACAACAGGTTCTAAATGTTTTGTTTTTTTCGTTGCTTTTCTTGGTATATGTTGTATTGTTTGAGGTAAAATGTCATCTAATGTTTCATGAAACGGTTCTAAATGCTTTGTTTTCTTTGTTGCTTTTTTTGGTATCTCTTGTCTTTTTTCTGGCAAAATGTCATCTGATGTTTGAGCAACAGGTTCTAAATGCTTTATTTTCTTTGTAGTTTTTTTTGACATATCTTTAATTTCTGCAAGTGACAGTCTTTTGCTTGCAATTCTTTTGCGTTCTTTTTCTCGTCGAATTTCCTTCTTCTCCGGTGTCTGCTGGCTGTCTGCTCTCTGTCGTCGTTCTCTAGCTTGGCGTCTTTTCTTTTCTTGTTTACTCTCATTATCAGCCATGTTAATCTGTAAAAATAAAATAATGTACCATTAGTTTATTTTGAGATGTTAAGTTGTTTTTCATGACATATAGTTATCAATAGTGTGTTAACATTTTATAGTTAATCAATTTCAATGCGTTCAATTGAATAAAAGTCTAAATAAGGGCATGAGATAATTATTTAAAGACATTTTTATTTATTAAACATGTATCCAAAAGCAAGTGTTTCAGTAACTAAAAAGGTATTTTAAAAAAGATGTTATGTCCTTATTTACAGCACTATTCAATTTGTCAAATGGCAATTAAATTAGGGTTTAGGACTGGAATGTTACAATGACAAATTATATAGATTCTGTGTTTTTAGACTTTTTTGGACTATGCCAATTTATTTTTTAAGTTTACATTGAAGTTTGTATTTATTGTTAAAGATTATTGGCCCTAAAAGACAAATAAGAGATAGATGATAGATATTACTTTTTATACTGTACCTTGGTTGAAGTTTGATTTCAAGCAAAATTCTTTGTTGGTCCTGTGTTGAAAGCCTTCGTCCGATGGTCTCGTCCTGTGTTGAAAGTCCTCGTCCGATGGTGTAGTCCTCTGTTGAAAGTCCTCGTCCTCTGGTGTGGTCCTCAGTTCCAACTCCTGTTCCGATGTTCTTGACGCAGTATCTGTTATAAAATAAAAATGAAAATGTTATGTTATTTGAATGTCTTTGTATGAATGAAAAAATGGCATTATTTCTGTGTTTTTCTACAATCCTTTTTGGTGCGCCACAATTTTGGTATGCTTCTGTAGGCTATTTTCTAAGGCTTATAGGTGGTTAAACATTAAAGAAGAATATTAATTAATTTTTCTCTTTTTTTACTTGTTATACTGTACCTTGGTTGAAGTTTGATTTGAAGCAGAATCTTTGTTGGTCCTGTGTTGAAAGCCTTCGTCTGATGGTCTGGTCCTGTGTTGAAAGTCCTCGTCCAATCGTCTGGTCCTCTGTTGAAAGTCCTCGTCCGATGGTGTAGTCCTCTGTTGAAAGTCCTCGTCCAATGGTCTGGTCCTCTGTTGAAAGTCCTCGTCCGCTGGTGTGGTCCTCAGTTGAAACTCCTGGTCCGATGTTCTTGACGCAGTATCTGATATAAAATAAAAATGAAAATGTAATATTATTTTAATGTATTTGTATGAAGTAAAAAATGACATTATTTCTTTGTTTTTCTACAATCCCGTTTGGTGTCCACCACTTTTGGTATGCTTATTTAGGCCTTTTTCTAAGGCTTATAGATTGTTAAACATAAAATAAGTATCTAAATGTACTTTGGTATGTGTTTGTGTGAGTTTTCATACAATCCTGTTTGGTGCGCACCACTGTTGGTATGCTTATTTAGGCTTCTTTATAAGGCTTATAGGTTGTTAAACATAAAATAAGAATGTAAAAGTACTTTGCTATGTGTTTGTGTGAGTTTTCATACAATCCTGTTTGGTGCGCACCACTGTTGGTATGCTTATTTAGGCTTCTTTGTAAGGCTTATAGGTTGTTAAACATTAAAAAAGAATCTAAATGTAGTTTGCTATGTGTTTGTGTGAGTTTTCATACAATCCTGTTTGGTGCGCACCACTGTTGGTATGCTTATTTAGGCTTCTTTGTAAGGCTTATAGGTTGTTAAACATTAAATAAGAATGTAAATGTAGTTTGCTATGTGTTTGTGTGAGTTTTCATACAATCCTGTTTGATGCGCACCACTGTTGGTATGCTTATTAATGTAGTTTTGTAATGCTAATAGGTTGTTAAACATAAAATAAGAATGTAAATGTAGTTTGCTATGTGTTTGTGTGAGTTTTCATACAATCCTGTTTGGTGCGCACCACTGTTGGTATACTTATTTAGGCTTCTTTCTAAGGCTTATAGGTTGTTAAACATGAAATAAGAATCTAAATGTAGTTTGCTATGTGTTTGTGTGAGTTTTCATACAATCCTGTTTGATGCGCACCACTGTTGGTATGCTTATTAATGTAGTTTTGTAATGCTAATAGGTTGTTAAACATAAAATAAGAATGTAAATGTAGTTTGTTATGTGTTTGTGTGAGTTTTCATACAATCCTGTTTGGTGCGCACCACTGTTGGTATACTTATTTAGGCTTCTTTCTAAGGCTTATAGGTTGTTAAACATAAAATAAGAATGTAAATGTAGTTTGCTATGTGTTTGTGTGAGTTTTCATACAATCCTGTTTGGTGCGCACCACTGTTGGTATGCTTATTTAGGCTTCTTTCTAAGGCTTATAGGTTGTTAAACATAAAATAAGAATGTAAAAGTACTTTGCTATGTGTTTGTGTGAGTTTTCATACAATCCTGTTTGGTGCGCACCACTGTTGGTATGCTTATTTAGGCTTCTTTGTAAGGCTTATAGGTTGTTAAACATTAAATAAGAATCTAAATGTAGTTTGCTATGTGTTTGTGTGAGTTTTCATACAATCCTGTTTGGTGCGCACCACTGTTGGTATACTTATTTAGGCTTCTTTCTAAGGCTTATAGGTTGTTAAACATAAAATAAGAATGTAAATGTAGTTTGCTATGTGTTTGTGTGAGTTTTCATACAATCCTGTTTGGTGCGCACCACTGTTGGTATACTTATTTACGCTTCTTTCTAAGGCTTATAGGTTGTTAAACATAAAATAAGAATGTAAATGTAGTTTGCTATGTGTTTGTGTGAGTTTTCATACAATCCTGTTTGGTGGGCACCAATGTTGGTATGCTTATTTAGGCTTCTTTCTAAGGCTTATAGGTTGTTAAACATTAAATAAGAATCTAAATGTAGTTTGCTATGTGTTTGTGTGAGTTTTCATACAATCCTGTTTGTTGGGCACCAATGTTGGTATGCTTATTTAGGCTTCTTTCTAAGGCTTATAGGTTGTTAAACATAAAATAAGAATGTAAATGTAGTTTGCTATGTGTTTGTGTGAGTTTTCATACAATCCTGTTTGGTGCGCACCACTGTTGGTATACTTATTTACGCTTCTTTCTAAGGCTTATAGGTTGTTAAACATAAAATAAGAATGTAAATGTAGTTTGCTATGTGTTTGTGTGAGTTTTCATACAATCCTGTTTGGTGGGCACCAATGTTGGTATGCTTATTTAGGCTTCTTTCTAAGGCTTATAGGTTGTTAAACATTAAATAAGAATCTAAATGTAGTTTGCTATGTGTTTGTGTGAGTTTTCATACAATCCTGTTTGGTGCGCACCAATGTTGGTATGCTTATTTAGGCTTCTTTCTAAGGCTTATAGGTTGTTAAACATTAAATAAGAATCTAAATGTAGTTTGCTATGTGTTTGTGTGAGTTTTCATACAATCCTGTTTGTTGGGCACCAATGTTGGTATGCTTATTTAGGCTTCTTTCTAAGGCTTATAGTTTGTTAAACATGAAATAAGAATCTAAATGTAGTTTGCTATGTGTTTGTGTGAGTTTTCATACAATCCTGTTTGATGCGCACCACTGTTGGTATGCTTATTAATGTAGTTTTGTAATGCTAATAGGTTGTTAAACATATAATAAGAATGTAAATGTAGTTTGTTATGTGTTTGTGTGAGTTTTCATACAATCCTGTTTGGTGGGCACCAATGTTGGTATGCTTATTTAGGCTTCTTTCTAAGGCTTATAGGTTGTTAAACATTAAAATAAGAATGTAAATGTAAATCCTGTTTGATGGGCACCACTTTTGTTATACTTATGTAGTGTTTTTTCTAATGGTTATACATTGTTAAACAATCACATTTGAATGAGGCCCTCGGCCATTAAACATATTTAGGTCCTGAATCAATTGCATTTTGACCAATTGAATAGGGCTCTATATAAGCACATAAAATATTTTTTGACAGAAGTTTTTAGTTAGTGAAGACCTATTATGTGCTTATATAAAGCCCTATTCAATTAGCCAACTCACAATTGAATAATGCTCATGGTTCGGTTCTTTTTTATACTTAAATACTTTACCTTGATTGAAGTGTGGAATGACAGAGGGTCCCCTCCTGCCAATCTTAATCCGCCGGTCTTCTTGTAGTGTCTGTTTGAAAAATAAAGTGAAATAGTGAATTATAGAATTTTTTATTTGTATTTAACAAACCATGGCCTTTTCAGCATTTAAAGTATTTTTGTATCTTACCTCTTGTTCTTTGTTGGTGTTCTTTAAAAGGGATTGTGCTTCACAGTGTACGGTGCAAATTGTTGAAAGACGCTGTTGATGCAGAGTCTGTTTGAATATTTAAAAAAGTAGAAAGATTGAGTTTTAGGTGATCTATTAAATTGCAGTAAATTAATTTCATTGAATTATACTTCTGTAATTAATTTGAATTAACATTATTTTTTGGTGGGTGCTACACACATATGTCACATACATGAAGCACATTTCCATAGTTGAAAGTAATTTTTTTGTGTGCGTGTGACATATCAGTATACATGAATCATATTTTTGTTTAATTAAAAATGTGCGTGTCACTTGTCAGTATACATTATACGGCTAAATGTGCGTGTCACTTGTCAGTATACATTATACGCATAAATGTGCGTGTCACTTGTCACTATACATTATACACATAAATGTGCGTGTCACTTGTCACTATACATTATACACATAAATGTGCGTGTCACTTGTCAGTATACATTATACGCATAAATGTGCGTGTCACATGTCAGTATACATTATACGCCTAAATGTGCGTGTCACTTGTCAGTATACATTATACGCATAAATGTGCGTGTCACATGTCAGTATACATTATACGCATATATGTGCGTGTCACTTGTCAGTATACATAAACCTCTTTGTCTTCTTTAATTTTTTTTTTTGATGTCCTGTCTTGAAAATAAGTAATATATTATAGCTTACCTCTCAGTTGTAATTTGCACAATGTAAAGTAGTAAATTAGGAAAGAATTATCTTCTCAAGTTTTAGCAGCAGTTATCTCAGAAGTCACTCTGTTCATCACCTGAGGAGAAATGTATTTTTCTCTGTCAAATAGACAGTATTTATAAACTTGTAGAACATTCTGGAAAGTTAGACCGTTAGAACGTAATACGCATGCGCTATTTGCGTTCCAGCTTACAATTTGCGTTCCATCCGCCATTTTGTGCGTAGTAGTGTTTAAAATGGTGTTTAATATGAGTGTGATCCGTTCCGCATAGTATGTGTTTCATTATTGCGAGTAAGTGTAGTGTAGTTACGTCTGGAGCCTCGTTTTCGTTTTGTTCGGCGGCCATTTTTTCTCTCGCTTAGCCGATTTTCGGTCGTTTAAACTGTTTGTTTTCACTTAAATGGACGTGTAAATGAACTTTTGGAGGTGCCGGATGCCCCCCCGTGCTGTAAGTAAGCTTTTTATGTGTTTGTTGTGTTTATTTCTTGTGTTTGTGATGTTTTGATGCGCGGCGGTTGGAATGGGTCTTTCGCGGCCGTATTTTTTTCCGATGCGGCCGTATTTTGTTGCGAGTAAGTGTAGTGTAGTTACGTCTGGAGCCTCGTTTTCGT